>JAWHQI010003169.1:0-11185 GCA_033032865.1 Dactylorhiza incarnata | reverse complement strand
GGGTGGGGCTGGGGTCGATTGGAATGAGCACACGGTGATTCCCAGCAGTACTCCACCCACGAGAGACACGATCCCAACTGCCCCGTGAGGAGGGCGGCGGGGGCCTTTATACGCCCCGCCGCGTCCGGATGTCCGCACCACACGAATGTTGTGCCAACATCTCCGGCCGCGGCGTCGCGCCCGGTGCGCAGTCCAAGGTCTACGGCCCGGGCTGCTCACCGGCGCGACACGCCCCTCCCCCCGGAACTAAAGAGACCCTGCCTCCCATGGATGGCATTTATTAAACACAAATCAGCATAATATTAATTAAATACACAATGAAACTTGCACTATTAAATCACACATTAAATGAACTTCCACGATTTAGACAACTACATAGCACCAAGTATGACACTAAGCCACTAATGACACTACTGGACCAAGAAATGCCACTCCCAATCACCACTCCCCCCCGCGGACCCAACAACCCTGGGCCCGCGAGGGCGCGCCGTGACGCCCTCTCGCCCCGTCGTCCTCCCTGTAGTGGCGTGACACCGCCAGCCGCGCGTACTCAACCGCGTGCTGAGCGGCATGCGCGGCGTGGCGGGCTGCGACGGCGGCGGCGACGGCCGCTCGTTCCGAAGCCAGGAGGGTGGCGCGTAGAGACGCCGCGGGAGGAGGAGGCGGGTACCGCGGGACCCAGCTCCGCCGCGGGCCCCGTGCTGGCCCCCTGGTGTCCTGCCAGCGGTGGGGCCCCTGGGACCCGGATACCGCAGGTGGAGGGCCTCGGGGTGGGACTCCCTGGGCCCCTGTGGAGATCGGCGTCCGATGTCCCCCGTGTGGCCTCGAAAAACGGGGCCGGCCTGGTCGGCGTCGGTGCAGATGAAGACGGTGTCGGTCTGATCGGCGCCGGTGCAGATGAAAGCGGTGTCGACGTGGTCGGAGCTGGGACAGGCGAGGGAGGGGCCGGTCCGCCCCGTGCTGGCCCCACCGTGCGGCGCTCGCCGTCCCGGATGACGGCCTCCAACACCGCCCCGGAGGTTCGCAGGGCGTCCGCCTCGGATGTCGTGTAGTAGGCGGACATCGCCTGCAGTACCCCCGCGATGCGGCGCAGGCCGCCGATGGTCCGGGGCGTGGGGTCCCGGATCCGGACCGGCGAGGGATCCACTACCGGGGCCGGGGGCAGCGGGCCGTGGTCCTGGTGGCGGCGGGTGGGCAGTCCTCGCCATGCGGCCCCCTGCAGAACCCGGGCGGCGGTACGCAGGGATTCGCCGTACCCGTTACCGGGCGCGGCGCATCCGGCGTGCCCCGCCAGTGAGAGCAGCAAGCTAGCGGCCCATCGCAGCACCTGGCCAGTGGAGAGCTCACCGTTGGGCATGGTGGCTGTCACGACGGAGCGGCGACGGTGTCCGGACCTGCGCAGGCGGTTGTTGGGCTGGAGGGCGGAGCGGCACGGTGTCGATGCGAACGGGTGCTCGACGTGGGCAGGCGAAGGTCCCGGGGAGAGCGCCGGTCTTCGCACAGGAGGGTTCCAGCTTCGGGGAGGGCCAGGCACGGCGTTGATGCTGACGGCGTCTGCTGGATGGGCGGCGGCACGGGCAGACGAGGGGCTTGGTGGCAGTACCGGCGGTGGAGATGCACTGACGGAGGGTTGGCCCGCCGCTGTGCTTTATGCCCGTGCCGGGCGCGGGCGGTTTGTTTAAAACCCGCGCGGCCCTGGCCGCGGGAAACAGCAAAACACCGCCACCACCGCCAAACCGCCCACCGTCAGCAGAACGCACGAGGCGCCCAGTGCCGACAGTGCCCCGAGCAGCCGGTTGATGGAATTGGGGCCGTAGGCGAGGACGTCGGCGAGGCCCGTGTCGACCCCGCCGGCCGCCCGTACGGCCTCAGCCGTCCGCAGGGCCGCCCTGTGCCTGGTCATGAAAGTCCAGGAATGAGCTTCCTCGTCGGCGCCGGGCGTGTGTTCCGTGACCCTGGTGACGGGAGGAACCAGGCGAGCTTCGTGGTGGAACGGAGCGACCGGGGTGGCGTCGGTCCAGGACTGGCACCGTGATGCCGAGTCCGACGGCACGTACCGGCCACTGAAAAACTCCGTCCCTCCGACGCAGGAACTCCTCGGCGGGGAGGGGGGTACGGGCCGTGGCCGGATGGTGAAGACCGTGTCCGAGAGGAAGCGTGATGAAAAGGGGGCGTGGCCGGGGAAAACGTCGGACAGCACGTTATCATTCACGTGCGCCAGATGCTTGAGAAGAACCAGCTGGTTCTTCTCCAGCTGCGCCACCCGATTTGCCTAGAGCCGCCAACCGGTAGTCCGCTCGGAAACGGTCCTCCCTGATGTTTCCTTGCAGGGCCTCGAAATCCTCCCACGATGGCGCTGCTCCCGGTGAGGAGGTGACGATAGTCTGGTAGTACGCGTTGCCCGAGGTGCGCTCCGGTGCCTGCAGGGGCGCCGGGCGGGCCGACCCGTGGATCCACTCCGCGTCCGCATCCGGGTCGGGGGTGGTAGATTCTTTCCGCGTGGAAAAACTTGGGAACTTCGCGAGGCGGGTCGTGCTCCAAATAGGGTCAGCCCCGACGTTCGCACGGGCTGGGAGATACAGGAAGCCCAAGCTGCCCGTGCCTGCGTCTTGCAGGCTGATTTCTCCGGGACGCGCCTCGTCCTTAACCAGTGCCTGGAGTGGCCAGTGCCGGAAACCGTCGATGAAAACTCGCCGCAGTAGCCGCAGGTCCGCGTCAGGCAGGCCCCGCGTCCAGTCGGGGGAGAAACGGGCAGGCGGAGCGCCGGCCTCTGGGGCGTCCGTCGGGGTCGAAGATCGGGGGGGGGGCGTGCCAGCACTGGCCCGTCTGTCATTACCTCCGCACTGCTTTCGTCGGATTCTGCGGACGACGCGAGCCCGTCGCCCCCATTGTGGGTCCAAGGGTACAACCAAGGGCGGATGGTGTTGTGGGTCGGGTAGTAGGCCGTCGTGGCCTCCTGGGGCGGGAAGTTGTGGAGGACGTGCACCACGCCTGTGTCGAAGCGGAACACAGGTGAGTCGCCGGCCGGGCTTGCCGTGGTGGTCGTGGCCGCTGCCGGGGCCGAGGCGACTGGAGTCGGCGTGGGCGCCCCGCGCGGGGCCGGCGGCGGCGTGGTGCTGCGGCGTGGGTGCAGCCCTGACCGCACGCTGTGGCCGGGCCGCAGGTGGGGCAGCGCCGTTACGTTGACCTGGTAATGGCGGTGACCCAAGAGCACTTGCAGGGGCTCCGTGGAGTTCATGGGGTTCCCCGGAAACTCCACGAAAGCCCCGGACTCTGAGTCGATGCAGGCCAGGCCGTCACCAATGTAACAGTGCATGTCCACCATCCTGGTGTGGACGGCAGGCACCGCGGTTACCAGCTGCACGTGATCCGTCTTTGCGAAGAAAGAGCCCGGAGCCAGCGCCGAGCATACGTCCCCGTCGCTATCCACATACCACAAGGAGGGCTCGCCGTCGGAAAAGCGAAAGTGGACGCGTCGCTCCTCTTTCCAGATGCGGGCGTCCCAGGAGAGGAAGATGTTGTGGTAGAATATGGCCGAGTTGTCCTTCCTTCTCTCCAGGGATGAGTCGGTCACCCATTGCAGCTCCTGCAGAGGGTTGCTGTTCCAGTCGACCGCCTGCTGTCCGTAGTAATGCCCTTTCGGGCCGATGGCTACCAGCATACGGCTGACCCACTGCCTCATGTCGTCCTGGGTGGGCAGCAGCGGGCGAGTTGACTCTTCCTCCGTGGAGCCCGGGAACAGGCCGGCATTGTACCCGTAGAATTTGTACAGGGTCCTCATGCCGCAGAAGACCGTCGCCGTCCCGTTGCACTCCGTGATGGCCACCGGGAGGGTGACGTGAGCGGGCAGGTGGAATTGCCGCGGGCGGTGCACCAGCTCGAATACTCCCCCGCCGGCTTCGACGTGGACGAGGGCGCTGAGACACAGAGTGATGAGTGCGACCATGTTGAGAACGATGCGCTGACTGCCTGGGCCCCCCTGGGGTGTTCCGACTTATACCCCATGGTGTTGACGGATCCGTCGGCTGCGGCTGCGGCCCGGAAACCCGGGGGGGGGGGGGCGTGTTTATTAACGCCGAGTGCCGCGAGCCAAGGCCGGCCCGCGCGCTACTCCCCGCGTGCCCACGGCGGGGCACGCTCGCGACGGCCTAAGATGCCTCTGGTGTCGCCGAAGGTGGCCCTGTGGGCCCATCCGCAGATCGAAGTGCGGGCGTGGCGTCCTGTCCCCCGGGTTGCCCGGCGGAGCTGGTGTCCTCGCTTGCCCCGTCCTCCGGGGCCGGCGATAGGGAGCGCCGTGGATCAGCTGTTGCCCTCTCGATGGCGGGAGCCGCCCCGGCGGACACAGCTGCGGCCCAGGGGCTGACGTCACTGGTGGAGGCCAGGTCTATGCTGACGCGGGCTGTTTCGGCCGACGGAGAATTGCTGACCGGGGCAGCGTCCATGGTCAGCGCCTCGCTGCTTGGGTCCGCGCCGTCGGTGTCTGAGTCAGCCCCTTCTTCGCTGGAGAGGGCGCCCTCGTGGGGCTTCAGATCCTCTGCCGGCAGGGTGAAAACCGGAACTGGAGATGATGGCTCATGAAACTCGTAGACGTTGTCCGCCCGGACCGCGTGGATGCGTAGTGGTCCACGCCAACGGGCAGCCAGACCTTCGGCGAATCGTGCCGCGCGGTCCGACTGGGGGTGCGCGCGCACCCACACGAGTTGCCCCGCCGCGTACGCGGGGGCCGCGCGCCGCGCCTCGTTTTTCTGGGCCACGTACTTTCGGCCTGCTTCGTGGATCGCTCCGCGGCGGCCTCGCGCAGGGCCTGTACGCTCTTCCAATGCGCCTCGAACCATGCGGAGGCTTCCTCTTCTTCGTGCTGGTCGAGGCGGAAGTCGTCCTGGGCTGGCCCGCGCAGTTCCTGCCCGAAAACCAGCATGGAGGGGCTCACCCCTACGGTCATGTTGACCCTGTTGTTGAGGTGGAACCGGATGCTGCTGACCCAGTCGTCCCATTTGGCGTGCTTTGGCTGGTCCAGGAGGGCAAGACGTAGCTGAGCCTTGATCTCCTTGTTCCTCCGCTCCGCTGGATTCTGGCGGGGGGTATACACGGAGGTCTTCCAGGGTGATGCGCCCCACCTCTCCCTCACGATGTCGTCCCACGCTTTGCGAAAGGCCGGGCCGTTGTCCGAAAGCACATACCTGGGGTATCCGTAACGACGGAAAACCTCCTCCTCCAGGACCTTGGCTGTCCTCTCGGTGGTGGCGTCCGGGACGGCAAAGAGCTCCACCATGCGACTGAAAAGGCAGGTGACCACCAGCAAGTAGCGGTTCCGCCGAGGGTGGCTCGTCGGGTAGGGCCCCATGTGGTCCACGGCCATGGTCTTGAAAACCTCCGTTTCGACGCGCGGGCGCATGTGGCCGGATGGCGCCTGGTTGGCCGGCTTGACCTGTGCGCACGGACCACAGCGGCGCACCCGCTCCTCTACCGCCGCCCGCATTCCAGGGAAGAAGCAGTGGAGGCGGGCAAACCGTAGTGTTTCCCTGACGCCTGGATGGCCCTGCTGGTCGTGGCAGAAGTCCAGGGCCGCCTCCTCGCAGTTCTGGGGCACCCGCAGCACCCATGCGCCTGCCCTGTCGCGGGCGGACCTGTAGTACAGGGCGTCGTCCTGCAGGCGGTACTCCTTGCCGCACTGCTGCCGAATCTTGGCAGCGTCGCGTGGATCCGCTGGAAGCGTCCCGTCTCGTAGGTAGGCCGTGAGGGCGGCGACTCGTACGTCCTGCTGCCTGCGCTGCCTTGATATGCCGGAAGAGGGCAGGGGCTGCTTCAGCGGTGAGGCATACGTCCAGAATCTCAGTTGCTGATGGTTCGCCCTCTGCCAATGGCCGCGGGTCCCTGCTCAGTGCGTCGGCCACCACCGTCTTGCTGGGCTTGACGTACTTCACCGTGATGGGGAACTCGCTGAGCACCGAAAGGAGCCGGTTGACCCTGGGCGAGTCGGACTGGTAGTTCATGAAGCCTTCCAGGCCGCGGTGGTCCGTCAGCAACAGGATTTTGTGGCCGTAGAACAGGTGCCTTTCCTGCTGGCAGGCTAGTGCGGCGGCGAGGAGTTCAAGGATGTTGGCAGGCTGGCTCTTCTCGGCCCCGGTCAGGGCCTTGGAGCCGTATGCAACCACGCCGATTGAACCATCTTGCTGCTCCTGGGCGATGGTCCAACCCAAGCCATCCTTGGACGCGTCCGTGGTTAGCTGAATAGGTATGCCCTGGCGGAACGGCTGCAGGATGGGGCGTGTCGTCAGGACGCGGCGGAGGTCTAAGACTTCGGCCTCTGCCTCTGGGGTGAGGAAGGGGCGCCTTGACTTGGCCTCCCTCTTCAGCAAGGACACCATATGCCTGGTTTTGGCCACAAAACCGGCTATGTGCCGCTTGAAGAACAAGAATTTGCCGTAGGCGCGCTTGAGTTGCGGCTGTGTCTTTGGCAGGTCCATGTCGGCGATGGCGGACACCTTGTTGGCACATGGGCGCCGGCCGGGAAGCAGGAAATCATAGCCCAGGAGACTCAGGCCTCTCGTGGTCGAGATCTGCACCTTGTCCGCCGAAATACGAAGGCCTGCCTTCTTGAGGCGTTGCAGGACCTCGCCCACGAGGTCCTTGTGTTCGTTGGGGTCCTTTGACATGACGAACAGGTCGTCGCAGTAGAACACGACCTTGGGGCGCAGGTCGCCCAGGTGGCGGTCCAGCAGGCGGCCAAGGCTAGGCGAGCTGTTGGACAGTCCCATGGGCGTGCGGGCGTAGACGTAGGTCCCGCAGATCCGCCGGGTGCGGACCGCGAATCCGGTGTACTGTTGCGACGCAGGATCCAGCGGGATGGAGTGGAAAGCTTCCTTGAGGTCAAGGGTGCTGACCCGGGTAGCCCCGGATAGGGCGTCGACCACTTCGTGCATCGGGGTCAGCGGGAAAGGGTCCTTCTCGATCTGTTTGGATAGAGCCGAAAAATCAGTCACGAATCGCCACTCCCCTGACCTCTTTGGCACGACGAAGCATCGGGCGCTATAGCTGGTCTGTGCCCGTCTGATAATTCCAGCTTGTTCCATGGTCCGGATCTTCTGCTCCAAAGCCTCTTCCTGCCGTGGCGCTAGCCTGATCGGGCGAGTCCGGATGGGTTTGGAACCCGGGAGGAGCTTGATGGTGTAGTGGAAATCCTTTGCTGCGGGTAGCGGGTCGCCGGTGCGGTAGAACACTTCCTCGTGGGCCTTGAACAGGGCCTTGTACTCGGCCTTCTCCTTGGCGGTCAAGTTGTCGCCGAAACGTACCCCTTCCAGATGAGTTGAGTCGGCGGGGGCCGTGGGGGCTGGGCGGGTGCCAGCTACGACCGTTGCGTAGCTCCTGGGACCCGCGTGCGAGGCTGGCTGGCGTGCGTCGGCCATGGCTACTTGCGCCTGCTGGACTGTGCCCTGGCGTGGTCTGCCCTGGCCTTTTAACGGTGCGCCGGGTGATTGTTGATTGTTGCGTCGACCCCCTTTTCCGCTCTGGGTCGGGGGTGGTGCTGGCGGGTGCTTCCGGAGGCGACCTTGGTGCCGCGCTGTTTCGCTGCTGGGCCCGCGTCGGCTGAGCCGGCCGGGCGCGCTGTTTTGCCGTCTCAGCTGCTGGTGGTGTTGACGCCGAGCAGTCGGTCCGCTGTTCGCCCGACGCGGCGCGCCGTGCCCCACTTCGCGGGGAGGCCGCTGTGCTGCTACCGCGTTCGCGGGCCCGGGCGTGGATGCCGGCTGCGGGCGGGGAGTTTTGTGCTGACGCTGCGGTGTCGCCGGCTGCTGGTGCCGCGCGCCGAGGCGTCGCGAGGCGAGCCGTGGCCAAGGCCATCCCGGCGGGGACGGTTCGGGCCGTGTTGGCCCGGTTGAGCAGAAAAACCTCGCGGACCGGGCCCTGAAGGTAGCCTGCCGGCATGAACAGGGATTTTCCCGCGAGCTTAGGAGATGGCGAGACCAGGTAGTCGCCTGCCGGCAGAGAACCGTCCAGGGGAACCCGTGCTGCCTCGAACGGGCCCAGCCGCGTTTCGGCCTTTGCTGATAGCTTGCAGTTCCGGCGCCTTTTCTTGCACCGTTGCTGCCAGGCAGACCCCAAACACCTCGGCTGGCATTGGCCACTGGACCCGGCCCTGGGTGCCTTGGAATGAGATGGTCCCGTTGCTGAAACGGACGTCCATGAGTGCTTTCCGCATGAACGCGAGGCTGAGCAAGAAATCCGGCTTCAGGTTCTTCACCACCAGACACGGTACCTGTACCTCTTCGCCCTGCATGCCCACGTGGAAAGTGCCGTGGCCTAGGACCTCTAGGTTCTGACCGTTTGCGGTCTGCACCTCGTAGTTTAGGTCACCCTGTTCCCAGGTTTTCACCTTTCGCTCGCTCAGCAGGTTGACCGATGCGCCGGTGTCGATGACGGCTTGAGGGCCCTGTTGCCATGTTGGGGTAGGCAGCAGTCCACACGGAGTAGAGCCGAAGCGTAATTGATAATGACGAGGGTTTTTACCTTCGGGGAGACAGCGGCGTCGCTGCCGCCTCCCCTTTTCAGTTTCCCGACTCCGTGATCTTGAATTTGGGGCAGGCGTCCGCTCGGTGGCCTAGCTGTGCGCATAGCTGGCATTTGGGCACGAAACGGCTCTGGCGCTGCTGGTGACGTTGCTCTGCCTGCTGTCCCTGGGGTTTCCCAGCGTCGGGTGGGCGAGGGCAGGCGTCCGCCCGGTGGCCTACCTCTGCGCAGAGCTGGCACTTGGGGAGGTAGCGATTCGCCCGCTGCCGGCCTGGCTGCTGCTGGGTGCTGGAGTCCCCTGCCTGCTGGAGCCTCTTCTGCCGATCCGTGATGGGCGGCGATGACCTGGTGGACCTCTGCCATGATGGATTTGCGTAGGTGGTCCTCAAACGGCGCGTGGGGAGGAGCCGGGGCGTCTTGTTCGTCGTCCGAGAAGGTGGCCGCGACGTGCGCCGACGCTGGCCTAGCTCTAGAGTCACCTCGCATGCGCTCGACCTCCTCGTGCGTCTCCAGGACCCGGAGGAGCTGCATAGGGGTGTGTGTGCTGATCATGTTGGTGACCAGCAGCGCCGCGTCGCGGTCGAGCCCCGCGATGATGTGCTTGTTGCACTTCCGCGGGTCCTTGATCCCGAGCTGTGCCAGGATCCGTTGTTTGTCCACGAAGTATTGCAGCACGGTCTCGCGGGGCTGCTTGCGCCGCTCGCGCAGCTCCTGCTTCAGGCCGTCCCGGGTGCAATCCTTCCCGAAATACACGCGGAGGTACGCCTTTCCGTCGTCAAGGGTGGGCAGCGCCGTGATGGTTGCCAGGATGTCCAGTGCCGACCGGGCTGCTCCCCCCGTGTTGTTATATAGGAAGACGTACCTCTGCTCAGGGCTGGCCATGTAGCCCATCAGTGCCATGTCTACGTTGCGGAAGAACTTTGTCCAGGTCTTCGTCCGGCCTGCCGCTGTACGGGGTCACGACGGAGGGCTGTAGCAGGGGCATCTGGAGGACTGACGCAGAGGACACGGCCGCCGGGGGCATCATGCGGGACAGCTCTTCCTTGCTTCCTGCGGACTGCCTCCATGCGGACTGTCACGTCGTTGAGGTCCGCCCGGAAGCGCCCCGCGTCCTGATCGGAGTCCGAGGAGTCGCTGGGCAGTCTTCGGCGCGGGACGGCGCCCGAGGACCGAGTCGGGCCGGGGCGGATGCTCACCTGGCGGACCGGGGGCTGCCCGGGCTCCGTCTTCACCGTAGGGGCCTGTTGCCGGGCGGGGGCGGGCGCGCGCCAGTCGCCCAGGGCCGGGTCGCCGTCGTAGTACATATCGCTGGCGGTCTGGTACCAGCGGCTCGCAGGCTGTTCCTTACGCTGGAGGCCGAACTTGAAGGCTTGCTCCTCCTCGTCCAATCTCCTGAAGGCCGCGGTGATGGGCGACTCTATCTGTTGCCGTGGTGCCGCTGTCCGGGTGATGCCTGTTGAGCGGGCGGGCTGAGAGTCCTCCTCCGGGGCCGGGGAGCTCGACGGGGTGATGTTAAAAGCCAACGTGAGCGGGTCCATGCGTTGCAGAACGGGAGGGCCGGAATCTCGCCTCGCGGGGGGCGTCGCCGGGAGGGGCCTTGGCGGCTGCGTCAGCAAGTCGGAGGCCGATGGCCGCGGCGCGGACGGCCGATGCTGCGTCAGCGCCGTGACTCGGAACGGTGGCGGAGGCGGAGGCGGCCGGGTGGCCGCGTTCGTTTACCTGCGCAAGGTCCGAGAGTTTGCTTCCGGCGGACGGGTGCCTGTCCGCAGGGGCGCGGCCGACGGGCGTCGAAGAAGGAGGGGGAGGAGCGCGCGAGCTGGACGCCGAGATGAGAGGGCGCGTGTCCTGGGTGGCGGTGACGGCGCAGGCCGTGTGCGGCCCTGGGTCCCTCGTAGCTGCGGCCGCCGCTGGTAGCACCTCCTTCAGCGTCTGGTAGATGGCACTTCCGGAAGCGGTGTCCCCGCTGCCGTACATGCGTATCAGCTCGTTGAAGTCCACGGCGATGTCCCCGGGGCCCCGAGACTTCTCGTCGATGTAGAGGGCCACGAAGATCTGGTCGTCTGGCACCGGCCCGCTGGTGTTGGTGAGCCGGCGAACCGCGTCTTGAAGTCTGCTGTTAACTACCAGGCTGCCGCTGCGCAGGCGAGTAGATACCCGGGTAGACGTCTCCACTGCCTCGATGACGGCCTTGATCTGGGCGACCACGAGGTCCACGTTGTCCCTGGTGATCGAGGCCACTCGCTTGATGACTATCGTGGGGTTGGTGCCCAGGCGGCCTGTGCGGGTGCACAGGGTGTCGATGAAGGCGCCCAGTAGCTTCCGTCGCGGAGAGGCCATGCTCCGCACGGCAGTTGTTGAAGTAGGGGGAAGGTCCGCACCTCCACCATATGTCGTACTCCCGGGGTGGGGGCTGGGGTCGATTGGAATGAGCACACGGTGATTCCCAGCAGTACTCCACCCACGAGAGACACGATCCCAACTGCCCCGTGAGGAGGGCGGCGGGGGCCTTTATACGCCCCGCCGCGTCCGGATGTCCGCACCACACGAATGTTGTGCCAACATCTCCGGCCGCGGCGTCGCGCCCGGTGCGCAGTCCAAGGTCTACGGCCCGGGCTGCTCACCGGCGCGACAGCATGTAAAAGTCCCGGCTATTTGCACGCTTTTTCTCGGTGACCCAATT
>JAWHQI010003168.1:0-11312 GCA_033032865.1 Dactylorhiza incarnata | reverse complement strand
GCATTCGTAGAAGGTTTCCTAATAATCATAAAATTGAAGGCGTTGAGCCAACGTCCCAATTTTGTTCGATCAATTGATAAAAATCGTAAGGACATCGAAGCTTTTTGTTGCATCAAACGAATGATTGGTTACATCAGCAGCATGTCATTGTTCCGGAAAAAGTAACAAAAACCTTAGTTGTCTCAACAAAATATTTGTTGCCACAGGTAATCCTTTTATCCGTGTCGAAAGTCGAAATCTAGGCCGGGTGGTGTTGGGGCCCAAACAAGCTGGAACACCAGGGCGCCCTTCTCTCATGCCTGCAGACCGGGCTGCGCACCCTTGTCGCTGCGGGACAGGGCTCAGCTTAGCCGGCAGAGTGTACCTGCTCCAGGCTGGGGGCCTGGGCAACCCCACCCACCGGCTAAGCTGAGCCCTTTCCCGCAGCGAGATGGGTGCGCAGCCAGGGCCACGGGAAGGCAGAAGGCAGGACGGTTGCTCATGCCAGCCAAAGCGTCGCGACCGCCACCTCTTCACGGTGATTCAAAATGCAGTGCTTTTAACCCAATCATCTGTGTTGAGAACTTTATCTGCGGTGTCCTCGAAGTCTAGCACCAGTCAGCTGCGGTCTACGTTTGACCTCACATTTCTGCGTTGTTTTCAACGCAGAAAATTGGGATTAAGACTCCGCATTGATATGGACAAGGAAACAAAGAAAAGCTTCTTTTTTTTTTTTTTTCAATCTGTTTACCTTGACTCACTTGAGTCACGTATCGTTCATGTTAAAGGTACTGTATCCCACCTAACTGCTGTTGATCAGCCACTGGTTACGGTGGGTTATTTTTACCACAGAGTCTGTGTTGAATTCACCGTCGTAAAATTGCGTTGAGGTGCACAACGCAGTTCTCGTAGAGGTTCGGAAGTCACAATACATATTTCGAAGTGTACTACCCATTTTGAATCACTGTGTTGAGCGGCAAAAAAACAACCCTAACTTGGCCGTGAACTTGCTTCACAGCAGTTACAGGCTGGGTGGTCCCGTGCTGCCACCGTATCTCCACCGTGGGTATGGCCAATCCCCATACTCTCCAAGATGACCATCGAGGATCGGGTGTTAGCTTGGTGACAGCAACCCAACTTGTTCAGCACAGTAAGATATGAGCTAGACCCCTGAACGCTTGAATGTTTCAGCCCACCTGGTGAAGGAGATCTGTCTGCGCGCATGGGGCATTCCTCACTGGTGGAGTTGTCGTGTGACACGCCCAAATGGGACCGACATGCACAATTCTTAGTGTACAAGCACCGTCGGACCCTCCAGGTAATTTCGTTGCCAATGCCATTGTCCTTTCAATTATGACTCCGTACCTTTCCTTAGCTGTAGATGTATGATCAGTCAAATAACGTTGCTAATTAAATTGCAAAGGCAGTTATGCATTGTTTTTAATTAGTCAAGTGTTCTTTGACAAAGTTTTTCCCACTTGCAGGTGCTATCTTTTCCAGTCTGTTCCGACGTACCAGTACGCTTCTTGACGTACTCAACTCTGAATCTTCTACGCAAACTGGAATGCCCGCCACTGCCGGAAATGCACCTTTTGCTTCAGTGCCCGGCACTTGAGTCCATCGCCATAAGAATGGATCCGATTGCGAGCTGCTATAATGACGGCATGCTCGCAAATCGCGTGCGCGTATCTATAAGAGACACAGTTCACTTCTTGAGCCAAGCTCAGCAGGTAACAAAACTACGATGAGCCAAGCCGAGCGAAGCGTTTCTAAAAGTACTATTTGACAAATGTGCGAAAACGCGAGCAAACTGAGCTAAAAGCCAGCAATATCCGAAAACTAGAAACCTAGTATTAGTACAGATTCGACCGGTAGAATGATTATATGTGGCTGGATATTCTCGAAAAGGTGGGGGACGGGGGGGGGGGGGGAGAATCGCTGCCACTAGGCTGAATTCGACTGAATTAGCAAGTTTCATTCTTTGACATAAGCGGTTGTCATAAAAGACGATACGCACGGAATCCCCTTACAGTAAAACGATACGAAGAGAACAATTTTTTTTGGTTTTCTTAGTGTAACGGGGGATATCGAAGATATTTATGACAGTTTTAGCCGAAAAAGTGTATATAAACTTTAATATTAATCTACAGTCAGTTCGTGTTCCAAATTTTCTCTTTCTGACGGTGTGGTCAGAATTTGGATTCGTCAAGTCTGTACAAAGGTATAAAGTGAACAACTGTGGGTAAGAGGCCGTTGCCACGTTAAACTGTATGCCCCGATTTATCGGGTAAACTCTTTAGTGTACATGAGACACATTTGAAACCATCGTCAGGTTGACACCAGCGTCTACCTGCAAGCGTGCTGTAATTGAGAGTAGATGGCCATTTTCCAGTAAAATGCTTTCGGATTTAGTCGGCTCTCATCAAGATTCTGCAAACGCGGAAGATTCAACGCGATCTGAAATCATGCCGTTTTGCGACTAGCCCAGATAGCGTGGAGTCGTTTGCCTTCAATATGAAGGCATTGCACTTAACAAGCAATGCAAGAGAATCGCAGTTGATTGTGATCTACTGAGCAAGTCAGCAGATGCATTGCATTTCTCTGACGCATCAAACGCTGTGATGAACACTGATTCGTTAAATGGTTAAATGCATCGGTTGTTAAACTCGAATTTAACTGCAAATCCTGTGGCAAGTGTGCTTGCCACATAATTGGCAAGCCGTTTTGAATGCCAAAAATTGGCAAGCCTTGTCCCGAAATCTTCATAAGCTTGCCGAAATTGCCATTCAAAACGTCTTGCCGAAATTTGCCATTCAAAACGTCTTGCCAATTTTGTGGCAAGCAAACTTGCCACAGGATTTGCAGTGCTTGCACCGTCGTCAGCGCAGAAGATCCACGATCTCTTCGTCACGTGCTTATTTCTTTTGTTTCTCTTAGCTCCAGGAGTTCAAGTTGTACCTTCAAGAAACGGTGACAGGTAAAGGTCTAGTAAAAAAGTTGCTTCTGGCGCCGACTAGCATTGGCGCATCCTCGCTGAAGAACGTAGAGGTGTCCTCGGGAGATCTAGGTAATGTAACGTGAATCCAACGACAGTACAGTCGAGCTCTTCAGATTTAGACCTAGTTGGTATCAATTGATTCAGAATTCAGGCCCTTTAGTCATCAGGTGATTATTGTAGGTAAAATATTCAAAGGTTCAGTTTTATAGAAATGTTAAGGTTTCGACACGTTAAAAATTGACTTAATGTCATATTATTTCGAAAGTTTGCCGAAACGTTCCCCAGAGCACAGGACAGTAGGAAATACATTTAAAGTGGTTTTAGGACTATCTGGGAGTAAGTTAAGTTATTGAATATGGTGCATTGAGGTAAAAAAATATCAAATTTCAACTTGAAAAACTGTATTATGTATTTTGACCAAATTTTTACCTTACTCTACTATAAGCTCCTCTCCACATAAGAGGGTTTCGTCGTTCCACCATAAAATTTGAATAAAAAATACATGCCCTTTTCTGCCTTTTTTTCCTTGCTTCCAACTAGATCTCAGGAACAACTTTCTCAGATCCAAACCTATGACATGTACATTTTGTTTTTGTCCTGTTGAGACGATTCCGTTGATGTAAAGAAATGTCAATGTGGTCAAAATATCATGATCTGTGCTAATTTTGACCTTACGTGTATTCCCGAGGGCCCCACTTTGACATTTTCCTTATCACAGGTTACTCTGTTACCTCAAGTGTACTACTAATTCGAACATATTCGTATATTAAATTTCGAAATGCACTTCTCACCAACAAGAGAACTTATCTCTCATATTTTTAACGTCTCATTTTTAATGCAGTAATTAGCAGCATTCATTATCGCATTCTTATACGTTGCCGTTGGCACCTTAAGTATACCAAAATGTTGAAGTATTATTGACGCTGCAATGACTGGTTTTAGAGGCACATTTTTTAAACAGTGCTGGCAATAAAGAATAAAACAGTAAAGCGCTAAGGGTGTGGTATCAGGCAAATAACAGCACTCAAAGTACATTAATTACTACATTACAGCGAACCTTGTAACGTTCAGACGTAGATTGTCAGGATCTGTTCTCATTGTGATGCGCTTTAACAGGTGCACCACAGCGGCATCTGACAAGAGCACTAACGCATCTCCCACACTTACGCCAAATCCACTTAAGCTGCAGTGCACACCCTCTTCTGCTCAATGCGATTTCGCCCGAAGTTGTGCCGAACATTCAAGAGCTGAGCGTTGTTTTGAAGATATGTGCCCACCAATTCATTCATCAGCCCGAGGTTAGTACCAGGGTTTTGCAAAAACATTGGCGGAACATAACGCGGCCTGTTCGATTGTGAACAGACCACTAAGAATAAAAATTGAAGAGTACGATACGTCACCCAAACGAGAACAATTAGGCGCAAATCGACTACTATTAAATCGTTTGCGAACGGAAAAGTTACGGCTGGTCGTCGATTCATGACATATGGGCAGTGCTGCGGGGAATTAAATCGCTGGTCGTTTCGCAGTGCGTCGTTCAGAGTGAATTTCTTGTTCTTAAAATTGTTTTTATTTTACGACCTCTTTTTAAAATGCTATTGCTTCATGAATAGCACGAGAGGAGCCCAATTCATTTTAATCTTAATCTGATTCTTCTCATCCGGTCTCCATTTGTAGGTTAGAAGCCTTCTCCAAAGAAATAGTACCCTGCACCTTCTTGCCAGGGACTCCCGATGCGACTCTGGCATGCCTTGTGTTATTTGCAGGTAAGATTGGATGGTATGGGTTTTTATGGGCAGAGCCGTGATGAGCACGGTATGTTCAGCATCAGGTGGCCTGGCTTAACACGATGAATGAGCCTAAGTAGACTGTTTGGCCTAACAGTCGTCCACTTACGCGAAAGAGAAAACCGAGTTCCTATCTCATGGGTCGTCCGGGGAACCTTCGACAGCTTCATCAGGGTAGTGTGAACTTTTAGTTCTCAGCTGATCAGCTTCCAATGTTTTCTCCTGTTCTTTTGTTTTCGGGGGGGGGGGGAACTGTTAGCACACATACACTTGGCAAGTAAGCGTTGCACTTTGCAATTGTTGCAACCTTTGAATCGTCTCAACCGATTTTTCCATAGAAAAGATTGAGCCTCTAGTGTTCCTGAATTGCGACGTCTCACGCGTTCAAATGACTATGATTTGAATGTGATTCGTATACATTAACACGTTTTACTGCCCAACTTGGCATTCCTTGCACTGGCGTCCGCATAAAAAATCTTGGCCAAATCTTCGCGTCGTGCACGGAACGCCTAATATTGGCACTGTGTGCAGTCTTGTAGCCACTTCCTCTGACCACAAGTTCCCCTGATGGTGCCGATACCTTCACTGGACACTAAAAACCTTGCGAAGAATGTGTTCGCATTACAAACCATTTAGTTTGTAGCTTGCGAAGAATTTGGCTTGATTGTATTATGAACTGTGAGTTTGTAATTTTGCAAACAATGTGCTTGTAAGAGTTCATAATACAAACACGTTGTTCGCAAATTGCGAACAAGTAGTTCGCAACTTACGAACTAGTGGTCAGATTCTTCGCTGTACGAACAGAATAATGTCTTAATAACGCACCAAAAGTCGTT
This sequence comes from Dactylorhiza incarnata, assembly GCA_033032865.1. Classification (NCBI taxonomy): domain Eukaryota; kingdom Viridiplantae; phylum Streptophyta; class Magnoliopsida; order Asparagales; family Orchidaceae; genus Dactylorhiza; species Dactylorhiza incarnata. The sequence continues at coordinate 5,712 of JAWHQI010003168.1, read as the reverse complement.
ATTTGCCATAAGTTATTGAATAGACAAGTTTATATAAGCTACGAATGCCTGCGTTACTGTCCCGTTAATGTAAAGAAGTGAAGGCATCTTTTGTTGTTTTCTGCGACCTACTGTTTGGACGGGATCGGTGCCTCGGGGTGTGCGAACTGTTTGAAATCGAATCGATCCAGGCAAAGCGAGGCAAAGTTCGATTTGATTCGTAGTCGATTTTCCCTGCTTCGATCCCGAATGATTCAACAAATTCGACAAATATTTTCCGGATTCGAACATTAATGGTGCCCGAGCGTTAAGTTTAGGGTAAAAGGACGGCACGGAAATTTAACTTTGGCTATTTGAGCAATATTTTGAAAGGGAAGTCAGTTACCAAGGTGACGGAGATACATTGTGGAGATGTAGTGGAGACGCTGCGTCTGTAGAAGCAAACTGCACCTTAATACGTTAAACACTGACTGATGAACAGGCTTGAGATACAAAATGGGTGGGAGATGGTGACACTTCTGCTGACACTGAAACTCTGAAAATATTTCTTTGAAACTCTGTATGACACTGTGAAACTTAAAGTCTCAGGTGCGCGAATATTTTTAGTTCTGTTTCAGTGTTGCTGGTCCAGAGGTAGAAAACACTTACGGACCTAGTACAAAAGTAAACAATTATTTTTTTTGAGTAACGAAATTTGTCTTAGGTGGATGAGTGTTTGACTTAAAAGATTATCTTAGTTTGAATAAAGACAGTCACTAGGGTACATCCAAACTCACAAAATTCGCGCACCTCATAGGTTCAGTTCCAGAGTGCCATGCAGAGTTTCAGAGTAACATTTTCAGAGTTTCAGACTGACATAATGCGAGTTTTCAGGGTCCAGAGTCAACTTGAAAGTGTCATTATCTCCTAGCCTACATGTCACATTAACACAATGATGATGCTCTAGGGGTCTTGAAACCGAGTTCGATCCGAATCCGCGATCCATTTGTGCTTCCACCGACGATTCACAAGATAGCAGAAAAAAAGATTACCAATGTTAAAAAAATTAAAATAGCCATACATAAGTTGTCTAAATTCCCCATATAACATTCCAATCGAAAATTCCAAAAACTTTTCGCTTCGAAGCCTTGCCAATTTTGACATTACTCGGAAAGACTATGAACCTTGAAGCGGGACTCTGAAACTCTTAACCTATTCTAAGACTATGGATGGTACTCTGAAACTCAATAAAGGATTAAGAAGCTCTGAAGTGGATGGACTCTGGAACTCAGAGTTAACTCTGAAAGGAACTCTGCAACTCTGACAGAGACAGAATCTCTGAAATTTCAGAGTAGATTTAACCCAGTGATTAAACTACTCATTCCCAAGTGTCCATAATATGTGTTTAAAATGTTCAGGTTTGAGTGTCATGCTGCTTTGGCCGACCCAGCGCGGCGACCTAATGTCGGTGTCTTTGCGCATCACGAACAGGAGGTCTGCAATGTTGGCGGACATTGCAAGGGTCAAACCATGTACACTTGGGTACAACTGTAACAACGCTGCATCTGCTGTGGCTGCTGTCACTAAAATTGTACAATCTAATTTAATTATTGTGTTCTTCAACTGTACTCGCTGTAGTCTCTTTCTGTTTACTGTTTCTCTGATTACTCTTGTGTATTTATCTGTATAGCATGTAAAATCGTTTATCCCCTGATACTACTTTCAAATAAACGTTAAAGTAATGTTGGGAGTTTGTAGTAAGCACTTACTGTGATGTAACCATAGTTGTGAGTTATTTACTTTTGCACAATATGAAAATATATTTTCGATAAATGTAAGCATTTAAGAGAACTAATTCTTCTATCATGACATCAACCCAACCATAAGACATTAGGACTATTTTTCCTTTAAATTGAGCGAAGGTAACATGTCACTGTCAATGCACAAATGCGCGATAAAAACAATTCAAACATTGACATGAATTAAAAGAATCTAAAAATATAGACAAATTGGCAGTGAAAACACCATGAAAATAAAATTATTCATGAATATAATAATAATATTTAAGAGAAGAAAAGAATTAAAACTTACAGACGGTAAAATTGGCACTAGGTGATAAAGTAGAATCATTTTTTCAACACCCGGATTGAGTACAGTTACAGTTGAAAGTATTTAGCAGAGGCGATTACTTAATTCACTTGCTCTAACAAGGTCAGTTCAAGTTATTAGGCCTCTTCCTAGCTTGTCCCATTAATCTGCGGCAGACTGGGCACGTCTCCGGTCGCCGTTGAGTCCTTAGCTGACGCCTCCAGGTCGCCAGGCAGTGCCAGCAAAAAGAATGGGAACAGCTCCGCAAGACGGCGGTAAAAGCTGCCGTTCGCCTGGAGCTCAGGCAAATCTCGCAAGTCTCGTCATCTTAAACAGAGTGAAACAAATCTTTAGTTGTTAAAGAAAATACTTCAGGTTCAATCGTCCATAATCCACCGAAACGACAAGAAACGCACGAACGCTCTATCAAAGTCCATATCAGACCGAAAATGCTTCGTCATTTTACTGCTCATGAATATTTTGAGAATGTGGCGTCACATTAGTTTAAACACGTGAACCGTGTCACATTATTTGGAATGTCACATTCGTTGAAACGTCAGTTTGAGTCTCGGTAGCCGACTCACATCTTAACGGCAAACAATATTGACGAGAGTGACATAATGCGGGGTTAAACTTCTGTGACTTCACATTCATGGTGAACTACTGTAATTAAAAGTTCGTTCTACTCTAAAAGGTTCTCCTACCACTAACGAGGATCACTTGCAGGCGTCCCGATCGCCCAACAGCCGTGCGTACATCGAGCCCCTCAGGCGGCAGTGGGACGTTGCTGTCGTCGAGCTCCAGACGAAAATTGTTTACAAATGACGACGCAAAAATGTAGCTGTGCAGGACTGAAACGTCTTCCGTAGGCGCGAATCGTCTCCGAACCTCAGAACCGTCTGGCAGCAGAAAGGAGATCGGCACTCCGAAGATTGGGGCTGCTGGGATGACTGCCAATGCCGCTGCTTTCAATGCAGCGGTCTCGGCAGCAATTTCTGCGGGATCTAGATAAGGGCACTTGTTTTGATTTCGCTTTAAGACGATATTTATAAGCACGAAGAGAAAATTATTTACCTTCCATGGGGAGGTCGGGAACGATCTCCTCATCTGAAGAATCGTCTGCAATTCAAACATACAGTCTCTTAATGGACTTCCTTGGCTAATTTCAGTATCAATGGATCGAATTAAAATTATACTGTTTTAGTTATTTAACTTGAAAAATCAATACAAAATAGAGGACGTCATCGACCTCTTCGAGCGTTTCGAAGTTGGCGAGGATGTGGCAGGAATTATTAGTTTGGCCTATACTTGAACATGGGAAAGAGCAAGAAAGTTGCAGGGCACAGAAGTTAAATTTTCACTTAAAATGTGCAAATGTAAGAGTTTTGGATTTGCGAAGTGACACGCTTCTTCCTTAATTATTGAAAAGACGTGACAACTGTTAGTGACCCAAGGCCCCAACTATGACAGGATTTGTTTTAAGCGACACATGAATAATAGCACGGAATGCTACAGCCCATCCTGTGCCATGCCCGATTTACACCTTCAATGAGGTCCTGAGTCTTATTAGGTTGTCGATTTCGAACACTGCGACCACCCCCTGTTAAGCAGAAATCGTAAATAAATTGAGAGTATTTTAAATCCTGAACCATACTGACATGCAGTTGGTGCACTGCAGTTTCCCAGTTTAAAAATCTTTTATATTGTAAAGTGTTCACTGTTAGAATTGGCTTAGAAATGTATTTTCAAGAGAGAAATAAAAACGAGAATAAAAACATGATTTAACGATATCCTGGTTGTCACAAAATAGATTTCGTTTCTGTTGTTGTTTAACCAAATTTCACAAAATTCGCTGCTGGCTTTTTAACCATATTCCAACAGTGAAATCAGGGTACAAAGTTGTGCCAGTTTGCACAATCTCATCAAAACCGTATAGAAAATTTCAGACCCACTGCATTTCCCACTGCATAAGGGGCCGAACTGGAAATAAATAAAAATCGAACCAGGCTAAAAGGCTACTTCATGCGTACCAACCCTAGGGAGGCTATTAGGCAACTTCGTTCCTAAAAGAAACCCTAGTGTGGCTATATGGCTACTTCGTGCCTAGAAGGAAAATCCAAACTTTGATGAAACCAGACTTCGTTCCACTCAGGAATGAAGGGTGATGAAAAAACAAAACAAAAAAAAAAACAACAACAAAAAACAATGTTCCATTAACGTTTCGTAGGTAGTAAGCATACCTATTTCAATAACCTCCACAGCGCCCTCCTGCTCGCCGCCCGCAGCGGCGATCTCCACCTCGTCACCCACAGCGGCGATCTCTTGCTCGCCAGCCGCAATGGCAACCTGGCGCTCGCCACCAGCAGCGGCGACCTCCTGTTCACCCGGCTCGTCAACTGCAGCGTCTTCCCCTTCCTCGTCGTCATTGAACACTCGGCGCGGCCTGCCTCGTCGCCGCCCGCCTTGCGCTGCCCGGTAGGCACGGGTGTAGCGACCGTGGGTGGGTGGCCGGCCGACACCTCGCCTGACGACTGGTTGATCTTCTGCGGCCGGACGCTGCTGCCTACCTAGGGGCACAAAGCCGATTCATAATCACAGTATTGCCGTACTACACTTCACAAATCTATGTGTTTAATAATCGAAAAACAAAAATATAAATGGCATATGGCACAAGCAAAACATACATTGTTCCTGATCAAAACTGCGAATCTTAAATTTGATAAAGGTTATCTTCGAAAAACGGAGTATTATCAGTTTAGGTCATTAGTGTAGGGAAGGCATTAATGAAAAAAAAAAAAAAGGTAACTTTATATGTTGCCTCTTCGGCCAAAAACATTTATTTTATGATATTAATATGAAAACCACATAGGGGGCATGCAGTTATGGAGCCGCATGGTGCGTACGACAGTTACTGAGGCTTGTTATCTGTGGATTTCAGATTTCTGCCAAATTAACTTGCCTAAGTTGATGTCAGCCTAAAACTTTGGTTGAACCCTACACAATCAGAAGGCTAAAGGTAGAACTTTTTGGTGGAGGTAAATAGGTACGTAAGATCCGGGGACTAAAAAACGCTTGCAATTGTCACGGTGCCCTATTGTCACGGTCCAGTTACTGACATACGTATACACTGGACCGTGTCTTAAGTTCCGAGGTTATACAGTATTGTCTCGATGAAGGCTTCAGTTCAGAACCGGAATCCTGCCTTAAACGAAACCGAGAGAAAATTCGGGCCATTACTCAATCCCTAAGTACCGTCTGATCTGGAAGTGCACCGATGCCAGTTGAACTGGGCTGCGCAGCTTAGCTTACCCAAGGACACCACCAGTCCGGCCGCTGGCGGTTCCTCCGCGTGGGTAGTCGATTTTGGCCGAAACGTAAATCACGATTTCTCGCAATCGGTTCGGTCCCCCCCCCCCCCGCCCCCAAAAAAAAGGGTGAGACACGAATGTCTCATCGAGAAGAAGACGACTCATGTCCAACCCCTTCGGTGAATCTTCTGCCTCAGCTTATTCAAGACATGCGTGGATTGGTGCGTCATAATGTACGTACCCTTTTTCGATGAAACATTGGTGTCTAAACTTTCTTAAGTCAGACATTTGTGCCTCACTTGTTTGGTGGTCAGAGTACTGGCTTGTTTGGGGTCAGAGGTAAGGTATATTTAGGTCC
>JAWHQI010003167.1:0-11312 GCA_033032865.1 Dactylorhiza incarnata | reverse complement strand
CTTTCGAGCCGCGGGACGCCTCGGGGCTCATCGCCACGTAGCCGTGAAATGCGACATCTGCAGGCCTATAGGCAAGGAAGCAGATTGAGTAAAGTAAGGTTAGGTTTGGTTTGGTCAGCAGAAAATACTCTACGAAGGATCAAAGTACTATTTGTCTTTTGTCGTGATTTCTGCTTTCCAGCAGACGCACCGCCTTTCTCTGAGTCACTATAGGCCTTGAGTGTAAATTGAGTTTTTAATTTATCCGCTCGCGCCTGTTTCCATTTCCCTAAGGAACCTAAATGCAGCGCGGGGTTTCACTCGCTGGGGAGCGCGGCGAGGATACCTCCGCCAAAACACTTCACTGCCTGGAGGGGGACAAGTAGGCCAAGGGGACCGGGGGAGAGGGGGAAGTGGGAGCGAGACAGGTACGGCGTGGCTCCGGCCGAGCGCGGCCCGGAGAGAGACGGAACGAAGAGAGGGGCGGGGAGAGTGATTTTCGCGGAGGCGTGGGGGCCGCGCTGAGAAGTCAGTGAAGGCGTAACGCAGGCCAGGACGGGTCGCCTCGGCAAGCGCCTGTGCTCTTTGAGGAAACTCTAGTGATAGTAAGTGTTTCCAACAAGCAGTGTGTGTTCCAAGTGGTGAGAGTTTCCTCGGTCTGCGTGGATCAGTAACGTGGTCGGTGCGCTGGTTAGGTTAGGAGGTGCGTCCATCTGGATCGAAACCGTGCGAGGCAAGGCCGTCTGCGAAATGTGTGCTGTAGACCCACCTGCTGCTGCAAAGTGTGCCAAAGTGTGGTGTCGATCGAGATTGAACGCGGGTGTGCGTCTCCGGGCCCTCGACGTGCACGGCGGCCTGCAGTGAGGCTGCCAGCTCAGCGCGTTGCTTCACCGCGTTGCGTCACGCTGGCAGCACGGAGGCTGACCGCCAGAACAAGTCAGACAGCATGGCGTTTTCGATGCGCCATTTTCCTCCAGTTTCATTCGGCCGCGGTGCAAGACGCATACACGAGACGACCCGGCCGTCCCGGACGCGGGCCTTGCGGAAAACAGTCCACAATTAGTGCCCACGGCTGTCCCGGTTGTTTTGGGCTGCTGACCACAAGGTTACAGCCGGGTGGGACCGCGTCGGGAGGGGGAGGTCGTAGCCCGTCAATCTGGGGGCATTTTTTCATCTATCTCAGTGCAGTGTGGGCCAAGCTTCCAAGTGCCGGTGTCGCTGGGGCTCTGGAGGAGTACTTCATTCTTTGGGTGAATTGTGCGTGTGTGTTGGGGAAGGCGTTGGCGGCCTCCCGGTAACCGTGTGTGTATGTGAGTGAGTGTGAGTGTGCGGCCTTGGACGTGTCCAGCCTGGCAAGTCCCTGCCCGGAAGTGAATAGGTATCCCCAACGCCTCCTGGAGGTCTGCGTGCCACGACACCGCTAGACACCGCAAGCTAAGCTATCTCCCGCGACGAGCTGTACACGCGAGTGCGTGCAAGTTTGATTCATGCATCTCAAAACCAAAATCGACGCGTGTGATGTCTGTCTTATTCGTAGGAATATGACTACGTTGTGCATATGCTGCGGCGCATAGCAAATGTGCTGGGGCGTTCGTGGGAATTTCCCATTTGCCAGCACGGGAATGGGATATTCCAACGTACCTGCACCGGAGACCCCGAGAAACATTACTTTGAGGCGAGTCGAAAACAGTCGGCCTTATGTCCCTTGTCACTTCCTTGCTCCAGGCGTGAATGGGGACGACGTCTGAGGGCGGCGGGAGGCGCTGGGAGTGAGGCAACGCGAGGCCGAGGCCGAGGGCCGAGGCCGGCCGTCGCCATGGAGCGCGCCGTGCTGCGCATCGCCCTGCTGGTCATGCTGTTCGTGCTGCTGTCCGCCGACTACTCGTCGCTGGTGTCCACCGTGTTCACGGCCCTGGGCGGCTCCGTCGTGTCGCCGACGCACTCCGCGCCAGACGGCCACCACCGAAAGGTGCCCACGGCACCGGCTGACCTCGGCCCGCTGCGCCGCCGCTCGGACATGGTGGCCCCGGCCCTTCACGACGACCACGAGGACGACGACGACGAGGACGACGACGTGGAGGAACGTCCTTCGACTTCGGAGGCTCCACGGCGAAGCTGTTCAGTGAGTACCTGTGCGAACTCGCCCCGCGAAAAAAGAAAAAAAAAACCGGAAAACCCACGTGTCAGAGTGATGCAATTTGGTTTGGTGTTTCGTTTTGTGGCGCGGTTTTGCCCCTGTTTTTCCTCTTGCAGTTTACACTGCCACGATGTATGCAAAACGAAGCCTCGCCGCCCGCTCACTTGATACACAGCCTGCAAAATATTGAACAGTTTGGCGCGTATTTTGCAGTGAGATTCGATAAGCTCGACAGAAGATTGTGAACTTTGTCTTTTCGGATAGAAACTAAATGCTTATTAAGAGTAACTTTGTAACTTTCCCTCTCTCTTCGTCGAGAGGCAGAGCGAAGGCACCGAACCAGGAAGGACAGTCGTGGCTCAGAGAAAGGGAAAGTCATCTAGAAGCAGAGAATAGAGTAGCTTTGGCGATTAAAAATAATAACCAAAGGAAACCTGTCGCAGTGTGATGCTCTTCAAAAGCAAGAAGCAAAATATTATATCGTATTGCCGGTGTGCCTGGCCTTGGCTGTGCGAAACTGCAGCGGTGACCTTCAGCAAGATGCGGTGGCGTAGTTGCAGCGTAATTGCAGCAGAGCTACGCCATAGCTACGCCTATGGAGGGCCGCAATCACTCTCAATAATTCGCTGCACTTGGAGGCATTAAAAAACGCGCTTGTGTTGCAGCCGCTGCAGGCCGATCCAAACTGCTGGCCACGATGAGACATCTGCCTGCCCAAGCTCATCTGCGAGCTGCATGCGACGCCGCACCGCCAGAACCTGGGCGAGTCGGAGCGGTCCCTACTGGCTTTGATAAGGTACACTAAATTGCCTCATGAGTCAAAACTTGCCTATTTGCTGCATTTTTGGCCCGCCCTTCTATTTTAAAAATAGGGGGAGGGCATATGCATTTGCCTTTGTGTCTGTGTGTTGTTGTTGTTGTTGTTGTTGTCGTCTGTGTACAAGGAAGGAGTTGAGCTAGAGTAACCAAATTTGGAGGGTACTTCCCGGAGTACCGTCCAGACAAATAATCCGGTGGTGCAAATCCTGTCCGAGTCGCACAAGGCCTGCTGCAGGTGCATCATGGTTTACATGGGCTGGAGGAGGATCTCCGCCATAATGGGTGCTAGCACGGCATATAGGGGTATTTTTGGAATCGGGGCGACGAGACTAATTGAATGGACCTGGTCTTGACACAATCGGCCGCTTTCAGAAGTTGGCCACACCAGGATCTTGAAAAAAAGGGGGGTCGACCGACTGAAAAATTTTATTCAGTTTTCGATAGGGCTTGGCAAGACCTTTTTAACGAGAGGTCGGAAGGGGGGTCCAGGAGCCCGCCTTCATCAGTGGTCGTAATCGGAGCGACGGACTCGTTGGCGCTTCTGCTGGGCCTCGCCATCGTGTTGAGGGGATCTTTGCAATGAGTTGAGCTAGCAAGGCATATATGGGTATTTTTGAAATCAGGGTGACGAGACAAATTTAATGGGCAATTCTCGGGGCAGTTGGAGTCGGCAATAAAAAATAGAACTTCTGCCTGGTGTGAATAGAAGGGTGGGCCTCAGTCACGATGGTACATCGATAACCTTACGGTACCTTATGCAGCGGTGTCCGATGCGAGGGCCGAAGGCCCGAGAAGGCTTAAACGCGAGGGCCGGAGGCCCGAGGAGTCGCCGCCGGCAGGCCAAGCTGGGTCCGCCCCCTGTCGAACCGAGTTGCCGGCGCAGCGAAGCGGAGCTGGCAACGAGGTTCGACGGCAGGGCGGGCCCTAGCTTGTTCATATCTTTTCCCCCCATTTTGCAGAGAGACCAGTATCAGTACGACAGCGGAGGTGACGTCCAAATACCACTTCGCCGCCCACATGGGCCTAGCTGATCGCCGCATCGACGGCACCGGCTGCCACAAACTCCTACCCGTCCTGCCCCTTCCCGGGCATGCAAGTCCTCTCCATGATGAAGAAGAGTTCGCATCCGATGAAACCAACGGTCCGAACGCTGTGCCTCGGGCCGTGCCGCTCCCAACGAGATTGACAATATGACGAGGAGAGTTAGACTGTAGGGTGTGGACGTGTCGTTTATAGATTAAGTGAGTGAAGGCTAGTCCAGCAAGATAACACTCGGAAACGGTGCGGCAGAGCATGCCATTGGTTTTGTCGAGACTTCGCCCAGCCCAGCCTATTCGTGGTTATCTAGTCTGACAGCGGATACACAGATAGTCTAAATTTTGCACCTAGTTTTAATCTAGTAAACTATTGATTTGTGAAACAATTTCTCTTCGGTTTTCTGTCTCTGTATTGTAAGTTAGAGTGTATCAGCTGTCGATATTTACGCAATAATTACTGCTGTAAGTAAGATAAGTTTTTAGTTAAGGACACCGCTGGCCCGCCCAGGTTACCACTACTGTGATGCTTCTCCAACATCTCGAACCACGAGATTGGCGTTCACTTAAAGTTTTAGAAACCTACTTGTGTATGTAATTAGATGAAGTAGCGTAGTTTTTTCAACAATTTGATAGAAAAAATAAAAACAAATACAAAAGCTGAATCCCGAGTGTTGTTTTCGCCCGCCCTGGCACCGTGGGATACCGAAGCAGGCGCCCGTTACACTACACACGTATTACCTCAAGAGGTGCGAGGTGGTCGACCCGGGGAGATACTCTCAAACAGATGCCCCACTTCGGAGGGCGCGCCTGCAGGTTGACCATCACAAACAGATTAGGCGCTTCCCACGCCGGTCTTGACCTAATGTCGGGAATGATAAAGCAAGTAGCTAAAGGGGAGGAGACAATGGCGGACGCGTGGGCGCGCATAGGGTCCGCCTCACCGGCAATGCGCCCTGCGCTGCGTTTCCCTTTTCTTTTTTTACGACCGGTGGATTTCCAAAGTCGGCCGGGGTGCTCGAGGTGTGGCACCAACATGGCCGCGTCCTCTGGGGCTGGAACAAGAGATAGTCCGTTAGGGGAGCCGCATTGTGCGTCGTGCTTTATCTCGAGGCCGATTCCGGCACTACGCGTTCGTCACTCTGTCCCTCTCGCACTCAAGGGCCGGCCTCGTTAGGGTGCGAGTGAGACGCAGCGACGCGAAGCACTGTTCAGGATCCGCCCGCAGCGCTGCTCCTGGGCCTCCTGGTGCTCCTGGGCCGATACGCCTAATGCCACTTCTGGCCCTCCTGCGTGCTCCTGCGCCCGTAAACTGAATAACTGTGGGAACCTCCTCGCTGTCGTGCCGTACTTGGCGGGGCCCTTCGCCACCTGCCCTTCACCCCGAGTCCATCGGCCACCGCGTCGCCGCCTCGGCCCGTCCCGATCAGCGTCGCGTTGGGGATCGCGTGCTCGCGGTTTTAGTGCTCGGCGTCGCCGTCCGATGGCGCCAGCTGCCTTTTCGCCACGCAGCTGCAGGTGCGGCCGCTGCCGTAGAGCTCGCTGGGAGTATTCTGCACGCCAACGCCGCCAACGCCACCAACGACGCCCGTGCCGCCAATTCAAACGGAGCATGTTCCATGTCCTAAAACATTAAAAAAAAAAAAAAAAAAACTGAAAAAACTAGGAACAAAAAAATTAAAGGCCTATTCATGAACTTTGCACAATTTGAGTGAAAATAAATACAAATTATAAACGCGACAAAATTCTTGGAAAAAAATATTTAATACATCTAGAACCATCTTTCCTGTTATGTCGCAATCAATAGGAAACCACGCTCCTGAAAACTGTTCGGCGGTTCATCGACCCAGTTAGTCCCCAGCGGGCGTTTCCCAGCGCCGCGTCACGGCGTTGGTATGTGCGCGGCTGAGCCTCCTTGGCCTACCTTGACCCAGCTGGTTGGACCGTTATCCGCGTTGCGCGTCAAAACACCATCACCATCACGGTCTTGCACAACCCGCTGAAAGTGAACCAGCCTCCTCCGTCCCGTTCCGTTCCGTTCCGTTCCGTTCCGCGATCCCAGCTCCGAGGTGGCGTCGAGGCCCAGCTGTCTTTCCCTGCCGTTCTCGACGCTTCAGGAGAAGGTGCGATGGGGCTGGCTTCCGATACCGGTCCGCTGTGCCGCCTCTGACGGTAACTCGGCTGCTACTTTATTTTCAACAGAACCGATATGGAATCTCCACAGTATTAACAGTTTATTTCGGAACACCCACGACCAGGTTCATTGTTAGCTTGTTTTTCTGTCTCGAGCTCCAGCTCCACCCCGTTTCTTTCGCCCCACATAGAGGCCCTCTGGCAGAGCCCCCGTGACGCGAACCGACCCACCCTAACACTCGCACGTGGCTGTGGTCACGCTCGCCCACGGAAACGGCGACGACCTGTCCGCGCAAGCCCACCGCAACCGCCACCGGGGCCGCGGCGTGGCCTTGAGCGGGCCGGCGGCCGGTAGCGGTACCAGCGCTGCGGACCCCGCAGCGCGCAGCGCCCCCTGGCGGCGACCACGGCGGTGACTTGGCGCGCACACGCGGGCTTGGCGGTATCTCAGATGCGCCGGCGTTGTTGGCGCGCCCGCGCCAAGGCGGGGCGTGGTGGGGCGTGGTGGGGCGTGGTGGGGCGCGGCGGGGCGCGGCGGGGCGCGGCGGGGCGCGGCGGGGCGCGGGCGGGGCGCGGCGGGGCGCGGCGGGCACGGCCGCGGCGGGGCGCGGCGGCTTGGCCGTTGTTGCCGTTGCCTCACTGGCTACGGCCCTGCTTCGGGTTATGTCACTTTGGCGGACCGGCCAGCGGGCGCGCTCCAGTCGAGTCACAAGCCGCAAGGCTAAACACCATCCGCAGCCACCCACGCACCGCCGTCGTGTCCCCCCCGCCCCCGGGGGCATGGGTTCGAATCCCCACCCGTGTCTGTACTTTTTCTGTTTTTTTTTCTTCGTGAAAGCGTTTACTTTTTAGCGTTTTAGCTTCGCCGAGTCAAAAGTCGACTCTCTCTTCCTGCCAGTCCCTATCGGCCTTGCTCGCCGCGGTGCTGTGCTTTCGCACTTCTCCCTTGCCGGTGATACACGTCATGAGTCATGACGGCTCTGGGGATCGACAACCCACACGCCGCCACAACGCTGCTTGGGGCCGCTCCCGCGTCTAAGTCGCCCTCGCGTCGTGGGAGACTGCGCCGTCCTCATTCGCCCCGTGGGCCTTGGTCTCTCTCTCACACTCATAGGGCGGCCCGTATAGGTGCGAGAGAGATCGTTGAAACGCCGCTCTGCGGAATCGGTGTGCAGCCGGAGGTCACTCCGGAGGGTGCCTCGCCCTTTCGGCCGAGAGGATAGGGGGTGCGAGAGAGACGGCGTCCAGGTGGGATCGTGGCGGGGGACCACTTTCACTCGCCGGGTGTGGCGCACTGGGGCCCGGGCCGCCAGCTCGGTCAGGACCGGCGCCTCGGCCTGCACAGCCCGGCTAGCCCTGGCTGCCAGCCCTGGCTGTCCTGACGGAGTGCCGCGGCGTGGACCGACGGGCGGGTCATGTTGTGCTGCGATCGGCCGGAGGCGAAGGAGGTCCACGAACAGCCCGCCACACTCCAGGTAAGGCACGCCGTCGACGCCCCCGTAACTAGACAGTCTTTAACTTCGTGGTGCAGCTGGATTAAGTTAGGCACTGCGTTGACATGCAGCCGAACTGGCAGCATCTTCTGTACCACTTGCTCGGTAATGACACCGCAAACAGGTGCGTGCTCCGGGGCCGCACTGAGCAGGCGAACGCCTTGGTAGCAGTGGTGCTTTTGAGAACCAAGGTGCTAAACCTCACGAATCGGCCGAACCGTAAACAAATTGGTGGGCATCAGTCCCGAAGCGATTCGAAACATAAACCTGTCTGGGTCTGGCCCGATCCCCGGCGGGGACGTGTTTCGCGGTGCCGTAAGTCGGCGCGGAGGATATCCTTCCAGGCTGCTGGAGAACTGCTAGAAGCAGCAGCAGTCCAGTCGGCCGCTCCTTCCGTGCTCTCACAACGACCGGGGCCGGACACAGGGCAGGGCTCCAGGAAAGCCCGCCACACCGTGCCGGGGTAAAGGGGAAAAAGTGGCTGTGCCTACGCCACTGGCTGGCCAGAGAAGCCACGGCCACTGGCTGGCCTGACAGCTACGCCACTACGGCCGTGTGCTCCAACGCGCACCCGTTTCAATGACGACTAAAACGGGCACGCTGCATCGGCTACGGCCCTGCTGACATTTGCAGGGGTGCAGTCCAAGTCGCGACTTACGGACCGTCCCTCGCGAGAAACATTTCACAGCGTTCCCGGAGGTGCAGGAATGCACTACGATATATCGCGCAACTCTCGAGAGAGCCGCGCCACCGTAAAGCTGCACGGAGCGTGGCGTGGCGTGGCGTGGCGGGGCATGGCGTGGCGGGGCGTGGCGGGGGCGTGGTGGGGCGTGGCGGGGCGTGGCGGGCGCGGGTTCTGACCCAAAGGTCCACCGCCTGGGCGCCGGCCTCAGCTAAGCGCGCACCAGACCCGTGTGTAGTTTGACAGCCCATTACAGCGTCAGAACGAGCAGGTTGCATGGCGGGTAGATGATTATTAATTAATTAGCGCCTGTGAAGAAAATATACCGTTCTGCCACGCACGTCCGTTCGGCGGGGTGCCTGCCCGCGCCTGTCAGGGGCAGGGCAGGCAACCATCCCGTCAGCCCGTGTGCTGCAACGAACCTACGCCCGCGTTTTTTTCCCCTCACTTTCTCATCTCTCTCGTCCCACTTTCTACGCTTGGACGCACATTGTCTCGTATGAGGCTTTTTTCGGGGGTCTGCTTCGTCATCATAGACGGTTGACCTCTACCGGCCGTGTCCACTTCCCATGGTTTTGTCTCATGAACCGCGCGCCGAGACCTCTGCCATCGTAACACTGTTGCAACAGAAGCGCCTCTCCCCCCACCCACTCCTACCGGCACCACCGGCCCGACACAGGCAAAGCCGGCAGGCTGCGTGAGGACAGTCACGTGGTCCCCAAGAGACTGAAAAGGTTTTAGTTTGGTTTCGAACCCTCGCCCTCCCGCACTGAACCCCGTTTGCTCGTGTTTCGCGTAGCCCTTCGGAGTGGATTCCTAAGGGGGTCAGTGTGGGTAAGTAAAAGACAGCTACAGTAAATTTAAGTGAGTAAAAAAATGGAACCGGTGCTAGTATTTGATCCTGGTGTTTCTTGTTTTGCCCTGCAGATTCCAGCCGAAGCCATGAAGGTGTGGAAGACGGTGGCGCTGTGCGGCGTGGCGGTGCAGCTCTGGCCTCCTGCTGGTGGGCGTGGACGTGTCCGAAGCTCGGCCCCAGGAGGCGCCTTCGAGCTGCCCGTCCAGCTCATCGGCTTCCCCGTCATCATCATGGCCGTCCGCGTGTCCAACTTCGTCAAGAAGCTCGCCTACTCGCTCACCCCAGTGAGTGGAGAGATCGGGCCAATTCGTGATTTAGCCGCGAAAGCGGAGTGGCAGTGAGTGGCGGGGCTGTGCCTCGGCGGGCAGAGTGCCGGACGGCCACGCGAGTCCGCCGAGGAAAGTCCCTGAGGCACACGAAAAAAAAAAAAAAAAATTCGTTGTAGTAAACGCAAATATTAGTTAATTTTTCCGGAACAAGGACAAACAACTTGGTGGCAGTACTTGGAGTTTTGTTTTGGCAGCCAAAGTTTTTATGAGCTCAACAAACAGTTTGTTCGAGGAGACAAATAGATCGGATTGTTCTGAGGTCAAATTGAGTTTTAATTCGTGGAAACAATCTCTCCTGTTCTCTGAACGATTGGGTTGTTGAGACAACCAACATTTGGGACCCATAACAATTGTTTGTTCCGGAAAAATTAACTAATATTTTCGTTACCACAACGAATTCTTTTTTGCGGCGCAGGCCTAAAAGGCACTCACGCGAGGCAGTGCTGCGAAAGAAGGGCTGCCAAAAAAACGGAAAAAATATTTTTCTTTCTGCTGACTGCTGCTGTCAACCTTTTATAAATCAAGTGCCCCCACTCGGCCACTGCGGCGTGCGTAACTTGGTGGCGTGGCGTGGCGTGGCGAGTCCCGTTTCGCCACTCAAGACGTGTTCTCCATATCGATGCCGCGCGTAATAAGTGTGCGCTAAGCAGCGCACTGCACTCCAACAACAACAAAAACAACAACACGAGCCGACTTTTTGTTGTTCGGCAGGCACGTACCGGTCGCGGACGCGGCGCGGCGCCATCGCCGGCCCCGAGCAGGACGTCCCCGACCTGGACCCCGTGGCCGTGGAGAAGCGGCTGGTGCGGGAGATGGGCGAGTCGGTGTGCGTGTACGAGCACGTGTGCAGGGACTACGCGTAGCGCGCCAGGCTGCTGGCGCGCACAACCACGCCCTCGACTGGCCCAAACTCATCAGGTACGAGCGGAGCACAAAATTAAGTTTTAGCAATTGATTTTCAACTGTTTTAATTTGGCGTCAATTTTCCAGCAATTACAACGCCTCCCCGGAGAGCCGGAAGCAGTTCTACCTCCTCAGCGTGTTTCCTGGGCGATATCGTGGCCTCCCCCAACCTGTGCCACCAGCTGGCCAAGCGGGGCCGCGGCTGCAAGTGAGCAGGCCGTGCGGCCGCGTCCGCCAGAGGCGGCAACCCTACAGCTACGTCCCGCTGGGGACCGAAGACAAAGCCATATTGTGATAAAGGCGTGGCCGGGTTGGTAGTACTGCCACCAGCCGGCTGCTGGGTTGGTAGTGTTGCCACCAACTGGCTGCTGGGTTGGTAGCGTTGCCACCAGCCGGCTGCTGGGTTGGTTGTGTTGCCACCAAGCCGGCTGCTGAGTTGGTAGTACTGCCACCAGCCGGCTGCTGGGTTGGCAGTACTGCCACCAGCCGGCTGCTGGGTTGGTAGTGTTGCCACCAGCCGGCCCGAAGCGTTGTCAGGTTGCCATGTGGCCGCCCAGAACTGCTGAAAGACGCTCCTGCTGGCATGATGAGGTGTAGTCAAGTAGAAAATCAAAACCCTGAGGTTATAGGTATCTGTGACAAAGCAAAGACAGACTGCGGACCACGTGCAATATAGGTCAATGCAAATTAATTTTCCTGTGGATCTGAGAACCGTGCCCGGTTTAGATGAAACTTAAGAAGAACCGTCTTCATAGTCTCGAGGCGTTAACTGTACAAACGTTAATTGTAACTAATAGATGAAGCAGCATCCGGTGACGAGCTCGTCTCGCTAGTGACGTCATGGGGACGACAAACGGATATCTGGTTTGACGTCATCATGACATCCGTCGGGAGTGTTACTTTCCAAAACTTGGAGAAGCCGCTGAGTTAGTGAGTCTGTGTGTGTA
>JAWHQI010003166.1:0-11312 GCA_033032865.1 Dactylorhiza incarnata | reverse complement strand
GGTTTGAAATACTAATAAATATATATATATATATATATATATATATATATATATATATATATATATATATATATATATATATATGTTACCGGTAATGCCCGACGTCTCGGAAAACTGGACATTACCTAGGAAAAGTCAGGTCGTACTGGTTCAATTTAGGAAATGTCAGAATAATAATAATCTACCTATCATTGCCTAGAAAAATTTGCGTCAAAGTGAGATTGCCGAAATGGCCGCCGGTAAACTTAGGGTCGCCAGACAACATTGCCGGAAAAAGATGTCAATTTATATATTACATTTTGTATCACATTACATTTAAAAAGTTCACTAAAAATATTTAAAAATTCCAGATTAAAAGATTCATTTGTTGCTGCAACACACATTACAATTAAAAAGTTCACTAAAAAATATTAAAAAATTTCCAGATTAAAAGATTCATTTGTTGCTGCAACACACATTACATTTAAAAGTCCACTAAAATTATTAAAAAATTTCCAGATTAAAAGATTCATTTGTTGCTGCAAGACAGAGAGCCATGGCATTTAGAGTTGCACTTCAAATTCTTGGCCTTGCACCTGCACTTACCGTGAGTGCAGCCAGTTTTGCAATTGCATTTGATGAAGCCCTGCCCACCTGACATGCTGGCTGCACACGCGAGACCTCGCAAGGAAACGGACTTGTCCGGGACCTGATTGGGCTCAAGGAACTTTTCCTTCGAAATTCCTATGGCGTGGCGAGGGAACAGCTGGTCGCAAGTGCCGCGAGTAGTGCCGACCCGGTACAACCCCATTTCAGTCACTTCCACCACCACTCCGACAATGTTCCGCGGATCTCCCCGAGCACGGTCAGGGCTGGGGATTGGTACAGTTACCGTGTCACCAACGGCCACTGGTGGGTAGAGTTGACGGGTTCGCCTCAGCATTTTGTCCGCCTGCTTCAGCAATTGGACCCTGGACGACGACTGGTTGGCTGAAATGCTGTCGGCCCTTTGACACAGCGCGCACTCCATGCCATCACTGCACGCACTATGCAAAGGGCGATCGCAAATCACGCAGATTTCGTGTATGTGACACTTCTTGCCACATGTCACACAAGGTCTTGAAGGACTTGGACTAGGTCTGTTGAATCCCTGGAAGGATGGGGTTGAGACAGGTGTGGGCGGGGTCCTGAGTGTGGCTCTGAGTGGGGTCCTGAACGGAGTCCCGACAAGCGGCGGTCCTGGGGAGTCTGGGGCGGCGACCGAAAGGACTCCCCCCCCCCCTTCCAGCGGAGTTACTTGCTGACGTGCTGGACTGGCAGGCGGAGTGGCAGGTGGACTGGCAGGCGGAGTGGCAGGTGGAGTGGCAGGTGGAGTGGTAGGTGGAGTCCTGTAAAAGGAAAGAAGGGGTCAGGATAATCAAGGACATGCAGGACTTTACTGTCCAATGTTATCACATACCTTTCTTGACCATCCAGCTTAATTTTTCGCAGGAACTCTTCTACGTCTTCCTCCCCTTGCAAGGCATCCAGCAGGTGTCCAGGCAGGACAGAGGACAATCCCAGCTTCAACGGCGCACCAAACATTGCCTCGTAAGGGGAGCGTCCAATGCCACTGTGCAGGGAGCCATTCTTCATGCTGGCCACGAACTTCAGACCGTCGGCCCACTTTGTGGTCTTGTGGGTCATCATCCAGGCGCTAAGGCAGTCCTGGACGTCCTGGTTGGCGCGCTCCACTGAACCTTGGCTTTGACTGTGCCTTGGCCTACCTGTAATAATAAGACAGTTACTAGTGTTCAAGTATTCAAGTATTCACATCAGTAGGAGTTCAAAAGTTAAACAAACCATGGACGATCTTCAGCTCGGGCCACAGTACTTTGAGAGAAATGATGATATGATTGCAAAATTCTCGACCATTGTCGGACTGTAGAACTGTAGGGGCGCCAAAGGCGAGCATAATTTCGAGAAGATGATGAGCAACTTCTTGCATAGTTTTGGTCTTCAATGGCCGGAGATGAATAAATTTTGTCATGTGATCCTGTACGTTCATGATCCATTTGTAGTCACCATCGGGTGTTGATTGAAAGTCAATTAAATCCACCTGCATCCGATCATTGAGGGCATGAAACACAAGAGGTTTCACAGTCAGTCCTCGCCGCTTTGTCTTCTTCTTCTTCAGGCAAATGCCGCAAAGCGGCAGGAAAATTTCAATCACATCCTTGCCCACGTTCTTTTTGTTCAACTTCTTCAGCTCGTAAATCATTTTGTCTCTCTTACCATGCCCACTTGAGGTATGCGCTTCCAGCAATGCGTCATACAAGTCTTCGTTGGCTACATAGTGAAGCATAGGTTTGTTTGCGTCGGTGATGGGTGCGATGAGCTTCTCTACGCCGTCAATTGTGACAACACCAAAGCGGCGTAGTCGCCGAAAGTCTCGTGAAGTCTTCGGATGCGCCTTGCGGGCATCCTTAGTCTCTTCAATAAACTGCAGATACTGAGCCTTGTTCATAAAATTGGTGTTGTCGGAACGTTTAGTCCGGAGGAGAGCAGCTAATCTTTCTTCAAAGGTTTCCCTGTCCGGCAGCACCTCGGTCTCGTCAGCCCTCATTTCGACCTCATCATCAGGCATCATACTGACACAGGACACAACACACAACAAACACTGACACTGAAACGCTGTACACGAGGAAGCAAGACAGAGGACGAAGGAACACCACGAGGATCACTACGACACGAACTGACAGCGCGACAAATGGGCCCGGCGCCCGGCCGGGGACGGACCAGGTCGCCGCCCAGCCAGCCAGCCAACCAGCAGCTGGCTGCCAGCTGATCGGCAGCTGTCAGCCGTGTAGCAGCCGACAGTGTACGAGGCGATTTAAAAAAAAAAAAAAATACGGCAATGTTGTTTTGACATTCTAAAATTACCTGTCATCATTACGGCAATCTTAGTTGGGCATATTCATTCCTAGGCAATGATAGGTAGATTATTATATTCTGACATTTCCTAAATTGAACCAGTACCACCTGACTTTTCCTAGGTAATGTCCGGTTTTCCGGGACGTCGGGCATTACCGGTAACATGTACATATTTATTTTTTAAGTACAATAATTAAAGTAGTTTTCTTAAATAGTATCATTCAGTCTTGAAATATGACTTTGTATACACTATCTAATTATTTTCCATCCAGTTATAGAAATAAAAAGTATACAATTTGTTACCTCTTGCATTACCTAACTTTGAATTTCCAACCATATAATAGCTTAACATGGCACATTACCATTTTATCTAGATAACTACTAATATGTAATCAATTATTTCCAATAAAAATACAGCACACACAAAGACAGAAACACCTTAAGTATCTTGATCATCATCTTTGGATTTTCTTGGAACTTTTCTTGAGGGTAAAGGTGTGGAGTCCACTTCTATCTCTTTCCTCTTAGAAGCCTGAGTATTTCCCTTTTGAGATGGCAGTGAAACCTGACCTTGAGCATGAATATTTAAGCGTGTATCTAGTACACCTTTCAAGGTGGGATTTAGGTTGTCCCCTTGCTTCCTACGAACAATGCTGAAGTATTGCTCCAGAGGGTCTTGATTAAAGACACGAGCACCAACTGAAGGAGCTTTTGCTTCATTCAGCATATATCGAATAGCACTTACAATACTTTTCACCGTAATTTGTAAGGCTCCCAAGGCTTGATGACTGACAATCATGGAGTTTCTGTCAGTAGCAGTGTATTCACCAGGTCTGGTGACTACATCCTGTTTCCATTCTTCAAAGTAGCCCAGAAATTCACTCTCCAAAAAATCAAAGCGCTCATCATTTGGGTCTGTAAATGGGGCCTTGTCAGGATTTTTTTTTCTGTGCCGTCATCCTTTCCATTGACACAGTCAAAGAATCTGTTGGTGAGTTTGAGGAAAGTAACCAGCTCAGAGGTGTCAAAAGACTTAAAAATTTCTTGGTTGGCGAGTTCTTCTGCACATTTAGCCACTGAGTTGCTGAGCGTTTGAGTTGCATGAAGAACTGTCATGCAGCTAAAGCTGGAGAGCTTCACGTGGGCCTTAGTAAGTTTGTGCCCTCTAAACTTGGAATTCTTGGTGCTCTCAAAAAGTGCCTCAATCACTTTCCAAGAAAGAAATTGTCCGTTCTTCCACAACTTCCGTGATTTTCTGTGAGAAAAGGAATTTGCTAATGCATTCCTTAAGGTCTTCAGCAAGTGGGGAGGATCTAGAATAAAGAAGAGAGGTCTCGAATTCCCTGCTGCAATATTTTTTGTAACATAACAATAAGGGGAAGATTTGTCAAGGGACTCATGCATGCAGATAAACTTTCTGTTGATAGAAGCACCATCACAGGTTACTGTTAATACTTTGATGTCGGCCTCCTCAAGGTGGTAAATAACATCCCAAGTACGGTCAAAAAGTTGACTCGCAGATAGGTCATCGGTGGAATGAACAGCCACTACATCTTTCACATCACTAGTAATGCCGTGGACCATAAACACAAGGACCTTCTTGGCAAGCCTTGGTTTAAAATCTTTAGAGTTTAGTTCAGTTTGCATTTTTTGTAACTCTTCTTCAACACCACTTAAATTAGTATAACCTATCAGCTCACCAGTAGACCGTGAAAATACAAGTCCTGAACGGATATGCATCTCATCAAACATCAAGTTGACAAAAGAATAGTGATGTTCTTCTCCACATTTTTTTATTTTTCTTTAATTTGTTCTGTTATTTCTGATTGGCATCCTTCTGTAGCTTCAATGAAGTGGCTGTAGTCATACAGTCTTCGGCTAGATGGTAAAGTAAATATTTTGCTTTCATTAATGAATTCATATGCAGCATCAGACAGAGAATGCAGATGAAGTGCAAGTCTAATTAGCATTGGATGCCAGCGCATCCCTCTCTTGTCATTGAGAGCTAAAACTTTCATTTGCTCCTCCCAAAAGAGCTTCTGTCATGGAGTCATCTTTGTGCTGATTACTTCGTAAAATTGCAGACAGTTCATCACTCATTACCTCATCGAGTTTTATCTTCAATGATTCCACTCTTTTCTCAAGACGGTCTGCTCTTTGTTTTTCTTCTCTATACTTCATCCGAAACTTGTTCTTTTTGGCCTTCATTCCCTCCTTAGTTAAATACTTGTCCGCAATAGTAGATGGGTCAAGCTCTCCCCGTTCTCTTTTTTTGTGTTCCCGTTGAAACTTTTGCTTCTGTTGGCGGCAATCAAAGCAAATGTCAGACTTGGATTTATTTTTTGGAATAAGAATGGCACACTGTGCATGTCTGTAGCAGGGGCTTTCTAGAGATGAAGAATAATCAAGATACACAGCATTTGAAGTTTCCCAGAAACCTTCTTCATAATCTTGGATGCCTTGGCATTCTTGCAAAAGTAACATTCTTTGTACCAATCCTGAAATATAGTCTGCAATACTTCCTAAATTGGATAAGTCTGGAATGATTTCACTATTGAAAACTTGATGGTCCCTTGGGACTGGTATTCCATGCACAAAAACTCCCATAGTTTGGATCTCACTATCATAAAATATTGAATACGGTATAGATGGATTCTGACTTTTGTTGACTGTGAATACTCGTATGGTTGTATCTTCCACCACATCAACAATCCAATCAGAGGGCAGTAACAGTTTTAACTTTTCACTCAGAAATGCCAAAGGGTCCTGCAAATCAACATAAAAGAATAGTTACAGTAAGGAACGCCATTTTCATTTTAAATTAAAAACAACAACTTAAGCAAATTCTTACATTGGGGTCTGTGGCTGAGCTGCTTGCCACATGCTCTGGAACCTCAGAGGAAGCCGGCTGAAAATGAAGAAAGAAACATTATTACAGTAATCAAAAGTTTATATGTGAACATTAATACAAAAATTACTCACATTGCTTTCTATGATTGTGGCTGTGCCACTTGCTGCAGAATCTATTTCAGAGATAGCCACCTAAAAATATACAATGAAATAAGTCACAATAAATACATGTAATTAAATTTAACAGAAATAGAGAAATTCATCAAATTATTACATTAGATTCTGCAGATTTGGCTGGGCCACTCTCTCCTTGCTTTAAAACTCCAGAAAGGGAAGACTGCAATCAATTAACAAAAAATCAATTAAAAGATTTTTCCTTAATTAAAATTAAGATTTTCATTAGACAATAAAAAACTTACATTAGTATCAACTAGTTCAGAGCTCACGCCAGTATCACTGTCAGAGGCAGTGACAAAGCCAGCATCAGGAAAGCCAGTAACAGGAGAGCAAGCAACCGCACATTCAGCAGCGGCAGCCTTCACAAATAAGAAAAATATTATAAATTAATATTTTTAAGTGCAAGAAAAGAAAGAAGAAACATTTAACATTAAGATAAGATAAATAGTTTACATTAGGTTGTTTCAGTATTTCTCCAAATCTTCTATTTCAATGTCTGATAAAGAAATGTCCCCTGGGATTTCCTCTTCCTCTTGAGAGGCACTCTCAATGGAAGTGTCATTTTCACCATCATCAGAATCAGAATCTTCATTATCTCTGTCTTCAACACCATCATCAATTCTCAAAAATCCAAACTAAAAAGATATTTTAAATTAATATTTTAAAGTAATTTAATTTAATCATAGGCTAATGAACCATACTCTGAAACAATCACTCACAGTTTTGGGCTTGCGCTTCTTGTGATAAGCAACATGTGACCTACTCTTTCTTTTTCTTTTGGGCAATGTATTTCCAACCTGAGTAAACAACAATAACTGATTCAAAAGAAAAGAAACATACATATCCTCACATAACTAGAGACACTGCTCGTACCTTGACATTTTCCGAATCTGTGGTGCAGTCAGTCGTGGAACTTGAAAAGCCATCTGACTCGTAACAATCATGGGTCTCCATGAATGTTCTATCACAAAGTGACCGAGTTACACATGATGTCTGAAACAATGTCAAGAAGGAATGAGTGACGGACCACAATGTTAGATGATACAAACACTTTCAAAATATATTTAGAACAAAATTAGCGCAGTCAATCACTTTACCTCAACATCTTCAGTACTAGAGGCATCTGAGGTGGAGGCAGACGCAGTCCCTGACTTCCAGTAGCCCTTCTTTCTAATCCCCATACGGGCTCTAGCCCCAACAGGCCTTCTCTCATGGCTTCTCCTTGTAGGCCTTCTCTCATTGTCCTGAAAAGACAGAAATGAGATAAAATGTAAAATAACACTATTGATGCAAAATCTTGTGCGAGACAAACACACAGGTTATGGATAGCAACAGGCGGCAGGAAACACAAACAAGGAAAGCAAATCAAACTCACAGCCTATCTCAAACCGTCAGTTAATGTGACACGTACCTCTACATTATCTGGATCTGCATCCATTATTACGCCTCACAATTTGTTATTTTTGTACGTTGCCGAAAACAAAAAAATTATAGAACAAGAAAGAAACAGTACCAGCCAAGCTAACCTGCATGCGTCTACCTGCAGTCGATGTCAACTCACGAACGTAAACAAACGTCAACGTTCCGAGCGTGTTCTCATACTCGCGGCGACTTCCGGTGCAGACGATCCCTGGTTCAAAGCTGTTCGGTCGGCCAAGACGTTTCAAAGGTTAAAAAGTGTGTTTTTTCTCGTTTTGAGCACCATCGGCTGTTGCCAAGAACATATCGGTGCTTGAACATGATTTTCCAAAGGAAACCCGAAGCCAGGAAACCAGTTTTCACGCTCGCGACGTTTTCAAAGTCAGGCGAGCTGTTTGGCTGGACTCTGCATCCGCGTATCTTGCGATCTGCCGAGAAAAAACTAGACAATCTATTGGAAAAGCGAGGCCAGAATTGGGTTCTGTGTGAAACTCCGCTCGGGATAGGAGGTTTCTCGTTTCAAGAAAAGTGTGTTTTCAACGTCATTGCCGTCCCTAAAGTGGTCAGATGAGGATGGCCGCCATTTTGACTTCACAGCTTTCAGGACCGGCTGTTATTTGTAGGTGAGTCTTTGTGAATGTTTCTTTGAGCGAGAAGATAGAAAAAAATGTGAGGATTATTTCGAACATAGGAACTATGTGTCTCATTTTGTCGTAAATATGTGAAAACTGTGAAATTGTCGCGACGGTCGGCATCCGCCACACACTGCCGTTTAACTTTCTGTTCGATTTTCACTGATTTAACTCTTATTTTGATCAAAACTACTGCTTTCGGGCGATTCCTTGGTTCTTAAACTATGGACTAGTAACAACGAGCACTCGAAAAGACCATGTTTTGCGTTCTCTAGAGGTGAAAATATACGCGACTGCAGCTCAGCCCCGGCCGGCGGGGTGCCGACCGGGCCGTGGCGAGCCGCCGAGAGCTTGGTTTCAGCCACGCCCTGGGAGTTTCTACCCGCTGATTTAAGTTACAAATAATAAATGTTAAATGTTATTTGTAACTTAAATTATTTTCGGCAAGAAGGAGTCGTCCGATCGTTTTAAGTCACAGGATAACAAAAATTACCCAGGTCAACACCTTTGTAAAGAACCCTGTCATATTACTTTTACTCTCACCGTTTTCGAGATATTGTCGAAAATGTGAAAATATTTATTGTTAAGTTACGGACCCCTGCACACCAAACGTTACATACCTAGTTTTTGGTGGAACATATTAACAGATCTGCAAGGGGTTTCAGGCGATGGAACTGTAGAATTGTTGGGCGGGGCACTTTCTTGTGGTCTAGTAAATAAACAAAAACTTAATGAGAAGACGTTATGAAAGGTGCACAAAGAATGCGATGCAATGCATGCAGAATGCAGGTATCATATGGACTTTGAGTCTTCGACTCAAACAGCGCTCCAATACTATTGTAAAGAGTGACAAACGGAAAAAAAAGGCTGAGTAGACGCTTTTCATAAAAGGAAACCTGGTGAGACGCACCAGACAACATCAAATTATGAACATCACTTGCAACAAAGGAAATGTCATTGATGGACTGAACAAAGTCCACACAAAAGACAATTAACTAACCATGCAGTAAATAGGTGCAAGCTTCATATTTAACAACTCTGGCTGTAACGCCATTTCAAAATTCCGAGTGTTTACAAACGACACTCTGGAGACAACCAACCCAAAGAGTGAAGCCGTGTAGCTAAGGCACAAACCGTTCGAGTTACCCACAAGGAGTGAAAGGTTTTCATAAAATTGCATTTATGGGAAGATAATGCCACAGGGATCAATAATTTCCTCAAAATAAATATCCAGCAGCGCCCTTAAGAGGTTGAAAGAAGTTACTAGTTGCACTCTCCTAAAACGAACTCACACATACGCAAGGCAAGTTTTTTTTTTAAAAGGAATTGTCCCTTTCTGTGCCTGCATCGTTCTCCAGCGCAAGGTTTACAAGCCGCATACTTCTCATCTTGGATGTAACCCTTCTGTGTTCCGGCTGCGTCCTCGCGTCACACGCGTCTCACCTACACACCATCACAACGCCGAGGTCGGGCGGGAAGCGGGACGCGCAGATGAGCGGTTCTGGCCGGGAGCGCTTTGACCAGGTTTGAGATAAGTCCGAATTAAATACACCAACTGCGCCAAAACAGTTTGGTTAAGGTATGGGTTCACTTTACTAAACACGAAGAAATACTGTAACAATTCCCATTAAAAAAAAGATTCGCCCAAAATGCACCTGAGGCGGTTTTGTTGGACGCTTGCAGCAAGTGAGCGGTTCTGTCTGGACCGGCCTGCAACTGAGCGGTTCTGTCCAGGCCCCGACCCAGTTGAGTGCTTATGTCTAGCCGCCCTCTCAGATGAGCGTTTTTAGGAAGCGGTGCGGACAGATACGAGCATATGGTTTGGAGGTATCGAGTTGATTCTTTTCAAGCATTCATTCATATACACTGGTGCTCAAAATTAGGTCCCCACTCTTGTTAATCGCGAAAACTTTCTCCTTAGTCGACAAAAATGGTTCAAATTTTGCACAGAGGCACCACACGGGGTGTTCTTGAGATACCCTAAATGGCGCACCTGAAAGCCACTCCGAAGGGGGTGAACCACCCCCTTGGAAAAAAAGTTGTAAAAATGAGGTCAAATTAACGGTTGAAAAAGGGCTTCAAAAGTGGAATTTTGACAAAATTTACGCTGAGGCAGTGTCACTAAGCGAGAGAGAAGTGATTTGCCAAGTTTCAACCCCCCTGTTCAAACCCACCCCTTTCACCCCCAAAAGGGGTAATTTCTGATCGGGTGGTCGCAGCGCAACGGGACCGGCACCAATGGGTCGGGCGGTGGATGAAAACTGAGGGGAATGCACCATCGCGCTAGTGTTGCCCCGTTTTGACACCAAAAAGGGGGGAAAACTGTGTTTTTTGATCAAGATTTAACGCCAAGTTCGACAACATTTCCAGACGTTTTCGGTCGGTAAATTTTTTGGTCCAACGCGGTTTTGAGAAGTTCAACATCATGTCTTTGAGGAGACAGAAGAGCAAAGTCATGCACTGACTCATTCAACCTCTAAAGATGCATCAAAAGTACCCCTACAGACAGTTTTGGAAATGACACATGTTTAAAATCGTCGGATTTTCATTACGAAATGGTACCAGCGAACAGGTGATGAGCCAATATGGGTCACTCGACCTCTAGGTACCTTAAAAAACTGCTTTTCGGGTGGAAAACAGGTTTTCTTAATTTTTAGAATTCGCATGAACACTTGCAGGGGTACTTTTGATGCAATTTTTGGGGTTGATAGAGTCAGTGCATGACTTTGCTCTTCTGGCCCCTCGAAGACATTGAGTTAAACTTCTCAAAACCGCGTTGGACCAAAAAAGTTACCGACCGAAAACGTCTAGAAATGTTGTCGAACTTAGCGTTAAATCGTGATCAAAAAACACAGTTTTCCCCACTTTTGGGTGTCAAAACGGGGCAGCACTAGCGCGATAGTGCATTCCCCTCATGTTTCATCCACCGCCCGACCCATTGGAGCCGGTCCCGTTACGCTGCGACCACCCGATCAGAATTTACCCCTTTTGGGGGTGAAAGGGGTGGGTTTGAATAGGGGGGCTGAAACTTGGCAAATCACTTCTCTCTCGCTCAGTGACACTGCCTCAGCGTAAATTTGGTTAAAATTCCACTTTTGAAGCCCTTTTTCAACCGTTAATTTGACCTCATTTTACAACTTTTTTTCCAAGGGGGTGGTTTACCCCCTTCGGAGTGGCTTTCAGGTGCGCCATTTAGGGTATCTCAAGTACACCCCGTGTGGTGCCTCTGTGCAAAATTTGAACCATTTTTGTCGACTAAGGAGAAAGTTATCGCGATTAACAAGAGTGGGGACCTAATTTTGAGCACCAGTGTATTACGTTAGAAAGACATCGAATTTAGTT
>JAWHQI010000321.1:2465000-2958049 GCA_033032865.1 Dactylorhiza incarnata | reverse complement strand
TATCGCAAGAAGACTCAGGTCAGTCTGAAAGAACTCAAGTGGTTTATCTACATTGAGGATGAGAATCGGACAAGGCATGTGAAGGAGGTGGTGAGCAAGCAGCAATCTGCTGCTAATATGATCACACACCCGAAGAGGAAGCCTAGATCTGATCGGACTCGGCCTCCCTCCAGTGCACCCGCAGTAGTAGACACCAGTAAGAAGATCAAGAAGTTCAAAGGCAAGTGCTACAACTGCAACAAGTGGGGTCACTGCGCTTCTGACTGCAGGCAACCCAAGAAGCTCGATGCTAACCCACCAAAGCCTGATAACAGAGCTCATATGCTCAATCAGACTGCGCCCTCCCCTTTTGTTGCCAAGGTTGGGAACGTTCAGGCCAGTACTGAATGGTGGTTGGATTCGGGGGCGATCTGCCACGTCTGCAACAACTCCGCTCTGCTGAAGGATGCCACTCCAGCCTCTGAGACAATTACAGTGGCCAATGGAGCCACTGCTGAGGTACTCCAGACAGGGACCGTGGATTTGCTACTCTCGTCAGGTACGCATTTACTTTTAAAAGATGTTAAATACATTCCTACATTAGCTGCTAATTTAATCTCGATTAGTTTGTTAAGCGATGCGGGTATGTCCTTTAACATTAGTGGTGGTAGGGTGACCTTAATGGTTAACTCACATTATTTTGGTTGTGCGTACGTAGTCAACGGAATGTATCGATTGAGTCTAGCAAACGAAGTAGTCAATCAGGTTAGTTCTACTTTGATAGATCCTAAGACTTTCCACGCAAGACTAGGACATGTCAATTATAGAAAACTACTCCTGCTAGCTAGAACTCATAACATCCCCTTAGACACAAAAACCAAATTTGACAAATGTGAGATATGTGCTCAAACTAAGATAACTAGAACACCATTCAGTCAGGTGTCTAGGAGTACACGTTTACTAGAGTTGATACACTCCGACATTTGTGACTATAAGAGTTTTGTCACACGTGGTGGTCGGAAGTACCTGATAACTTTTATCGACGACGTCTCTAGATATACTCACATTTATCTCTTAAAATCAAAAGATGAAGCTTTTGAAAAATTTCAACTTTTCAAAAACAGGGTTGAGAACCAATTGGATTTGAAAATTAAGCGACTTAGGAGTGATCGAGGAGGTGAGTACGTCTCGGGTGAGTTTAGGGATTTTCTTGCCAGCAATGACATAATACCTGAAACCACTGCCCCTTATTCGCCCCAGTCAAACGATATTGCCGAGCGGAAAAATAGAACTTTAACAGAGATGTTGAATTCTATGTTGTTGACTGCCGGTATGCCTGCCGCTTATTGGGGAGAAGCAGCCCTCGCGTCAAATCACATCCTAAATATGGTCCTCATGCTAATTGAAGCAAACCCCGTATGAGCTTTGGTTTAAGAGACCGCCCAGATTTGATCACCTCAAAACCTGGGGTTGTATCGCCTATGTTAGGATACCTGGCATAAGGAGATCAAAGTTAGGACCTAAGACGAACACTTGTGTCTACTTAGGATGTGCGGTGGATAGTGCTGCAGACCGATTTCTAGATCTCTCTACCAACTCGGTTATTGAGTCTAAAGATGTTGTGTTCTTTGAGGACAAGTTTCTTAGAGATAAGAACCTGACTCTTCCAGGTCTGCCAGACACCAGCTCTGATGCCCTCGTTGGGACGGAACTACGACTCCCTCCCACTGAGCCGGTTCACACTAGTGCCCTAGAGTCCACTAGGCTATCTAATAGGGAACGTGTTCCTAAAAGCTTCGGTACAGATTTTGTGACTTACCACGTTGAAGCTGATCCATCCACCTATCAGGAAGCGATGCGATCCAGGGATTCCCTGTTATGGAAAGAAGCCATTGATGATGAGATGCACTCTCTCATGGAGAACCACACTTGGACATTAGTTGACCTACCCAAAGGAGCTAAAACCATTGGGAGCAAGTGGGTTCTTAAGAAGAAACTGAATCCAGATGGGAGTATAGCTAAGTACAAAGCTCGTCTAGTTGCGAAAGGCTTCACTCAAGTGAGTGGAGTTGACTACTTTGATACATACTCACCTGTTTGTCACATTGCAACGATCAGGGTTCTTCTCGCTATCGCATCTATTGAACGTTTCGTCGTTCATCAGATGGATGTTAAGACTGCATTTTTTAAATGAAGATCTAACTGAAGAGATCTACATGCGTCAACCTGAAGGGTTTGTCGTATAAGGTCTCAACACCAAGGTCTGTAAGTTGATTAAGTCACTCCACGGATTGAAGCAAGCACCAAAGCTATGGCACGAGAAGTTTGACACTTGCGTAAAAGGCCTGAATTTTCAATCCAGCCTTTCAGATAAATGTCTGTACATACGGACAAGTCCTCACTCCGTCGCTATAATCTGCTTGTATGTTGATGACATGCTAATTCTGGGTACCGATCAGTCTGAGGTGGAAGATGTTAAGGTTACCTTGAAGTCAAAATTTAGCATGACTGACTTAGGTGTGGTGAAGACCATCCTAGGCATGGAAGTGAACTTTACGGATAAGGGTATCACCCTCAGCCAGAGTCACTACATCAGAACTCTAGTAGAGAAGTGGGGTTATGATAGGTGTCGGAACATTGAGACTCCATACGACTATAATAATAGACTGAAACCTCATGAAGGTTCACCTATTAGACAGTTGGATTACTCCAAACTCATTGGCAGTCTCATGTATGATACTACCTGCACTAGACCCGACATAGCTTTTACGGTCGGCATGTTGAGTAGATTCACTAGTAACCCTGGAAAGGACCAATGGGACGCCTTGGAAAGGCTAATGCGATACTTAAAGTATACTGAGCAGTATGCTTTATGTTACAGTGGACACCCTCTTGTGCTTGAAGGGTACTCTGACGCCTCCTGGTGCTCAGACGTTAGTGATAGTAGGTCCACTAGTGGTTATGTGTTTACCCTAGGAGGAGCCGCAGTAGCTTGGAAATCTAAGAGGCAAACGTGTTAGCACTATCCTCTATGAAATCCGAACTCTATGCTCTTGCTTCAGCTGCCGAAGAAGCAGAGTGGGTCAGAGATTTGGTTATGGATATTCCAATGATGAGTCTGAAAATGAACTCTATCTCGATATTTTGTGACAATCAAGCCACAAAGACCATTGCAACCAATTCCCTGTTCAATGGTAAGCGAAGGCAACTACGGATGAAACAGGTCTGGTTGACCTATCTCACCGGTCAAGGGATCATTTCCCTCTTGGACGTGAGATCAAAAGATAATGTAGCAGATGTCCTTACCAAAGGCTTATGCAAGGTTCTTACATCTAAAACATCGGGGGATATGAGATTAAGGCCTATTTAGTGGGACTTAATACCTATGTTTGTTTAAGATTTTAGAACCGAGTATGCCTACATTCACACATCTAGACTGAGTACACTGAAGTATTCCAGATGTTACTTGATGAAAGCCTGAGATTATTTAGTTGCTAGTCATTCCAAACTTGATGACTTACACAACTATTTCTTTTCAAAGGCTGAATTGGGTATCATTCCAAAAACGAGTACTAAAGTTGCTGATATGCGTCCTGATATTATGATCATTACTTATATCATTCCAAACTTGATGATATATTGGTCACAGCTTGTTGTATCATTCCAAACTTGATGATATAATACAATTGTGAAACGTTTGGTAATAATCTTAATAATCGAAGGAACATAGCTTGGTTCTATGAAACCAAATTTCTAATTTTGTGTAAATTAGATAAGAGATGCGGACATGTGAGTCTTTCTTCCTAGTTAGAGTATTATGTTCAAAATTGTAAGAACTAATCACTTTACTTTTGATATGCATATGTATGGATTCATTGAGTTTTGTTCTCATGACATTCAAATGTTTCAATGCAGATCAATTGGAGTCTGGAGGAGAGAAAGTGGATTTTGACATGGATGGAGATGATCTGTTGTTTGAGTAGACCGACCCGTCACCTGTTTGAGTTTGTTATTAGATTACTGTTCTTGCTTTTGCTTTTGCATGTTTGGAACCTGTTTGAGTTTAGATGTTTGATCTAAAACTCTTGTTGTTTTTAATCTGAAACTCATTCTGTCATTATCTAACTTATATGCTTTGTTTAACCCGTTATGTGATACAATTGCTACAATATAGGAGGAGAATGTTAAGGTATATTTAACGTTGTATCGTACATTTAACGGAACCCTATCGGGTCCGTTAACGGGTCTTCGAGCACTCCTTTCAATTATTGCATTCTCTCTATAACAAATATAAAGAATCATTTTAGCTTTATCTAGTTCATTTTCAACCTATAATATTATAAATGTAAATTAAGTTGAGAGCTCCGTCATAAAATAATGCTCTATTTGTTTTAAATTTTTTAGATTTTATTGGGAAAAGTACTATTTAATTTGTCTTATTTAGCTCTGGCAAGAACAAAACTCTAAAATTATTTTATTACATGCTGGTTATTTTATTACATTTTTTTTTCATATGATAGTGAAATTCCTTCAATAACATGATTGATGTTTTCATCATGCAAGCAATTGCTCCACATTAGTTCATTCAATTAATTTATTTCTCCTAGAACCCGAGATTGAGATCTCATCACAGGGCGGTAGAGGACTGGCTCGAAGTCGACAGTCCTTCCTTTGATCTTTCTCCCTTGGTATCCTTAGAGTGGCATATGGTGGAATCCTAGCTAGGAGAGGTAAAGATATTGAGATGTAGAGGGAGAGAGCGAAAGGAGAGGGATAATTAGGTTTCATATGCATACCAACGCCCAAAATTACACGGGAGTCATCATTAAGAAAAACAAGTAGAAACAAGAATGTGGAATTTATAAGAATATAATGCGAAATACAAATATTTCAAAAGACTCGAAGGTCTTGTTAAGACGCGCCGTGTTAGGAATGCGAGCAAACAATCCCGACCAGAGCACCTGTTGTAATTCAAGCAAGCACCTGTGCGACCGCGTTCAGCGGTATGCAAATACACAAAAAGAAAAGTGCAATGCGGAAATAATAAAAGCACACAGAAAATTTAACGTGGAAAACCCAATCGGGTGAAAAACCACGGGAAGATCGGAGTCCAACCCGGAAATCCTCCACTAAAAATGTGTGAAAATCACACGCAACAATTACAGGCTTTCCCACCACCGATCCACAAAGGATCTCCACTCTAACACAACCACAATCCACACAGGATCTACACAACCTCTCTCTTCCAACAAACACACACAAGCACAATGTTTGAAAAGAGAAATACAAGTAGGGTGAGAAGTCGTTACCCGGACGGATTGAAAAATCCGTCCCAACGTCAAAGATGACGTTCTCCAAACCACGAAGAAGGATGGCTATGTGCAGCCCCTTCCACCTTCGTTCTGCAACCGATGGCGGCGGCAGCCCCTTCTACACGTCCCAGGCGGCAGCGGCTCCACCACCTCCAGGCGGCAGCGGCTCCACCACCTCCAGGCGGCAGCCCCTTCTACAACTCCCAGGCGGCAGCCCCTTCTACCCTCCAGGCGGCAGTCTCTTCTACAACTCTAGGCGGCAGCCCCTTCTACAACCCCATGACGACAACGACTTCAACTACTCCCAGGCGGCAGAGATCTTCAATTGCTCCCAGACGGCACCGCCTTCAAATGCTCCCAGGCGGCTTCAACTGCTCCCAGGCGGCACCGGCTTCAACTGCTCCCAGGCGGCAGCGATGAGAAAAAATAACGGGAGGAGATGGATTTGACCTAGCCGGTGGTTGCTAAGATTGAGAGCAGGAAAAAAAAATCGGGGGGGGGGGGGGGGGGGGGGGGGGGGGGCTTTTTAATTAACTAGGGGTAGTTAAAAAAAATCAATGGCCGAGAATGGAGGATAGGATATATTGGATATCAATCCAACGGTCCAGATATATTTGCACTTCCCCTCTCAATTACTTCATAGTTTTATCAATTGAATGAATGGATGAAATCACGAGCCGCACATAGCGCGTCCGGTGGTTTTTGTCCGACTCGGATGGGAACCACACCCAACAAATCTCCCCCTTCACATCGAGGCGGAAGAAACCGCCATCCCGGCGATTCTAACGCAATGCTCGAACTTTCCCCTGGGCACGGTCTTTGTCAGCATGTCTGC
Organism: Dactylorhiza incarnata; assembly: GCA_033032865.1. Taxonomy (NCBI): domain Eukaryota; kingdom Viridiplantae; phylum Streptophyta; class Magnoliopsida; order Asparagales; family Orchidaceae; genus Dactylorhiza; species Dactylorhiza incarnata. Next base: position 2,951,923 of record JAWHQI010000321.1, on the reverse strand, counting down.
CCCATTGTCATTAGTGTGCATCTTCTGAAGATCAAGATCCTTCTGCTCCAGGACATCTCGTATCCAATGATACCGACTGTGGATGTGCTTCGACCTCGAATGAAACGTGGGGTTCTTCCCCAGGTGAATAGCGCTCTGACTGTCACACAGGAGTGTGTATCGGCCCTGAGTGAATCCAAGTTCTTTGATGAACCTCTTCATCCAAAGCAACTCCTTCCCTGCCTCAGTAACCACAATAAACTCAGCCTCCGTGGTGGACAGTGCAACGCACTTCTACAGTCTCGACGCCCACGAGACAGCTCCCCCTGCAAACAGAATCATGTACCCTGACGTCGACCTCCTGAAGTCCAAATCTCCAGCCATGTCCGCATCAGTGTAGCACAACAGCTCTGGCTCACTGTCCCCAAATCTCAGCGTCAAGTTTGATGTCCCCTGCAGGTATCTCAGTATCCACTTCACTGCGCTCCAATGCTCTCTCCCAGGGTTGGAGAGAAATCTACTGACGGTCCCAACCGCATGCGCAATGTCTGGACGAGTGCACACCATCGCATACATGAGGCTCCCAACTGCAGATGCATACGGAACCTTCTGCATAGCCACGATCTCCTCGGGTGTACTGGGGCACTGATCAGCGGTAAGCCTGAAGTGAGCTGCAAGAGGCACGCTCACTTTCTTCACCTGATCCATGTCAAATCTCTGCAGCACTTTGCGGACGTACCGCTCCTGTGACAACCAAAGTAATCTGGCTCCCCTGTCTCTGCGAATGTGCATCCCCAAAATAGTCTTCACAGCACCCAGATCCTTCATCTCAAAAGTGGAACTCAACTGCCGCTTCAACTCAGCAATGTGAGCAGTTTTCCTCCCGACGATCAACATGTCGTCCACGTACAGTAGCAGAATGATGAAATCCTCTGGAGCATACTACTTGATGAACACGCAGTGGTCAAGGGTGGTCCTCCTGAAGTCGATCTCCCCCATGAAAGAATCAAACTTCCTATACCATTGCCGCGGGGCCTGCTTCAGGCCATATAGACTCTTCTGCAAGCGGCACACCAGACCTTCCTTCCCTCTGACACTGAAACCCTCAGGCTGCTCCATGTATAGCTCCTCCTCAAGATCGCCATGCAGAAAGGCGGTCTTGACATCCATCTGCTCTATCTCCAAGTCGAGCCTTGCAGCGAGGCCAAGTACAACACGAATAGATGACATCTTCACTACAGGTGAGAAGATCTCGTCGAAGTCAACACCCTGTCGCTATCCAAAACCCTTCACCACCAGCCTGGCCTTGTACCTGGGAGGTGTGGAGGAATCTCCCTGGTTCACCCTGAAAATCCACCGATTTTTCAAGGCCTTCTTGCCCTTAGGCAATCTCACCAAGTCATACGTGTAGTTCTTCTGTAGCGACTGCATCTCATCCTGCATAGCAGCCATCCACTGGCGCTTCTCTGTACTCTCCACAGCCTCATCATAACTCTCAGGCTCCCCCGCATCAGTCAGCAGTATGAACTCTGATGCAGAATATCTAGCGGATGGGTGCCTGACACGATCTGATCTCCGCAATGCAGGCTCAAGGACCGGTGCAGGCACATCATCAGCAATGTCCTTAGCGACTCCTGGTTCACCATCAGTGGTGATATCATGATCCGGAAGGGTATCAGTACCCTGTGCTGGCTCAGGCTCAGTAGCCTCCTCGGTGTCGTCATCTCCAACCATAGGTGACTCTGCAGCAGTACGAGAGTCAACTTCAAACTCAACAGTTCCCTCAGGATCACCAACAGTATGATCCTCACAGAAAACAGCATCACGGCTACGTACAAGCTTCTTCTCAACTGGATCAAAGAACCTGTACCCAAACTCTCCACTGTAGCCGTATCCCAAGAAAATACACTGTCGGGTCTTCGAATCCAACTTCGATCTCTAGTCCCTGGGGAAAGGAACAAAGGCTTTGCAGCCAAATACCCACAAGTGACTGTAAGAGGGGTCTTTCCCATACCAGACCCTATCTGGGACATCCTCCTGTAATGCTGAACTTGGCGAGAGGTTGATGACATGCGCTGCAGTAAGAAGAGCCTCGCCCCAAAACATCCCTGACAACTTCGACTCAGAAAGCATGCATTGAACTCTCTCCATCAGTGTCCTGTTCATCCTCTCAGCTACGCCATTCAGCTGTGGCGTCTTCGGCGGGGTCTTCTCATGTTTGATGTCATGGTCCCTGCAGTACTCATCAAAGGGACCAATGTACTCTCCCCCGTTGTCGGACCTGATACACTACAGTCTCTTCCCAGACTGTCTCTCCACCTCAGCGTGGAATTTCCTAAAAGTATCGAGAACCTGATCTTTAGTCTTGATGGCATAGACCCAAAGCTTCCTCGAATGGTCGTCAATGAAAGTGACGAAGTATGATGCTCCTCCTCTAGTCTGGACCATCAGTGGTCCGCACACATCAGTGTGAACAAGCTCCAACGACTCTGATCTCCTGGTGGACGTGTGGCTGTGGAATGAAATCCTGTTCTGTTTCCCATCCATACAGTGGTCACACCTCTCCAAGTGATCACCTGAAATGTCACTGATCAGCTTCTTCTTCGCCAGGCATCCCAAACCCTTTTGGCTAATGTGTGCCAGCCTCCTGTGCCATAAGGAGGTGGATGCCTCATCCCTGATGGAGTTGGCCTGAGCAGCTTCAGGCCTCCCCTCCATGTAATATAAGCCAGTATCTCTGTAACCCCTGGCCATCACAAGTGATCCCCTGATCAGCTTCCAGAAGTCTCTGCCAAAGACACTCAGGTGTCCTTCGTCTCCAACTCTGCCAACAGATATCAGAATGAAGCGAATGTCTGGCACATGTCGCACATCCCTCAGAACTAGTTGGGCTCCAGTACTTGTCTTCAAGTGCATGTCTCCACGCCCAAGTACCTTGGACGTATCCCCATTGCCCATCCTCAACACCCCACAGTCATGAGTGGTGTAAGTGGCAAATAACTCCCTGTTGTGGGAGACATGTGCAGAGGCTCCAGAATCAACGATCCAGCATCGGTCGTCACACGCAAGTGCAGCTGTGACGTCGTCGTCAACAATAATGACGTCGTCCTCCTCAGTCAAAACGGTGGCTGTCGTGTGACCCTCATCCTTGCCCTCATTGGCAATCCCCTTCTTCCTCTGATCATTCTTCAATGAGTAGCATAATTTCTTGATGTGGCCCTTCTTATGGCAATAGTGGCATTCCACATTCTGATAATGTGTCTTCGACTTGCCCCTACTCTGACTTTTGTCCTCCTTCCTTCCTTGGCTCTTACTCCTTCCTCTTCCCCTGGGCTCAGTAAAGAGAACGTCGGCTCGTGAAGAAGAGCCCGAAGTCCCCTGAGACTTTCGTCTCACCTCCTCATTCAAGATCCCACTCTTGGCGATCTCCATGGAAACAATCCCCTGGGGTGAAGAATTGATCAGAGAAACTCTGACCATCTCCCACGAGTCTGGAAGTGACTTGAGTAGCCACAAAGCATTCACCTCGTCTTCAAAAGTCACCTTCATAGCAATCAGACGATCAATAATCCCCTGGAACTCGTTGACATGATCCAAAATGGGTGAGCCCTCTCGGTATCTGAACTCTCCAAGCTTCTTCAACAAATACAACTTGTTGATGCTCGTGCTCTTGGCATACAAGGTCTCGAGAGTCGTCCACAGTACCTTTACATCAGTGATGCTAGCCACATGGTTGTAGACGTTCGACTCTACGAACCGTCTAATGAACCCACACAGCTTCCGATGCTCCACCTTCCATTTTGCCGGATCCATGTCCTTTGGCATCTCCTCAAACATAGGAGCATGCCAACCCTTCACATATATCAGACCCTCCATCAGTAGATGCCACTGGTGATAATTGGCACCATTCAGCTTTACCATTTGCTCCGAACCTGATGTAGACTCCATTCTGCTCTGCCAACTGGCCGTACCGACCACTGATCTTTGAGTCGACTATCTCAAAGTATGCAACTGGAGAGGATAGCCAGCGGGCTAATGGTCGTAAACTACCACTCCCAATTTGCACACCCGAGATCACAATCGACTCGTCCTGAAACCCCAAAAGGTCAGCCCGGTATCTGCTCTGTCACTGAACCGGCTCTGCCACTGAACCTACCTCTGATACCACTTGTTGAGAATGCGAGCAAACAATCCCGACCAGAGCACCTGTTGCAATTCGAGCAAGCACCTGTGCAACCGCGTTCAGCGGTATGCAAATACACAAAAAGATAAGTGCAATGCGGAAATAATAAAAGCACACAGAAAATTTAACGTGGAAAACCCAATCAGGTGAAAAACCACGGGACGATCGGAGTGAGAATTACAGGCTTTCCCACCACCGATCCACAAAGGATCTCCACTCCACCACAACCACAATCCACACAGGATCTACACAACCTTTTTCTTCCAACAAACACACACAAGCACAATGTTTGAAAAGAGAAATACAAGTAGGGTGAGAAGTCGTTACCCGGACGGATTGAAAAATCCGTCCTAACGTCAAAGATGACGTTCTCCAAACCACGAAGAAGGATGGCTGTGTACAGCCCCTTCCACCTTCGTTCTGCAACCGATGGCGGCGACAACCCCTTCTACACCTCCCAGGCGGCAGCGGCTCCACCACCTCCAGGCGGCAGCCCCTTCTACAACTCCCAGGCGGCAGCCCTTTCTACCCTCCAGGCGGCAGTCTCTTCTACAACTCCAGGCGGCAGCCCCTTCTACAACCCCATGACGGCAACGACTTCAACTACTCCCAGGCAGCAGCGATCTTCAACTGCTCCCAGACGGCACCGGCTTCAAATGCTCCCAGGCGGCACCGGCTTCAACTGCTCCCAGGCGGCACCGACTTCAACTGCTCCCAGGCGGCAACAATGAGAAAAAAAATGGGAGGGAGATGGATTTGACCTAGCCGGTGGTTGCTAAGATTGAGAGCAGGAAAAAAAGAATCGGGGGGGGGGGCTTTTTAATTAATTAGGGGTAGTTAAAAAAAATCAATGGCCGAGAATGGAGGATAGGATATATTGGATATCAATCCAACGGTCCAGATATATTTGAACTTCCCCTCTCAATTACTTCCTAGTTTTATCAATTGAATGAATGGATGAAATCACTAGCCGCACATAGCACGCCCGGTGGTTTTTGTCCGACTCGGATGAGAACCACACCCAACACGTCGGTCTCCTTCCTGCTTGTAAACGGATGTCCCCGGAATTCGCCCATAACAGAATGATACTTAACCTTACTTTTTCTAAGATTGTGCATTGAGTAATTCTCTAGTAACATTTAACAACTGTAGTTAAATAGTCAATCTGCACTCAAATTACTTCAACTGATGGAACTAAAGACAACTAATAATTCATGAAAACATTAATAAAAACTAATATAGCTGAAAAATATCCATGTATGATATTGCCCAACAAGAAATCCATAAATTTATTTACATTATGCATGCATAAAATGTTGCATTAAGCATTGAGAAAATGTATTAAAACTTGCCTTGCTTAAAATCTGCCACTTGTTCCTGGAATTTATCACCCAACATGTCCAAATCTGAAATAAAAGGAGTAATAATTCATGAGAACAGTACTAAGAAATTAATATAGCTGAACAATATCCATGTATTTTGTTGCCAAACAAAAAATCCATAAATATACTTATATTAAGCATGAAGACGATATTACATTGAGCACTGAGAAAGAGTATTAAAACTTACCTAGCCAAGAATCTGCCGCTTGTTCTTGTAATTTATTAACTGACATGCCCAAATCTGAAATAAAATGAGCAATAATTCATTAGAACTTTACAAAGAAATTTATATAGCTGGAAAATATTGGTGTATTTTGTTATCGAGTAACAAATCCATAAATAAATTTACATTAAAAATGAGAAAAAGTATTAGAACTTGCCTTGCCCATACTCTGTTGCTTGTTCTTGGAATTTATCACCTGACATGCTCAAATCTGAATTAAATTGAATAATAATTCATGAGAACATTACTAAGTGTAGACAAAAATCAAAGCTTGTATGTATTACTTGAATGTCTAAATACAAAGAGAGAATACATATATATAGGAGGGAGAAAGGGAGGAGAAATCCTATACAAGATGTGGGACTAAAGAAGAGAAGAATAAATTGGGCCCAAATACGGGCCCTTTACAGCTTTTCCAACACTCCCCCGCAAGCTGGAGCGTACAAGTCGTAGGAGCCAAGCTTGGACAGGCATTGATAGAAGAGAGTACTGGATAGGGCCTTTGTGAGGACATCCGTCACTTGTTCGGTACCCGGAACATGCTTTAACTCTAGCTTGTTCATTTGAACTTTCTCCCAGACGAAATGACAATCTACTTCAATATGCTTTGTTCTTTCGTGAAAAACCGGGTTCTTGACAATGTGTATAGCAACTTGACTATCACACAAAAGGAGAGCTGGTGAAGGAAGTTTTACACCAAGGTCAGTCAAGAGGCTCTCAAGCCATGTGAGTTCAGAGCCCACAGATGTCATTGCCCGGTATTCTGCTTCAGCTGAGGATCGCGCAACAACAGCTTGTTTCTTACTCCGCCAGGTAATCAGGTGTCCTCCAAAGTATGTACAAAAACCACTGGTTGACCGTCGATCATCCAGGGACCCAGCATAATCAACATCAGAGTATGTCACCAATGTTGGAGTTGAAGATGATGTTGTATAAACCAGTCCCTGACCAGAAGCTGTTTTGAGATATCGAAGAATCCTTTCGACGGCCTGAAGGTGAGATCTTCGAGGTGAGTGCATGTATCTGCTGACCATACCCACAACAAAGGATATATTAGGTCTTGTTATTGTTAGGTAGATTAATTTTCCAACAAGACGACGATAGTATTCTGGGTTATGTAGTTGCAGATCTGATTCGGAGGCTTGAGCACACAGTTTGTGATTGACATCCATTGGGGTATTAGTTGGTTTACAGACTGAGTATCCCGCATCATGAAGGAGATCGAGGCAGTACTTTCGCTGAGATAGGACAAGTCCATCTGGTCTTCTGGCGACTTCCAGTCCCAGGAAGTAGTGCAGGTGACCCAGATCTTTTGTCTGAAAGGCAGAGCTAAGATGTTATTTGACCTCCTGTATTCCTTTTGTGTCGTCTCCAGTAATTATAATGTCATCCACATAAACCAAAAGAATAACTGTTCTTGTTGCCTGTTGGCGAGTGAACAAGGAGAAGTCTGTCGAGCTCCGAGCAAAGCCAATTTCCCAAAGAGCCTTACTGAACTTGTCGAACCAGTTTCGAGGTGATTGTTTGAGACCATAAAGCGACTTTAAGAGATGACAGACCAGAGACTCCCCCGTGGTCTCAAACCCGGGAGGTTGCTCCATGTAAACAGTTTCATGGAGATCGCCGTTAAGAAACGCATTCTTAATATCCAGCTGAAATAAGGGCCACCGACGATGTACCGCCACGGAGATCAGCACACGAACAATGTTGAGTTTCGCCACTGGAGAGAAGGTTTCGTCATAGTCGATACCCTGTTATTGAGTGTATCCACGAGCAACTAAGCGAGCCTTCAGGCGATCAATTGTTCCATCAGGGGCATGTTTGATAACAAAAACTCATTTACACCCAACAGGTTTCTGTCCTGGAGGACGGGGTACCAGAGTCCATGTCTTGTTAGCCCAAAGAGCAGCCATTTCGTCCTCCATGGTTGCGCGCCAGCCAGGATGTTCCAGGGCCTCCTGCACAGAGTTAGGAATAGCAACTGTGGACAAAGAGGTAGCAAGTGTCTCAAGTTGAGGAGAGAGGCAATGTAGGGAAACATAGTTCGCCATAGGATGAGCGGTGGATTCTGTTACCGGATCAGTCTGACGCTGAGTACCCGAGGTCGAGGCCGACTGCGTAGGAGCATCGGGAGTAGGGATGCAGTGAGAGTAGACACGGATAAGAGGTGGCTTGTAAGGGGCAGGAGCAGAATGTGAGGAAGGTAGAACCAGTGTGTCAACGGGAATGATAGGTCGTAGGATAGGCTGTGGGATAGGTATTGGTGTAAATGTGGGTACATGAGGAGGGAAAAATGGTTGATCCTCTTGGAAGGTAACATCAGGCGACACAGAGACTTTGCGGGTTGTAGGGGAATAACAAACGTAGCCCTTCTGTGTACGTGAATAGCCAACGAAGATTTGCTTAGCCGCCCTGGGATCCAACTTGTCCATGGACGGTCCTAGGATATGAACGTAACACGTACACCCGAAGATTCGAGGTGTGAGGGGAAAGACCGGAGTAGAAGGAAAGAGGAGGCTGAAAGGAGTGGCATTATTGAGGACGGAGGATGGAAGACGGTTAATAAGATAATAGGCCGTGGAGACCGCAAAGTTCCAATAAATTTTGGGGACGTTCATGTGAAGCATGAGAGAGCGGGCGACATCAAGTAAGTGTCGGTTCTTTCATTCAGCCACACCGTTTTGTTGTGGGGTGTAGGGACACGAAGTCTGGTGAATAATCCCGAACTCAGAACATAAACCTGCAAACTCGTTGCTTGTGTATTCACGAGCATTATCGGTGCGTAGAGTTTTGATGTTAGTGGAGAATTGTGTTTTGGTTTCATGGACAAATGCCCGAAAGACACGAGGAAGCTCCGAGCGATCGCGAAGTAAGTATAACCAAGTGACTCGCGAATAGTCATCAATAAACGTGAGAAAGTAACGAAATCCAGAAATACTAATAATTTTATAAGGTCCCCATATATCAGATTGTAATAGATCAAAAGGAGCAGAGCTCCGAGTACAACGTGCGGGAAAGGAAGAATGGGGTTGTTTACCCAAAATACATGAATCACACTTGAAAGCAGGAAAAAATACATCGGGAAGAGCCTTCTGGAGGACTGGGAGGGGAGCATGTCCAAGACGTAGATGCCACTCAGCAGAGGAGACAGATGCGAGGATAGTGGGAGAGTCGTCAAGAAGGTAGAGCCCGTTACGCAGTTGCCCCTTACCAATGGTAGTCCGCGTCGGCCGATCCTGTATCAGAAAAGAAGATGATATAAATGTTAGGGAGCAATCCAGGTCAGTAGTAAGATGGCTAACAGAAAGCAAGTTGAACGGGGATACCGGAACATGAAGAGTCGAGCGGAGAGAGATGGAGGGGCTAAGAGAGAGGTCAGCCGAGCCGGAGACCGGAACAGTCTCTCCATTGGCCACGGTGATACACTTCGGATGAGGAGCATTCAAATACTTTGGTGGCTGAAGTGAGGTGATATGATGAGTAGCACCAGAGTCCACTATCCAGCGTGGACTCGTTGAGAGACAGGTTATACCTGGATAGGAGATGGAGGCGACGGAGGCAGGAGGGGACATCATCCCTTGAAGTTGTTGGAACTGTAGGCGAAGTGCGTCGAGATCAGCACGGGAGGCCGAGGGGCTGTCATCAATAATAGTCGCAGTTGGACGAGGAGGATTACCAGGCTTCCGATAGCAGGCCGCCTCAAAGTGTCCATCTCGCCCGCAGAATGAACATTTTGGTCGAGAACGACCACCACGCCCCCTTCCCCGAGAGGCCGAACGTCCACCACGAGCCGGTGGAGGAAACGGAAGTAAGGGAGCAGGAGTATTCTGAAGCAGGGATGGTGAGGAAGGAGCAGGAGCGGCCAGAGATGCTGAGGTTTTGAGGAGCACGGAACACACATCTGAGAGGGAAGGAGTAATGGCCGAGGCCAGAACCTGATTTCGGATGCTTTGTAGGTGGGGTGGAACACGAGCCATGATCATAGCAATGATGACAGCTTCTTTCTGAGCTCGTTGAGCAGCATGATCATTGGTGGAGGGTTGATGCTGGATCCATGCTTCGGCCAAAGTCTTGGTGCGAGCAACGAAAGAGATCATGTTATCAGCCCCGGCCGTATCTAGTGCCTGGAGATCTGTGATGATGTCGTAGAGGTGTTGAAGGCTGTCCTTGCCCGAGTATAGCGAGTGAAGCTCATCCCACATAGCTTTTGCAGTCTCGTGATACATCACCATTTGGTATGACTCTCCATCCATAGAGTTGAGAAGCCACGTCTGAACTCGGCCGTCATTCCAGAGCCAGTTCTCCGTAGGAGGGACTGGAGGTATTTGGGTGAGATGACCCAGAAGTCCCTTGGATTGAAGCACTCGTCGGACCGAGTGTACCCATTGTATGAAGTTTACTTTTCTAGAGAGGGAGATTGTGGTGATCCGCAACTCATCACGAAGTTCTGGAGGCTGATCCACGCGGTCTGGCTGAGGAGGGGCAGGCACTGTGGTGGGGTCCACAGACGATCCCATTGAGAAAAAAAACAAAGAAATTGGAGACCGCACTGTCTGTTGTAGGAAGGTCGCTGGGAGACCGGCAGGGAGAGGCCCTCCTAGCTGGGAGAGGAGACCGGCAGGGAGAGGCCGGCCGAGATGCAGGAGGTCGCTGCTAAGGGAGAGACCGGCAGGGAGAGGCCGGTAGAGACGTAAGAGTTCGCTGCTGAGGAAGAGACCGACAGAGAGCAGGAGGTCGCCACTTAGAGGAGGCCGACAGAGATGCAGGAGGTCGCAGCGGGTCGGAGGAAACCGCAGGAGAGCGCGGCTGAGAGACCGCGGGTCGAGCTGCGATTAGAGGAGAGTTCGGCAGAGGGCGCGGCGGTCTGTGAGATCGGCAGAGGGAGAGCAGAGGTCACGACGGTCTGGGAGATCGGCAGAGAACGCGGCAAGGGCTGCGAGTAGCAGGAAGCTTGGCTGAGACGCATATAAAAGCTAAGAGGGGTAGCGGAAGCGGGAGATGAGTTTTCGCAGGAAGACAGGCTGCGGTCTGAAAAAGGAGAGATCGCAGGACGGGCGGTCAGGACTGCGGTCAGGAAGATGAGTCAGACCGCAGGAAGGACGGGCAGGACTACGGTCAGGTAGAGGAGAGACCGTCCTTGCTCTGATACCATGTAGACAAAAATCAAAGCTTGTGTGTATTATTTGAATGTCTAAATACAAAGAGAGAATACATATATATAGGAGGGAGAAAGGGAGGAGAAATCCTATACAAGATGTGGGACTAAAGAAGAGAAGAATAAATTGGGCCCAAATACGCGCCCTTTACATGGGCTTTTCCAACACTAAGAAATTACTATAGCTGAAAATATCCATGTATTGCTGGAAAAATCCCTGTATTTTGTTTCCAAACAAGAAATCTATATATAAATATACATTTACATCAACCATGAATATGATGTTATATTAAGCACTGAGAAAGAGTATTAAAGCTTACTTTGCTCATAATCTGCTGCTTGTTCTTGGAATTTATCATCTGGCATTCTCAATTCTAAAATAAAATAAGAAGTCTTAGAATGAAGAAACCTCCCAAAGAAGGAATATAAATAACATACCTCCCAAATCTTCCCGTGTCAATAAATTATTGGTGGTTACTTCTGGAGCATCAGTAAGTTTTAACTCCGTGGAGTAATTTTCTTCCAATGCTTCACAGAACAAACCAGCCAGAGTTTTCACATTCTCTTCTTTTTTATGCACTACTTCAAATTCGGCTCTCCCAACTTTTTCAAACACATTTCCAGCTAAATAGTGCAAATTATTGTCATCATGTCTTTCAATGTTCAATGATAAGCCAACGTTATCATTCATCTCTTCAAAATTTTCACTTGAAGGAGAATTTGTATCCCTAACGTCATCTTCAACTATAGATATCTCTTGAAAAAGTATAGGCGAAGCCTTCTCAAAGCTGGAGTTGCCTTTAGCTTTGTCTCCAAAACCATCTACAAGTTTCAACAAAGATACATAAACATTCATCATTATTCTGAAGTTTAAATTCTTAAAGCCATCTAAAGAATCTAATTTGTGATTGTATGTTATTGATAAAAATTATGGGGCATTCTTATGTCACTATAAAAGGGCAGCCCGGTGCACAAAGCATCCCCACGCAGCGAGGGTCCGGGGAAGGGTCCCACCACAAGGGTGAAATGTAGGCAAACCTTACCCTGAATTCTTATGTCACTATATGACAGAAAAATATAGAAAATTGTTAGTTAAAGATATTGCAAAAAGAAACAAATATCATTTTAAATAAGGTAACTGGTTAGAATACCTATGAACCAAAAATAAAAGTTTGTAACGAATACTGTACCTTGGCATTCATTTTCATCTTGCTTATCTGTATGGTACTCATGCTCCATGAAAGATTCATTTCTTTTTTCTCTGTCCCTAACTCCCTCAGAATTATGGCATCCTAGACTCACTTCTACTTCTTTTACGATATCAGCAGATTCAAGAGCCTCGAAGCCCTGCTCGCTAGACAAGCAGAAACCATTTATTGACACTGGAGTTTCAGCAAAACAACTATGGTTTTCATCGGCAATTAAACATTTCTTGCAATCATCTACGTAATTTCTAACATGATCCGTAGATATTGAGCAACATCTCTTACTAATGTCGTAAATGTCTTGTGGATAACTTAAAGATATGGATAAAGATTGTTTAGATGCTTCTTCATCTTTTGATACATGGTCGAATTCCGAGGAAGACAATCTTCTATCAGATGTATCCACTACTTCCATCACTGTAACACCAGCAATTATTGAATTTTTGCAAACCAAGCTTTCTTCCGTTTCAAAACATTTAATATGATTTGCAGAAATTGAACATCTCTCATTACTAATGTCATGAATTTCTTGTGAATAGCTTAAAGATGCAGCTGAAGATTGATTGGATGTTTCTGATAGAGTAAAAGTATCTCTAACAGTTTCTTCATCTTTTGATAAACGGCCTAATTCTGATGTAGACGAGCTTCTGCCAGATGTATCGACCACTTCCATCAATGTAATATCAGCAATAATTGATTTTTTAGGAAACACACTTTCTTCCTGTTCCGATTCCTCCTTCCTATGTTTGCTTAAGGGCTCATTAGCCTCCGGATGCTCTCCTCCATCTGTCATGCATGAATAAAAATTCAAATTTGTGAAATCAAAATTGCACCCAACAAAAATAAACCACATTCAACAAAATATTAGTCCAAGTGGTTCAATATACTCAATAAACCTTGATACTCAAGCACAGCAAAAGATAAGATTTTTTACCCGTGATACAAAAAAAGAGAAGAATTGTTGAATATAAGAATTACAACTTCATAGTTTTTCACCGGACCTAGACCAATCTATGTTTTTAATGAAACCATAGGAGCATATGAACTGATTTGTCATGTCCTTTATATTCTAGGTAAGAATAATTAATTACTACCAAATATATCTTCAATTTTCAACTGTTGGTTCAGTAATTTAAAGAGCCAGATGAGATTACCTTCAGAAGATGAGAGCCACATACAATTTTCAATCTAATGCATGGGTTTTCTTCAAATGATGTACAATAATTCTATAACATTATATCCAATAAAGAAACTAGAGCTTATTACGAGGTACCGAATAAATTAAACAGCAATCACACCAAACAAGCAATTGCTTCAATTCAAACATATAGGGCTGTTTGGCACGGTGGTGGCGGTCATGAACACGGTGGTTATGAACTGTTGTTCGTGAACGCCCGACCACACCTAAGACATTCCATGTACTTTTATGTTAAAAAATAGTGTTTTTTCTTGGTGGCGGTTAATAGGAAACAAACAGCCAGACCTTCCCTGAAGGCAACATACAACAAGCATTTAGGGCTCGTTTGGTTCGGCGTTTATCGCGCGGTTCGTTTTGTCAAAACGCGAAGAGGGGGCCGACTGCATTTGTTTTTCCGCCAAATGTTCGAAACGCCCAGCATTTCTCCATGCTCAAAACGACGCGGGACGAAACCCGGCCCCGCACCTCCAGTTGGGCGCGTTTAGGGAGGAGGAATTCCAGCCCAGTTCTGCAGCGGCGGAACCGTGAGCATGCCGCCCCCTTCGCCAGTTCTCCGGTGGAACCGTGAGCATGCCGCCCCCTTCGCCAGTTCTGCTTTTCGGTTGAAGCCGCTGCCGACAAAGCCACCGCCGGCCTGCCCAATACCCACCGGCGGGGTCGTCGGTCTCCGGCGAACCCGCCGGGGGTATCCGGGCGGTGATTGGAGGCGGAGGGAGGCGGAGAGGCCGAAAATTTATATAAACAATTTCATATTTGCACAAAAAACCCCTATACTATAGTTTGAATAGTAAAAGAAATTACAAAAAAAACTTTATATTATATATATATATTAGTTTAATATATATAAAAAACATAATATATATAAATATATAACAGAATATATAATATATATATATAACTAATATATATAAGTTTAATAAATAGTAAATGGGTGAAGATGACTCCAAATTTAAAAGTGATCAACATGAAAGTTGTAGGTCTCGTCAAGAAAAACAACTTTCATGTTGATCACTTTTTGATTTGGAGTCGTTCAGACCTCAGATTTTTAGGCCCGAAAAATTTACAAAACGCCACCGTTGATTTGCCAAATGAATTTCCGTTCTGAAAAGTTCTGAAAACGCAGACTACCCAAACAGATTTCCGTTTCCAACAATCAGTTTCCAACATCTCCTTTTACAAACTTCCCTTTCCAACAACTCCTTTTGCAACCGCAACCGCTAAACCAAATGAAGCCTTACTCTGCTCAATATATTCAGCAATCGACATTAATCTCCCTCATCATCAGAGCCAACCAACAATTTACCAAATCAGCAAACCATTACTGCAATATAAATTATGTATTAATTTGTATTAGTTGTTTCCTACGTTAAACAAAGGAAATGTTCAAATCTCCTCTGTATAAATTCAGCATTACGGATGTGAATAAACACAACTTTTACAATCAATGTCTCATTCTTTATGGTATTAGAGGCAATCAGTCTTTGAACAGATTCTCCTCCGTCGAACTCCAAGGTAGCTCTCATATCCATCATGAGCATCATGTCGGCCCCTCAACAACAAGATATGGCTTCTGAAAACTCCTCGAGGATACCTACTGTTCTTACACCCACCTCAAATCCTACGGTGCAATACAACTTTCCTAGCGTTGGTGGCAATCTCATCTCGCTTAACGCCTCATCGCAGATTCCATTTAAACTCATGAAAGATGGAGGAAATTACTTGATGGGGACGACGGCCCACAACATGATGAAGATGCAGTTGATGATGATCATCCACCACCATCCAAGGATTTGCGACGCCACGACGATCTTGACGGGCAACGTTACAACCTTCGCCCTCGGCACATGAAGAACCTTATTTAAATTACTATTTCATTTCATTATGTTATTTTAGACATTTAATCTGGCCTGCGTTTAGCCAACCGTTGCTGCATTTACTTATGTTGGTCTGCGTTTAGCCGGCCATTGATGCTTTTAATTTATTTGGGCTGCATATAGCCATTGGTGTGTGTAAGGCTATATAAGGCCATGACTTTGAGATTAATAGGCAGATTATGATAGATTTTGAAATTTGAAAACAGAAATCCAAACTTGGAATTCTCCCCCTCTTCCTCTCTTGGAATTTCCGCCCCCCCCCCCCCTCCTCTTTCTTCCCTCTCCTTGGCCGCCCCTCTCTCTCCTTTCCCTCTTGAAGGTTCGGCCTCCACCTCTCCCCTCTCTTCCTCTTTCTCTCTAGATTCGGCCAGCACGATAGAGGAAGATCCAAGGTGCAACATAGGATTAGGGAAAACTCACTCGGGCGCGGCTCGACGAAGACGGACGTGTACATCTTCTTTGGCTCATCTCCGATGGGTCTGTGGAGGGAACGATCGACTGTTGTGGATCCAATATCTCGGATCTACAAACTCCGAGTGGGTAACGAAACTTCCTACCAAAGAGCTTTCCTTTCTTAGATTTTTCTTGTGGTGGTAGAGTTTTGGCGTGATTTTGGAAGCAACGGATTTTCGTGGTTATTTTCTTGTAGATCCACGTTATCTTTGATATTTCTGAAACGTACGAAAAAGGATTGGCGATCCTTGCTTTGTTCTTGTTGGGGAAACATCCACCCTTTCCGAATCGATTTATTTTGGTGGATTTTTTTTTGGTACAACACCGCGCTCGTCCGGAATCAATATTATTCCTTTTAGCTTGTGTGGATATAGGCCTATAGCCTATATTCATACTCCAACGGTTGCTACCCGTACGCTGCATTAAATTAATAAAAAGCATATTCGAGGGTTGCGTTTAATTTGTGCTTGGGTAGCGCGGAGCGGCGAGAGCCCTTTGTTCGTAATCGCGTGCGACCACCTCAATCCGGTGGCCTACATCAAATTTGGTATCAAAGCGAGGTTCGTGTCAATTTCTAAATTGATACATTCCTTGGATTTTCGTAGAACGGCGGCTCTCACAATTTTCACACGATTTGGCACTCAAAATTTAAAAATAAAATTTCGCCGGTCTGCGAATAGCGGTCCTAAATTCTCATTTTTCAGCGAAATTCAAAACAAAAATTTTTGGAATTTCTACTTGTTATTTTCTGTGAGAATATCAAAAAAAAATTTTACTTACCTTAGTTATTAGGCGGAAAAAAAAATTATCTCTCGTAAAATTTTTATCCTCATCTAAAATCTGGTCTGCATTTAGTAAAAAAACGAAGAAAAAAAAATCCGCAGAAAATTATAAAAAGAAAAAAAAATCACTTGTCCGGTAGTTCATGCGCACTAGGCTTGGCACGAAGTACCTTCCAACCACTTCCACCATGGCAGACGACCATGATGACGAGCACGCTCCGGCTACGATTGCGGAGCTTCGGGACGAGTTTAACGCTAAGTTCGATGCACTCACACAGCTAATACAAGGGTTAGCATTAAATCAAGCGGCGCCTCGAAATCCCGCTGCCAACCAACTAGATGAGAGACCATATCATCCCCGTAATCGGGACGATGAGCAAGCGCCTCGTCATGAGTTCGACGTAACTAGGGCCGTAAAAATAGATCCACCTTCATATGATGGTATGGGTGAACCCCAATTATTTTTAGACTGGATCATGGAGATCGAGTGTTATTTTGAGTGGAAAAATCTGAGGACGGTGAGAAGGTGCGGGTTGCACGGATGAAGCTTCTGGGTAGGGCCAAAACGTTCTGGTTGAACGAAGAGAGGCGATTAGGTACCATGAATGGAGCAACCCCAATTGGGCGGGCTGCCATGAAAGCACTCATGTCGGACCAATATGTCCTTGCGTATCACCGAACCCAAATGTTCGACGAGTTAGCCACCCATCGGCAAGGGGGCAAATCGGTAACGGAGTACATGGGACTCCTTAAAGATATAATGGTACGGTGTGACGTGCGGGAAATGCCCGAAGTTACACTATCTCGTTTTCGTAAGGGACTCAACCCAGATATCCAAGGCAAGCTCTTGCGTTATGGTCATACGGATCTTAACACGACTTTCAATGCTGCCTTAGACATAGAGAAACACAACGCCTACAAGTCCAATGGACGAGCATTCCAGAAGGGAAAGTCCCTTTTAGGAGCCCCACCTTCGTCCTCCTCGAGGGACAAAGGAAGGTTTCGATCGACTGATTCGAATTCTGTAGTCATTACCGCTAGGAATGTCAAGAATCCCACGAGTGAGAGAGTCCCAATAGGGCGGATTAGTAAGACTAACGCCACTTGTTTCACTTGCGGGATCCAAGGGCACTACGCTAGGAGTGTCCCACTAAAACGAAGCGCCTAGCACTAATGGGCTCTCCCTCCGAACCCGCCGAAATTGTTTACGAGGCCGCGGATGAATCTGAAGGCGAGCCTAGTGATATGGATGACGATTCTTACATGATGGTGATGCGCTGTATCTTAGCTACCCCCCGAGTATTGGACGAGTATAATAGGACGAGCATATTTTCTCTGCACTTTAAAAGCGGTGATAAATGGTGTAAGCTGATTATTGATAGCGGGAGTTGCATGAATGTAATCTCTGAAAATGCGGTCATTCGGATGAAATTAAGCACGGAACCACAACCCCAACCATATAAAATTGCTTGGGTCAACAAAACTTCAATCGGGGTGTCTAAGCGATGTCTAGTGCCATTGACTATTAAGGGATACGTGGATAAGGTTTGGTGCGACGTTATCCCTATGGACGTTTGTCACGTGTTATTAGGACGTCCGTGGCTCTTTGATTATGACGTGACTCACTTTGGCCGTGCAAATACCTATGAGTTCAAGTTTAACGGCAAGACCGTTACCTTGAAGCCCACTCCCCCTAAGGACCCCTCGATCGCCTCTTCGGACACAATTGTGCCCGCGGAGAAGAAGACATTAACGTTGACAGGTAGGAAAGAGCTCGAGCGTCACTCCTTCGTTGAGGGTATCCTTTATACGCTAGTTTGTCTACAAGTCAAGAGCGACGAGTCCTCGTTCGAGAGCCTACCGTCGGCGTTGCGGGATCTTTTAGAAGAGTATAAGTATGTGTATCCGGAGGAGTTGCCCGCAACATTACCCCCATTGCGGGATATCCAACATGCCATAGATCTCATTCCGGGTTCCTCCCTACCCAACCTACCACACTATCGTTTGAATCCATCCGCCCACGCGGAGTTGCAAACCCACATTGCTGAATTATTGCAAAAAGGGTTTATTCGGCATAGTAAAAGCCCATGCGCCGTTCCCGCCTTGCTAGCACCCAAGAAAGACGGTTCATGGAGAATGTGTGTGGATAGGACCCAAGTACGTTCTCTCGGATGATGACCCACGTCTTTCAACCGTATATGGGGAAGTTTATCGTGGTGTATTTTGATAACATACTCGTTTTTAGCACTTCTACTTCCGATCATGAGAGGCATTTGAAGATTATTTTGGAGACGCTCCGAATGGAGAAATTATTTGTCAATATTAAGAAGTGCACGTTCTATGTATCGTCGGTGGAGTTCCTAGGTTACATTGTTAGTTCGGAGGGCATACACGTTGATCCTAAGAAGGTCCAAGCCATAGTGGATTGGCAGGAACCCACCAATATTAGGGAAGTTAGAAGTTTCCACGGTTTAGGCACCTTCTACCGCCGGTTCATACGCGATTTTAGTAGCATCATGGCTCCCATCACGGAGTGCATGAAGAAAGGCGATTTTGTGTGGTCCAAGTCTGCCACCAAAGCGTTCCACACGATTAAGGCCCGGATGTCGGAAGCACCCCTCCTGCGGTTACCGGATTTTAATAAGGTCTTTGAGTTGTCTTGTGACGCATCCGGGGTTGGTATTGGAGGCATTTTAAGTCAAGAGGGGCATCCGGTAGGTTATTTTAGTGAGAAGCTTGCGGGGCCTAAGCTCAACTACTCCAATTACGATAGTGAATTTTATGCCATTATTCGGTGCCTCCAACATTGACGGCACTACCTCCTTCCTAAGGAGTTTGTTATCCTTTCCGATCACGAGGCGTTACGGTTCGTCAACTCACAAGGTAAAATCAGCCCCCGCCACGCAAAATGGGTCTCATACCTGCAGGAGTACTCCTTTAACATTAAACATCTGAAGGGCAATCTTAATCGGGTAGCGGATGCTCTTAGCCGCGTCTCTCTGTTATTGACCACACTAGAGGTTAAAGTCGTAGGTTTTGAGCGTATTAAGGACGAGTATGTTCATTGTCCGGATTTTAAGGAAATCTATTTGTCCACCCAAGCCGAGTCACCCACGACCATTTCTGCGTATTATCTCCGTGATAGATATTTATTTAAGCACGCTAAGCTATGCATCCCTCGTTCTTCCCTTCGCCACTTCATAGTGTGGGAATGACATAGTGCCGGTCTCGGCGGCCACTTTGGGCGTGATAAAACCATTACCTTAGTGGAGAAAAAATTGTATTGGCCGGGTCTCAAGTCTACGGTACACAAAGTGGTTGGAAGTTGTAGAGCGTGTCAGTTAGGAAAAGGGAATAAGACGAATGCGGGTCTATATACCCCCCTCCCGATAACTTCCGTTCCTTGGGAAGATGTTAGCATGGACTTTGTCCTGGGCCTTCCCGTCACGTTTAGACTTCACGACTCCGTTATGGTGGTCGTTGACCGGTTCTCGAAGATGGCTTATTTCATTGCATGTCACAAAACCGAAGATGCGTCTCACGTCGCTAAGTTATTCTTTAAAGAGGTCGTTGGGCATAGGGGCGTCCTTAAAACTATTGTCACTGATAGGGACGTGAAATTCACGAGCTATTTTTGGAAAACTTTATGGAAGATCATGGGCACCAAGCTCTTATTTTCCTCGTCTTTCCACCCGCAGACGGATGGCCAAACGGAGGTAGTTAATAGGAGTTTGGGTAGCTTACTTCGTTGTATTGTGGGGGATCACAAGGGCACTTGGGATCTCATCCTCCCACATGCACAATTGGCCTACAATAATTCCAAAAATCGGTCCACCGGACTCTCACCCAATGAAATCGTACACGGCTACAAGGCACCCATGCCACTTGACTTAGTCCCGTTACCGCCATCCTATAAATCTAGCCAATTTGCACAGGATTTTGCCTCGCATGTTCACGCCCTACATAAACACATAAATCAAACGTTAGCAAAACAATATGCCTCTTATCAAGCTAACGCAAACGTACATAGAAGGGAAATCCATTTTAATATTAGAGATTTTGTTATGGTGCGTCTCTCCCCTGAACGGTTTCCAACGGGAACCATAAAGAAACTGGCAAATAGGAGAGCCGGTCCTTTTCGTATTTTAAAGAAATTAGGAGAGAATGCTTATCTCTTGGCTCTCTGCCTCGGAGGTGGCCCTTCTGGACAAAGCTCTCCTACATCGGTACCTGCACGCTCCCTCATCGGTGATGAGTACTTTCGAGCGGGGGAGGATTGATGGGGACGACGGCCCACAGCATGATGAAGATGCAGTTGATGATGATCATCCACCACCATCCAAGGATTTGCGACGCCACGACGATCTTGACGGGCAACGTTACAACCTTCGCCCTCGGCACATGAAGAACCTTATTTAAATTACTATTTCATTTCATTATGTTATTTTAGACATTTAATCTGGCCTGCGTTTAGCCAACCGTTGCTGCATTTACTTATGTTGGTCTGCGTTTAGCCGGCCATTGCTGCTTTTAATTTATTTGGGCTGCATATAGCCATTGGTGTGTGTAAGGCTATATAAGGCCATGACTTTGAGATTAATAGGAAGATTATGATAGATTTTGAAATTTGAAAACAGAAATCCAAACTTGGAATTCTCCCCCTCTTCCTCTCTCCCTCTCTTGGAATTTCCGCCCCCCCCCCCCCTCTTTCTTCCCTCTCCTTGGCCGCCCCTCTCTCTCTCCTTTCCCTCTTGAAGGTTCGGCCTCCACCTCTCCCCTCTCTTCCTCTTTCTCTCTAGATTCGGCCAGCACGATAGAGGAAGATCCAAGGTGCAACATAGGATTGGGGAAAACTCACTCGGGCGCGGCTCGACGAAGACGGACGTGTACATCTTCTTCGGCTCATCTCCGGTGGGTCTGTGGAGGGAACGATCGATTGTTGTGGATCCAATATCTCGGATCTACAAACTCCGAGTGGGTAACGAAACTTCCTACCAAAGAGCTTTCCTTTCTTAGATTTTTCTTGTGGTGGTAGAGTTTTGGCGTGATGTTATCCGCGTTATCTTTGATATTTCTGAAACGTACGAAAAAGGATTGGCGATCCTTGCTTTGTTCTTGTTGGGGTAACATCCACCCTTTTCCGAATCGATTTATTTTGGTGGATTTTTCTTTGGTACAACACCGCGCTCGTCCGGAATCAATATTATTCCTTTTAGCTTGTGTGGATATAGGCTTATAGCCTATATTCATACTCCAACGGTTGCTACCCGTACGCTGCGTTAAATTAATAAAAAGCATATTTGAGGGCTGCGTTTAATTTGTGCGTGGGTAGCGCGGAGCGGCGAGAGTCCTTTGTTCGTAATCGCGTGCGACCAACTCAATCCGGTGGCCTACATCATTACTCCTCTTGGAAGTTGCAAATGATCAATCTTCTATTTGGTTATGATCTTCTTGGATTTTTCGTGGATCTCGTCCTTGTCCACCACAAATCGAACCAAGCTACAATCTCTGGCTCCGTGAAGATCACTTGATATTATTCTCTATTCAAGCTACTGTCCATACCACAATCAGCCCAACAATCAACAATTGCTCCACTTCGGCGTCAGCATGGAGCAAATTGGAGTCAAGCTTCGCCAATCGATTCAATGCCCGGATGATCTCCCTCCTCTCCATCCTCATGAATTTGAAGAAAGGAAACATGTCGGTCTCCGAATATATGAATCATGTTAAAAGTCGTGTAGATGACTTACATATGATTGGACATCCTCTAGGTGAGGCCGATGTTATGGTACACACTCTAAATTGCATCGGCGACGAGTTCAGAGAATTAAAAGCCGTCGTCCGCATTCGTGATACTCCAATTATATTTGAGGATCTCTACGACAAATTACTCGATGAGGAAATCATGCAGAAACGTGACAATGGGATGGCAGTTGAACCCAAAATCACAGCTCAACACATCCACAAAGGAGGTAACACTTTTAATTGCAACAAAGGAAAGGGATACCACAATAACTCTGGACAAAATAATCACTTTGGCCAGCCCAACGATCCGCATGCTCATCAACAACGACCTCCCTTCATTCAAACCATAGCCATGGTCATACTAGAAATCCTTGGAGGCGATATCAACCCACAACCAACTCAAGAGTCGTTTGCCAATTATGTGACAAACCTGGTCACTCAGCAAAAGTTTGCATATCAAAGCCAAAACCACTCTCTTACCAACCACATGTCAACTACATGGATGGTGATTTCAGATCCCTATCTAACAATTCGGTTGTTGATTTCGGCGCAACAAATCATGTAACATCTGATCTTCAGAACCTATCGGTGTACTCTGATTATACTGGCAATGATGACGTAATAGTTGGCAATGGTAATGGCATCTCCATCTCTCACACCGGTCTCTCAACTTTAAAAACACTCATCTCCACCTTCAATCTTAGCAATGTTTTATGCGCTCCTGCTATAAAAAAATCTCATTTCAGTCTCTCAATTTTGCAAACAAAATCACACCTCTATTGAGTTTTTTCTTAACCATTTTCTTGTAAAGGACTTGAAGACAGGAGCACCCTTGGTCTAAGGCCGGAGCAGGAACAATCTCTATGAATGGTCGAGCACTACTCGATCACCACCTTCACACTCACCATCTGCCAATCTCACTGCAACCTCTACCAAGTGGCACCAACGGTTTGGTCATCCACTATTCAGCAAACAAATTTATCATCTCAAAACATTGCATGTTCGGAGCAGTCTCTCTCTCATTGTGACTCATGCCTCTGTAATAAAAGTCACAAGCTTCCTTTTAAATTATCTTCAATTCAACGTCATGCACCTTTTCAAGTTTTGTATTCTGATGTTTGGTTGACTCCCTTGGAGAATATCGTTACTACATTATTTTTGTTGACTACTTCACCAAATATACATGGTTGTATCCCATGAAATTAAAATCTGACACTATTATCATTTTTGAACGTTTCAAAAAATTAATTGAACATTTCTACCACACTCGCATCATGACCCTATTCCGATGGAGGCGGTGAATATCAAGGTTTTGCTCATCTCTCCAAAAATGGCATTCAACACCTTATTTCACCTCCGTATACTCCAAAACATGTTGGATCGGCTGAAAGAAAACATCGCCACATTGTTGAAACTGGTCTTACTCTTCTTCATCAAGCTGTAGTACCTATCCTGTTTTAGACCTATGCATTTCAAGCCGCTACATATCTCATCAGCTGTCTTCCCACCTCCGTTCTTCACTTTGACTCACTGTATCACAAACTTCATCACAACTCACCCAACTACACCAATCTTAAAGTTTTTGAATGCCTCTGGCTCTCTGTTATCCCTGGTTACGTCCCTATAACAAACACAAACTCGAACCCAGCTCCCGGCCTTGCATCTTCCTCGGATACTCTACACCCCATCACGCATACATCTATCTAGATCCAAAGCACAATCAAATATTTATTTTAAGACATGTGGTGTTTCATGAAAAAGTATTCCCATTCCAACACACCGGTTCATCAATAACCAATAATATTAAACTTCCTTTTTTGTTCAAACCCACCACTCCTCCATCTACAGACTCGCCACCCTCCTCCATTAATCCTTCGGTTAATCAACCTCCGATCTATATATCCTCCCCTCTGTTACCTCGTAGGCCAAACCCCACTTTCCCATGCTGCATTGCCACACAAAACTCCTCCATTAAACTCTGCCATAGCCAGCCCAATTTTGGCTCCATCAATAGCCCCTACCGTCCACATTGTCTCCCAGAATGGTCCCCCTCAAACCATCTCTTCATCAACACCGCAGCTAGCACCCACTCGAATAGTCACTAGAGCGCAAAATAATATACACAAACCAAAAAAACAATTCACCCTACTCACATATACAACCAATAAACAATCTGACACTTTTCTCACATATGAACCCACCTCTTACACTCAAGGCTCCAAAATGCCTCACTGACATCAAATCATGAATGATGAATATCAAGCCCTCCTCCACAATAACACATGGACTCTCATCCCAACCTCCTCCACTGACAATGTCATCGGGTGCAAATGGGTTTACCGCATTAAAAAGAACACTGATGACATCATTGCTTGCTATAAAGCGCGACTAGTTGTCAAAGGCTTTCATTAACGTCCCGGTATTGACTTCACCGACACCTTCAGTCCAGTCGTTAATCCTGCCACTATACATCTCATTCTCAATATCGTCGTCTCACACAATTGGGTTCTAAAGCAATTAGATGTTAACAATGTCTTTCTACAGGGTACTCTCACTGATGAGGTCTACATGAAAAAACCTCAGGGCTGTGTTGATTCTAACTTCCCCGAATAAATCTACAAGTTGCACAAAGTAATATACAACCTTCGACAAGCTCCTCGAGCATGGTATAATGACCTTCGGGTATTCTTCCTTGGCACCGGCTTTACAAACTCCAAAAGTGGCACCTCACTGTTTATTCTCTATGTCGCATCCCACGTCATCTACCTCCTCATCTATATCGATGTCATCATAATTACAGGGAATCATATTGGAGATATACAAGGTGTTATTACTAAGATCTCATCTTGCTTCTCAATCAAAGAACTTGGAGATTTGAGCTACTTCCTTGGGGTTGAAACCACCAGAAAAAGCAAGGGTCTCTTCCTCTCGCAAGAAAACTACCTCAACAATCTCTTAGTCAAAACCAACATGATCCAAGCCAATGTTGTGGCTACACCAATGTCTACAACAGATTTGCTTACGCTACATGATGGTACCCCACCTTATGACGCCACTGAATATCGTCGCGTACTTGCATCACTCCAATATCTGTCTCTCACTCAACAGGACGTCTCCTTTGTAGTCAACAAGCTTGCTCAATTCATGCATCGCGCCACCACCACCCACTGGTTGGCGATCAAACGACAACTATGCTACCTCAAAGGCACCTCCAATTTTGGCATATTCTTCTCCTCCAATAACTCCGCTCAACTACAGGTATTTGTTGATGCTGACTG
This sequence comes from Dactylorhiza incarnata, assembly GCA_033032865.1. NCBI lineage: Eukaryota > Viridiplantae > Streptophyta > Magnoliopsida > Asparagales > Orchidaceae > Dactylorhiza > Dactylorhiza incarnata. The sequence continues at coordinate 2,926,466 of JAWHQI010000321.1, read as the reverse complement.
GGCGGGCGATGCTGACTCTCGCGTTTCCACCTCGGCCTATGTAGTGTTTTTCAGTTCACATCCCATTAGTTGGAGCTCCAAAAACAATGCACAGTTGCTCGCTCTTCTACCAGGGAAGATTATCGTGCAATTGCGGTGGCCAGTGCTGAAACAAATTGGATCACACACCTCTTGCAAGAACTCGGCGTTCCTTGTTGTCATTTCCCATTGTTTACTGTAACAATGTTGGCGCTACTTACCTATGTTCCAACCCAGTGTTTCACTCACGCATGAAACACATCGCCATCAATTTTTATTTTGTACGTGAACAAGTCGCCAAGAAAATCCTACGTGTTTCTCATGTTCACACGGCCGATCAACTTGCGTATTCCCTCACCAAACCGCTCACTTGGAAACTCTTTGTTGCTCATCAGTCCAAGCTTCATGTTCATCCACGAGACCATTTGCTTGTGGGGGCATGATAAGAAACAAACAGACGGACCTTCCCTGATAGGCAACATACAACAAGCATTTATTCTGCTCCATATATTCAGCAATCAACATTAATCTCCCTCATCAGAGACAGCCAACAATTTACCAAATCATCAAACCATTACTGCAATATAAATTTTGTATTAATTGTTTACTTTAGACAAAGGAACAATTCAAATTTCCTCTGTCTAAATTCAGCGTTACGGATGTGAATACACACACAAATTTTACAATCAATCCCTCATTCTTTAGCGGCCATGACCATTGTCATGCCAGACACATATTTTATGATGGTGGTTTTTTTGTCCAAACTCACTGAAGCAAAAACACCGCGCTAAACGGGCCCATAATTTGGCACAAGTATACCAATGATTGTTTTTACATCAGCAACTACATCAATGCTAAGTGCAGAACAAAAGTTGTCCAAAATTCAAGTTGATGGTTGAAATAGGATTGCAAAGATGAATATGATGCAACAAAAAGGGCAGCCCGGTGCACAAAGCATCCCCGCGCAGCAAGGGTCCGGGGAAGGGTCCCACCACAAGGGTGAAATGTAACGCCTCGATCTACTGTGGGTCCGCTACAGGTCTGCAGACCAGTGACCCCAACCCCTCTCCACGGATCTAAATGGCCGCAACCGCTAATTCCAGTGGCGGGTTGTCAGTGGCGGGTTGTTGAGGTCAGGGCTTGAACCTCAGACCTCCTGGATAAGGGAGCTCTAAACTGGTCCTCGTCACCAACTGAGGTGCCTTATCCAGGAGGTCTAGGGTTCAAGCCCCGACCTCAACAACCCGCCACTGGAATTAGCGATTGCGGCCATTTAGATCCGTGGAGAGGGGTTGGGGTCACTGGTCTGCAAACCTATAGCGGACCCACAGTAGATCGGGAAGTTACATAAAAAGTGCAGCTCAGTTGGTGATGAGGACCAGTTTAGAGCTCCCTTATCCAGGAGGTCTGGGTTCAGCCCCGTCCTCAACAACCTGCCACTGGAATTAGCGACTGCGAAAAATTAATTTACACATAACAACCTCACCTTGGCCATCTTGCAATTCTGATAAAAACAAGCGAGGAGCGGACGAAGCAAGGTTGGATGGGTTTCCACTTTTGAGTATTTCTAAAGAAGAAGAGTCCACTTCAGGTTGAATAAGTTCATCAGTATCTTTTTCCATGACAGAGATTTCTTCTTCCAAACTTGCTCTTGTTCTTTTCGGGGGCCTTTTGGTTCCACCAGTTCCAGCAACTGAAGTATTCAAGCTGCTATCAGTATGCAGTTCATACTCTTCAATTTCTCCTCGATTTAGAGTATTATCAAGGACCTCATTATTCATTAAATTATCATTATGTGAAGCTTCTACTGGTGGAGAATCCGCAGCCTCACCATTAACATTCATGGAGGAATTCCTACTATTCCGTTTTCTTTTGGGTTTGTCATTGCTAGAAGTGATGACTGGAATTTGCGGGACTTCTGAATTCGCAGACCCGGATTCACATACCTTGCTCACATTCTTTCGTGAACTTGTATCGTGTGTTCTATTTGCGCTTCTTACAGCTGAACCTGATTCTAGGTCGTCTTCTTCGCACGGTTGCACTGTTTCCCCTTCGCTGTCACCCCTCACACCAGAGCCTTCCAAATTAGCTTGGATGTTTTCATTCTTCGCACATGACCTGCGATTCATTGACGTATATTCCATCCCCCCGCTTCCCAGAACAGGAACATGTTCGTCGTCCTCTTCATCGAGAACAATAAGAATCCTTTCCGCCTTCCCTTCAACTCTTTCACATTCTTTGTTACTACTTTTTCCAGAACCTCTCGGGCGAACTTTCAATTGCTTCTCCATCTCATAGTTCTGCGCAATTTCATTTTTTTTTTCAGTCATTCTTGGATTTTCGAGGCGAAAAAAACCCTAAAATCATTCAGAAGAAAAAGACGGGGAAAAAAATAACGGATCAAAGGCCGTGTTACCTTGAAAAGGGAAGCAAGAGCATCCGCCATCTGAGAATTTGTGGAATTAGCACGAAGCCCATGCTTCTTACAGAGTCTTTGCAGATCTTTCCTCTTCAGTGTTTTGAAATCAAACTCCATGGATGAACTGGAAATCATGGTGAAAACTTGAACTTTTTTTATTAGTGAACTGCAGTTCCACTACAGATATATGAACGCGTGCTCGCTGGAGAGATTGGAGAGTGAAGAAAGGGGAAAGGATGGAGCTTGGTCGAGCGAGGGCAGTGAACAGCGGGCGGGAGTAGATCCAGAAGAAATTTTGAAATTTTGAAATTTTGAAATTTTTTGAATTGCAGGACAAACGCATTTACTTTAAACACAACGGTTGGACACGTGTACTCGTTACAATGGCTAGGATTTTTGATACTTTGCATTTTTGAATTGTGCCCTTTTGGCAGATTGCACCTAAATATTTATTTTTTAGCACTTTGCACCCTTTAAAATAATTAGTGGAGCACTTTGCAGTTTGCATCCACATTTAATAATAATATAAATTTATGATTCAAAAATACAATTTTTGTATTCATGTGACGGTATTTTAGACATTAGATCGAACCAATTATTCAAGCGAGGGTATTTTAGACATTAGACCGAACCAATTATTCAGGTGAGGATATTCTTTTATTCTGCATTAGACGGTGCTCTTCATCTGCAGCCGGCTAATAGGTCTGCAGTTGCGGAAGAAAATACAGAGATACCGAAGATCTCATTATATCGATCAATCGTTCAAATATCCTTGATGCTATCCCGTTAGACTTTCTACGCAAATACCCATCGTTCGCAAAATTCCTGCAATCTAAAGCATTCACAATTTTTCGGTCTTCTCTACAATGGCGATCTGTTCACAAATTTTATCCCCAGCCCTCGCCCAAAATATTTGACAAATATTTAACAGCAGAAGTTTCACACAAATCAAATTTCACAAAAAATAAACCAAATTTCACACAAATACAGCCAAGGTTATCAACATGAATTTTTTCAAAGATATAAAATTGCACATAGTTCGAAGATATAAAATTGCAAAATTCACCGAACTTGCCTCTTCATTTGAACGTGCGACTTGTTAGAAATCTTATTTATAAAATATTTATTTCATAAATGTTCTTTTGAGCCTTGTATGGTGTTTTGGTGTTTGGCTATTCATATTTGATGAAAAACTCCAAAACCAAATTGGAGGGAACCCAAATAATTTGGAGGGAAACCTTTCATGAATGAAAGGATGAACTCATTAGTCCCACCATGCTCATTTGTTTTCTAGCTAGATGGTATATATATGTTTTCACTCATTCTTATTTGTTCAAAAGAACATAAGGAGAAACAATGAATCACACGCGCGCGCGCGCACGCATCGCACCGGATCCGGATCCGGGGAATAATTGAATTGAATTGTATTTTTTGCACAAAATAGTTTCAGAACTTTTACACGGAGTTGCGTCGAATAGAAATCGGTGCTGCGTCGAATAGATTTCGATGTAGCGTCGACAAGCCCGCTGGAGTTGGAGTGGAATCGCTCGACGCACCCGACTTGCGTCGAATGGAATCGCGTCGAGTAGAACTCGAAGCAAGCTCCTTGCGTCGACTTGCGTCGACATGATCTCGACGCAACGTCGAATTGATTTCAACGTGTTCTGCCATTTTACGCATTTTCTTAACCGCTCTTTTACGCGTGTTTCTCGTCATTATTTACGTTGGAAATATTCAACGTTTCTCTTCCCGATTATGTGTCTTCCAATTATAACCGTTAATATTTATTATGCTTTTAATATTGCCGTTTTCAAGATCCTATTTCTCCGGCGATTTACTACCTTCGTTTTATATATATTCACGTTCTTCTCAGAAAGGCATATTCGCTCTTCTGCTCTCTCTGTTTTGTGACGATCTTCTACGTGATTCTTTTTCTTTACATTTGCTTCATCAAGTGGGAGTTTGGGTGCTCTGTGCTTCTTCGGTGTCCGCGCACATCGGAGCTTTCGGGATCTAGCCGAGTGTTGTACCTTGGAGGAGTGAGCATCGGTGAAAGCCCTGCCGGAGGGTGGTGCAACTTCTTTAGGGCAGTGATCACACGCCTTACCCATGCTCGATTCTAAACAATAGATTACTCTCTTATTTATTTCTCACCCTTTCATGCAATCTTATAAAATATTGTAATATTGCTGTTTCTACAAAGTTTTAAAACCGAAAATTATATTATTTTGTATATTAATATAAGAATATAGGAAAAATAATTCCAACAATCTAAAGAAGTTGTAGTTCCACATCAACAGAATAAATAAAATCAAATAATCAAAATGATTATCTCTGTTTTATTGTTTACCTGCACTGTTATTTACTATATGTTTTATAAATTCCAGAAATCTGTAATGACATCTCGATCTGAGGATTCTGCCGAGATTAAACCGGAGAAATTTAACGGAAACGGTTTTCGTCGTTGGCAAGCACAAGTCGAATATTGGTTAAATACCCTAGGTCTTTTGTCTGCCATCATCGATGCTCCTTCAGAAACTGAAATCCCTAGCGCTGCAAATGCAGTTGCTTCGACTCTACCATCGTCTTCATCCTCAAATGCAAATACCATTAGGACGTACGTTAGACGTATCCCTTATAGAGATCCGGTAGATATAGAATATCATTGTCGTAACCGAATCCTAAGTGCTTTGTCCGATAGCCTTTACGATGTCTTCCTTCAATATCGTACAGCCAAGGATTTGTGGTATGCTCTTGAAGCACGTTATAACCTAGACAATGCGGGTATAGAACGTTACAACGTTTCTAACCTCCACAAATTCAAGCTTGATGCCTCCAAGCCCATAAATCCTCAACTCCATCAACTTGATGAGATGTTGTCCAAGATCCGAGCCGATGGCTCAATTCTTTCCGAAAATTATTTAGTGGCATGTCTCATTGATGCACTTCCTGATTCCTGGTCCGGCTTTAGCACTAGACTATGGCATGATCAATCAAACATTACTTACGTTCAAATCCAAAATGCTATCCGCATAGAGGAGGAACATAAGTCTAAGAGTTCTAAAGCTCCCAAAGACCATGCTCCTAAAGTTAATCTAACTGAATCTCATGGCAATCCTTCCTCCAACCATCACTTCAAAGGCAAAGGCAAGATCCATAAGAAGCCTTTCCGTCCAGGTTCCCGCCATCAGAAACCAAATCATCCCAAGCCTGGTCCTTCAAACCAAAACCCAGGTAAAGGGAAATGGTGCTTCATCTGCGGTCGCACAAACCATCTGTCTACCAACTGCTTCTACAAAAAGACAGAACCCGTGATTGACAAGTCTCGTGGAGACAAGCCTCGGGCCAACATGATCCAAGCACCGGATCAACCTATCTTCAGGTTAGATTATTCTCCATGTCTTCTTCTCACTTGTTCATCAGATTGGTGTCTTGATTCCGGAGCAAATGTTCATACCTGTTTTGATCGTTCCTGCTTTGCCACCTTTCAGGACATCAGTGGAGGAAGCGTGATCTTAGGAGATGCTTCTTCGGCACAAATACTTGGACGGGGGCGAGTGGATCTTAGGTTGACATCCAGGAAGACACTAGCCTTGCAATATGTGCTTTATGTGCCGAGAGTTAGGAAGAATCTTGTGAGCGGATCCTTGCTAGTGAAGAAGGGTTATAAAATTGTCTTAGAGTCAAATAAAGTTGTAATAACATTTAATGATGTTTTTAGTGGTAAAGGATATATATGTGATGGTTTATTTAAATTAAATGTTGCTGATTTAGAAATAAATCAGATTTCATCTTCTTATGTTTCATACTCAAATTCAGATTTTTGGCATGCTAGGTTAGGACATGTAAATTCAGATTCTATGAAAAGAATGATGTCTTTAAATTAATTTCGAAATTTAATACTGCGCCAAGTTCTAGATGTGAAATATGTGTACAATCTAAATTTTCTAGAAAACCTTTTAAAACAGTGGAAAGAACTTCAAAACCTTTAGAGTTAATTCACTCGGATGTGTGTGACTTAAATCGCCAACCTACTAGAGGTGGAAATAAATATTTTGTAACTTTTATTGATGATTTCACTAAATTTTGTTACATATATTTATTAAAAACTAAAGATGAAGTCTTCTCATATTTTAAGCTTTTCAAAGTGGAAATAGAAAATCAATTAGGATCATCGATCAAAATTCTCAGATCTGACCGAGGTGGAGAATACACTTCGAATGAACTAACCCAGTTTTGCCAAGAACATGAGATTATTCATCAAGTGACTGCTCCGTATTCTCCCCAATCGAATGGTGTAGCTGAACGCAAAAATCGGACCTTAATGAACATGGTCAATGCCATGTTAGCCGAGTCTGGTGCCCCAGAAAATCTTTGGGGTGAAGCATTGCTCACCTCCTCTTTCATCTTGAATAGAATTCCTTCAAAACATAATGACAAAACTTCTTTTGAATTATTTAAATTAAGGAAACCTAACCTCCTAATTCTTCGAGTGTGGGGGTGTTTGGCTAAGGTAGCAATTCCTGAACCTAAAAGAAAGAAAATAGGACCTAAAATATTAGATTCCATCTTTATAGGTTATGCTTCCGATAGTAGTGCTAACAGGTTTCTTATCACCAACTCTCTAATTAGTGAAATATCAAACAATACTATAATAGAAGCCAGAGATGCCGTTTATTTCGAAGATAAATTCTCATATAAAATAGACAACACATCTCAACCTTCTTCTAGCTCAATTCAACCTTCCTCTTCTATAGATCCATTAGAAATTGGTGAACCTAGAAGAAGCAAAAGGGTTAGAACCGAAAGAACATTTGGAGAGGATTACTTCACTTACCTAGTTGAAGGAGATCCAAATTCATATGAGGAAGCTATGACATCATCTGACTCCTTTTTGGAAAGAAGCCATAAATGTCGAAATTAATTCTATTCTAGAAAACAAAACCTGGATTCTAACTGATCTTCCTACCGATACTAAAGACATAGGTTGTAGATGGATCTTTAGGAAGAAATTAAATCCTGACGGTTCCATAGAAAAATATAAGGCTCTCCTTGTTGCTAAAGGCTATGCGCAAAAACAAGGGATAGATTATTTGGATACCTATGCTCCCGTAGCTAGGATTACATCCCTTCGTATTCTAGTAGCCTTAGCTTAGATCCATAAATTAATTATTCATCAAATGGACGTAAAAAAAACGCTTTCTTGCATGGAGACTTAGATGAAGAAGTCTATATGTCTCAGCCCGAAGGTTTTATAGTTAAAGGACAAGAAACCAAAGTATGTAAGTTAATTAAATCTCTGTATGGTCTCAAACAAGCACCAAAACAATGGCACCAAAAATTTGACTCCGTAGTATTATCATTTGGATTTATATCTAATGAATATGATAAATGCATTTATGCAAAACAAGAAGAAAATGAATATGTGATTTTATGTCTCTATGTAGATGACATTTTAATCTTTGGAAGCTCAATTAAAATTGTTAATAACACTAAAAATAATTTATCATCTAAATTTGATGTGAAAGATTTAGGAGAAGCTAATGTCATTTTGGGAATGAAATTAGCGAAATCAGATTCCAATGTTTCATTATCTCTTTCTCACTCGATTGAGAAAATGTTACATAAATTCAATCTATTTGATTTCACACCTGCTTCTACTCCTTATGACGCTAGCATTAAGTTATGTAAGAATTTAGGTGAACCTATCGACCAACATAGGTATGCACAAATGATAGGGTCACTACTTTATATTGCTAATCGCACTAGACCTGATATTTCGTATGTTGTAGGCAGGCTTAGTAGATATACTAGTAATCAAAGTGATGATCACTAGATAGCCTTAACTAGAATATTTAAATACCTTCGCGGAACTTTAGACTATAACTTAGTGTATACGGGTTATCCCGAAGTTTTAGAAGGATATTCAGATGCCAATTGGGTAACTGATTCCTTAGACGTTAAGTCTACTACCGGATATGTTTTCCTCCTTGGAGGAGCCGCCATTTCATGGGCTTCTACAAAACAAATTGTGATTTCAAGAAGTACCATGGAATCCGAGCTGATAGCTTTAGACACTACGTGTGCCGAAGCTGAATGGTTTAAGAATTTACTCTCTGAAGTTCCTTTAGTTAGAAAATATATACCTGCTATTTCTTTGCATTGTGATAATAAATCTGTGATTGACTTAACTGCTTCAAATAACACTAATGCAAAAATGAATAAGTTCATGAGAATCAGGTACAAATCAGTGAAGCAAAGAAGAAAAAAAGTGATATCACTCAATTATGTAAAGTCAGAATTCGATCTGGCTGATAATCTTACCAAGGGATTGTCCCGAAGGGAGATTAAATTGTCATCGAGGGGAATGGGGCTTAAGCCCACATGATTTGCTACCAACGGTGGACACCCAACCCATGTGATTGGAGATCCCATGAATTGGGTTCAATGCCGTAGAAACGAAACCGTTGATGTAGCGTAGTTGGGAGCACAAATTTTAAGGTTGAGAAAACCTTCTCCCCATTCCTATGATGTTGTGCTCTACGTAACAAGATAGGATGAACGTAAAGTTCTTAATGGTTGCCAAAGACATATACCTTTGCGAGATATGGTTACGAATATCTCTTGAGGCACCACCTATGTGAGGGTTGTTGTGAGGCCGCAACTTTGGGATCCGGGCTGAACCCAAAATAACTCTCATGAAAAATCAAGGAATGTGCATGGCCATTAACGCGCCCACCGCCATAACCCAAGAACAACCAATCTTTTGTGTGCTTATCTAACTTACCGGTCCAAAGTTTATAATTCAAAGCCTCTGACATATTATATTCTTCGGTAGAGGAAATAAGTACTAAGTATAGGTTCAAGGTAACCACTCCACCTATACCCATTACATTAGATACAACTTGATGAAGTAAATTTGTATTTGATTTTATTTATTATTACTAGTATCATAACTTATGAAGTTCGCTTTTGATTTTTTGCTTTTGTGGGGGATTGTTAGAAATCTTATTTATAAAATATTTATTTCATAAATGTTCTTTGGAGCCTTGTATGGTGTTTTGATGTTTGGCTATTCATATTTGATGAAAAGCTCCAAAACCAAATTGGAAGGAACCCAAATAATTTGGAGGAAAACCTTTCATGAATGAAAGGATGAACCCATTAGTCCCACCATGCTCATTTGTTTTCTAGCTAGAGGGTATATATATGTTTTCACTCATTCTTATTTGTTCAAAAGAACATAAGGAGAAACTATGAACCACACGCGCGCGCGCACGCACCGGACCGGATCCGGATCCAGATTTGGATTTGGATTTGGGGAATAATTGAATTGAATTGTATTTTTTGCACAAAATAGTTTCAGAGCTTTTACACGGAGTTGCGTCGAATAGAAATCGGAGCTGCGTCGAATAGATTTCGATGTAGCGTCGACAAGCCCGCTGGAGTTGGAGTGGCGTCGAATGGAATTCGACGCACCCGACTTGCATCGAATGGAATCGTGTTGAGTAGAACTCGAAGCAAGCTCCTTGCGTCGACTTGCGTCGACATGATCTCGACACAACGTCGAATTGATTTCAACGCGTCCTACCGTTTTACGCATTTTCTTAACCGCTCTCTTACGCGTGTTTCTTGTCATTATTTACATTGGAAATATTCAACGTTTCTCTTCCCGATTATGTGTCTTCCAATTATAACCGTTAATATTTATTATGCTTTTAATATTGCCGTTTTCAAGATCCTATTTCTCCGACGATTTACTACCTTCATTTTATATATATTCATGTTCTTCTCAGAAAGGCATATTCGCTCTTCTGCTCTCTCTGTTTTGTGACGATCTTCTACGTGATTCTTTTTCTTTACATTTGCTTCATCAAGTGGGAGTTCGGGTGCTCTGTGCTTCTTCGGTGTCCGCGCACATCGGAGCTTTCGGGATCTAGCCGGGTGTTGTACCTTGGAGGAGTGAGCATCGGTGAAAGCCCTGCCGGAGGGTGGTGCAACTTCTTTAGGGCAGTGATCACACGCCTTACCCAGACTCGATTCTAAACAATAGATTACTCTCTTATTTATTTCTCACCCTTTCATGCAATCTTATAAAATATTGTAATATTGTTGTTTCTATAAAGTTTTAAAACCGAAAATTATATTATTTTGTATATTAATATATGAATATAGGAAAAATTATTCCAACACGACCTTCTTCTTCACCTAACTTGAAATAGCATATGTATGAATGAAATTTAATATTTAGCCAATGGTTATCCACAATGAATGAAATCTAATAATAAAATTTATACGAATCGATAGCTTTAATCTGGAAGTTGATTTTATTGGTAATGGTGGTTCAGTTTTCTTGGACGACTGGACACAACTTTTTTTGTTATGTCCTATTACTCCACACTTGGAACAAGCATTCTTTGTACCACATCAATTTATACCATATTTCATGTTACTTAACTCGTCTTCATCTTTTCTTCTTGCATGCGTTGAAGGTTTTTCGGACAATTTTGGTTTTACATTCCACGACACAAGATTTAAATTACATTGAGCCCACTCACCGTGTCCTTTAATGGAATTCAACATATGATTATAAGCTTTCAAGAAAGTAGTCTTCTTATACCACTGATCTACGTAGTCTTCAACCTTCTCCCTTTTAAAGAAGATACACACGCCATAGCATGTACGCATGGTATTCCACTTAGGTCCCACTTCCTGCAACAACAACTTTGAGATGTTAAATCAACTATCCATATATCACCTGCCCACCTACTCGCCTCAAATATTTCTTTTCCATTCCACTTTAAAATATAATCTTGAACCCCTTTTTTGTTATTTTCTAGAATCTTTTGAATTGTCGGACATATATCTCCACTAGATTTAAATATTTTAACTCTCAGAGTATATCTCATTTTCATCATAATAATTTTTATAATCTCAAGCATCATGATTATGGGTTTGTCTCTGACCTTTAATACTACATTATTGAAGCATTCATATAAAATATTAAGTAGTATATCACATTTTGGTCATGTGCTAAAATGTGATCTTGCCCAATTTTTGCGATCTCTGACCCTTACCCAATCTTAAGTCGCAATATTGAATTCTTTCAATTTCTTCATCTTCCTGTTAAAATCAACTACTCTTGTAGAAGATGCAGCATTCCACAACAAAGATTTGAGTTGTAAGTCTTTGTGTAATTGCATAAAGTTACTATAAACATGCCTTAAACAAAACATGTGTTCTGCGTTAGATAATAATTCTTTAACTGCCCGCATTAGTCCTTTCTGTTTATCAGAAATTATAGTTCATGCATAATGATTCACAATATTTAAATCTTACATTAAAAGACTAATAAACCATTGCCAATTTTTTATATTCTCTCTCAAAACCATAGCATAAGCTATATGACACATACCATTATTCACATCAATACCAACATCACACAATAGAACTCTACTAGTAAAGGTTTTCAGGTGAGTTCCATCAAGTCCTGTAATTGGTCGACACCCAGCAATAAAACCCAACTTAAAAAAACCCCAACATATATATAATCTTTTGAATACACATGTTTGATTTTCAGATACCTGTTTACATTGTAGTTTATCGTTGTATTTAGATTACTTTGGCGGATTTCTTCACAATTGTCCCATAGTCTGGCGTACTGTTCCAATTCTGTACCGTGAATTATCTTGTTGGCATACTTTTTTGCTCTATGCATCTTCCAAATAAAAAACAGAAGTTCTATTTTCTATTTGCATCGTTTCTTGCATTGAACCGATTGGCCACTCAGGCCTTAGGTGGTGTTGATATTTATTTGTCAGATAATCTGAAGTACAATGTTTAGAACTTGAGGCTCTATAACATGCATGTTCACCTTTGATAGTCTTCACTTGAAATGTGTGATTATTCTTAGATATGAATGCAGTGTACATAACTCAACCACATTCGCACGAAACCTGCACTTTATCACAACACTTTTTTGTAAATTTAATAAGCCTCCCTTGCATATTTGAATACGTCTGCACTGCATCTCTGAAATCTTGTGTGAGGTCCCGAGCCAGACCTCACAGAAAATCTGTATCTGAGTATCTTTTCAAATATTTGTCGCAGCATAATAATAACATGAGTACAATAAAATACATAAATAAAACGCATACCTTTGCTCGCTCCTCAGTTCGAGTCAGTATAGCTTTCCTCGGAGCACTCAGGGTAGCATCCGCTACCTAAAACGATAAACCACGACGGGTTTAGTCATCAAGAATATGACTAAGCGAGTAACATACCTCTTTAACTGTTGTACATGCAAACAACAAACGTCAGTATCAATATGCATAAGTATTCAATTTCAGTGTACACAACACTTTAAATAAGAAACAACGTATCAGGAATAATCATTAACATTAACTACAGTGTTCGTACAACAATGGTTTCTGTTTCAAATTCTGGTATTTAATATATTCATTAGTTCTTAAAAATCATTTTGTTCATTCGTATCAAACATTCAATCAATTCGGTATCACTTTCGGAATCAGATTACATATTCTTTCGAAGCATAGCTCATTCAATTTGTTTTCACTTTCTGAATTAGCTTTCTCGTTTATCTTTAATTTGCTTTAATTAGGAAATCATAAGGGTTGTTGTAGAATCATCCCTTCTTGGTCTTCAATGACCTCTGACCTTCAACGACCAGATATAGAACTCAAAAATATTTCTTCGTAGAGTATTCACACTCTCATTACGACTACTGGGTTAACCCTTATAATTTCTTATGCATCGATGCAATATTTTTATTTAATCATATAGTGTTCTTATTCAAACATTTTCCTCAAAATTTATTTCATCGCTTATTCATGCTCTTGTCAATTCAACATCTTCTAGCGATTCTCGGATTTACCAGTGATTCAAAATTCGAACTATTTCAATTTCATGTAAATGCACAGTTACTAAAATACTTTCAGTATAAAAAAATTGAATCATACTTATATTGAAAATAATTCAAAGCTATGCATAATTAAAGAAATAAGTGCTCACCACGTTTCCTTTGCCTTTAATCGTACCAGGATTTTCATCGGGTCTATCTCCGGAAGCCATCCTCTACAGTATCAGTGAAATCATTTACTTTAGGGTTGCGTCGCGAATTAGTTACGATTTACTTCCAACTACGATTACAACTACGACTCGATAGGAGTTGTCTAAGGAAAGACAAGCTTGGGTGACTCAAACGAAAGCAAAAACTCTTCAAATCAGCCATTCAGCTCATTCAATAAAATACATCTCACTTTAAGGGGCAAAAATAACCTCAATCTTGTTGTTATTAACAGCTCCAAGGGCTGCTGAAACAGTAGCACCAAGTGTTGTTAACAACAGCTCAAATCGAGGTAAAAACCCCTTCCAAAATAGCCGGACAACACAAGCAAAATCAGCCAGCAAAAAGGGCAGCCCAAACAACACCAAACAGGAACCCCAAACAGCAGACCACGACAAAAATCAACAACAGTAATCAGCATAACAGGGACAGTAGCAGTCGACAACATAAAAACAGTCAACAACCCAAATAAATAGCATACCTTAGAGCCACATAAATAACACAGCAGGCCAACACAGGCTCAGCCCAAAACCAGTGACCAAAACAAGGAAATCATCAAAGTTCCCCTATCAGAAACCCTAACCGGCCAACATCGAAATCAAATCCAAACCCCTAACTCTTATCCTTTCTAATTTCAGCTAGCAAGAACAAGAAAGGCATATGATAAGAAGGAGAAGAGGGGGAAGAAGAAGGAGAGCTCGCATAGAAGAAAGTTCAGCCCCAACTGCCGACCAAGCCAAATCAGTCAACCAACGAGCTCCAAATTTCCTTTAGGTAGAAGTAGAAGAAGGAACAACACTTTCCCAAGCTCTCTCAACACAGAAGAAGGCAATCAATGGCATCAAGAGGTAGGAGAATCGTAGGCAAAGTCAAGCCCGATGCTGTCGAGTTTTCTAGGAGACGGGAGAGGGAATAGAAGAATATAACAATGAAATCCACTGCCTCAATGTAACATAAGGAATCCAGCGCCTCAGCCTCAACGTATTATAATATTATATATAACCACTTAATATAATAATAGCCAGAATATCAGTAAATATATCAGCACCCCAAACCAACCAGCATTCTTTCAGCAGCAGCATAAACCAGCCAACCCAAAACAGCCCAGAACTAAATACTAATGTCAATCAATTCAGCCACTTCACTTCTACCATAAAACCCATATACAAAAACTACTAGTACCAATCAAAAATAAATAAATAAAACAAAACTTAAAACGAAACGAGCGTCACAAAATCACCGCAAAATTCAAAACTTCAAACCTTAATGTGTGACGTCGTCTCGACACTGATTTAAAGTTATTTCATCATCCGGAATTTTATTGAGTATTTTACTTCTCTTTCGGTGTCTCTTAAATATTTTAGGCCGTTACAAATCACCCCTCCTTCAAAGAATTTTCGGCCTCAAAAATGACAGCAGCACGTCATTACTTCTAACAAAAATCACAAAAACAACTCCATTTGAAACCAAAGATCTAGTCAAGAGTACGTGTAATTTACATATCATTAAGCAAAACCACACGAGGTTTGTGACATTATCCTTATACAGACGGTCTCACTTCCTTCCTTCCCAAGGCTGGCCTAAGTTGAAAGCTCCGGGTTCGATACTACGCTCCTCTGGAGCTACTTCTTCTTGTGATGGGGTGGACGCTAACGATTCAGCTCCGATCTTGAATAGCTTCAGCTGCGGAGGCTTTGGAGCTTCTCAAATTGTACCTTCTTTAGTTTGATTCAATTTTGGGCAATCGACTCGCCTATGCCCTGGTTGACGACAATAGAAACAAACGCCCGCAAGACATTCTCCCTTATGATTCCTTCCACATTTTACACATTTTGCGGATGTCTGTGTTGTCTGGGATGCCTGAGATACATTGATACTTGCTGTAGGCGTAGCTTGCGATACCTTCCTCTCTTTCCACTGCGGCTCGCTCACGTTTTGGTCATTTCTTTATTCGGACCTTTTCTAAACCTCTTTTTGACTTGTTCACGTCTCCACCGATATTTCTCCGCATCTATTTGAACCATCCTGGCTCTTTCCACTAATTTTTCATACTCAAGGATATCCATAGGTACCAAGAGAGCACGAATTTCATTGCGAAGACCTTGCTGAAACTGACGACACCTATCCTCTTCTGTTGCAATAAAGGAGTCTGCATAATAACCTAACTTCGTAAATTCTGCTTCATACTGTAGTACTGATTTACTTCATTGAATTAAATGGAGGAATTGATCATGCAATAACCTTTTCTCAGATCTCGGGACAAACAACGACGTAAATTCTTGCAGAAACTCCGTCCAAGTAATGACTGGCATATCACGAACTTCATACTTTCTCTTCATG
Source organism: Dactylorhiza incarnata (assembly GCA_033032865.1). Taxonomy (NCBI): domain Eukaryota; kingdom Viridiplantae; phylum Streptophyta; class Magnoliopsida; order Asparagales; family Orchidaceae; genus Dactylorhiza; species Dactylorhiza incarnata. The sequence goes on along the minus strand of JAWHQI010000321.1, from coordinate 2,910,603 downwards.
ATACTATTCCACCACCGCTTTGCTTCCCCTTCCAAAATAAACGCAGCTAAACTCACCTTCCTATTCTCGGGGCACTCCATTACTTCGAAAATTATTTCCATTCGCAAAATCCAATCTTCTATTTCGAGCGGGGGTAAACCTCCTCTAAACGGTGGCAGCTTCAATTTTAGGAATTGTTTAAGATCCACATCTAATTGACGGTGCTGATGTGGAACTGCAGGCACTGCGGGAATTACAGGAACTATCGGCAACTGAACAGTAATTGGATTCACGGAAGGCACGATCTCAGGAGGCAATTGCACGGGTGGAGGTATAGGATCAACACGGGGAGCAGCTAGACCAGTTGCAAGTAGGGTTGGCAAGACCATCTTTAAAGCCTCATCAAGAGCTTGGGTGAGGTCATTCACTGGGGGACGTGGTCGGTTTCCGTTATCACTCTCCGCTGACAACGTATCTTTATTTACCTCCTATTCGTCTCGACCATCATGGACTCGCCTACTAGCGTAGACATAGACGGGGTCTTTCAACAAAACAAAAATAGAATTAACTTTAGTTCGTTTATGTATCATGTACTCATGGCTATCGGCTTGCTTGAAAAAACTCCCTCTGATACCAATTTGTGAGGTCCCGAGTTAGACCTTACAGAAAATCTGTATCTTAGTATCTTTTCAAGTATTCGTCGCAACATAATAATAACATGAGTACAATAAAATACATAAATAAAACTCATACCTTTGCTCGCTCCTCAGTTCGAGTCAGTCTAGCTTTCCTCGGAGCACTCAGAGTCGCATCCGCTACCTAAAACTATAAACCACGACGGGTTTAGTCATAAAGAATATGACTAAGCGAGTAACATACTTCTTTAATTGTTGTACATGCAAACAACAAACGTTAGTAGCAATATGCATAAGTATTCAATTTCAGTGTACACAATACTCTAAATAATTAAGGAATAACGTATCAAGAATAATCATTAACAGTAACTACAGTGTTCGTACAACAATGATTTCTGCTTCAAGTTCTGGTATTTAATCTATTCATTAGTTCTTAAAAGTCATTTCGTTCATTCGTATCAAACATTCCATCAATTCAGTTTCACTTTCGGAATCAGATTTCATATTCTTTCGAAGCATGGTTGAAGACAATTCTTTTGTGCTTGCTTCTCAATGTAATCAAGTATACTACACATCATATCTTTGGAGAAAGATAGCACTTGATCACCATTAGCGAGTTGTTTTCAAAGTTAAAGATAGAAGAACTTATGAGTTAAGTCATACCCCCATGCATAGTCAATATACACAACCAAAGGAATTTTATCAGGAGACCTCAACTTCTAATCCAGCTCATGTTGTACTCGATGACGTTGCTACTCTAATTGATCTTTGTGTTCAAGCAAAAGAAGTGAATCTTGATATACAACTACAAGGGTTAGATGTAGGACAAAATGTTGAGACGTCTGAATCAGAAAATAGATGGACATAATTAGATGATAATGATGAATTATATAAGGATTAGTCAAAGGACGAAGATTGTTTACCCGAAATTCCGCGACCTCAGAAAACCACAACATCTCCATATCTAGCGGTCTAGGCGACCTCCGTGTTAGTTGACTGCACAAGACTCATGTGGCAAATCAACAATTCTCCTCAGAAAATTCGCTGTCAACAGCCGAGCTGATCGTCGGACCACACGATCAGTCCCTTTTATTTTCTCTAGTGCTTTTCGCACACCATGTAACCTCTCATCTCTGCCTGGTTCTCCTGTACTCCGAGAAGCCTATATTTTAGAGCATGCCCGTTTGGGCAGGCCCCCGTTAGTATAAATAGTGGTGAACATCACCTAGAAGACATGCTGATTCGAATCCAAAAGCCTAGTTTCTTCCAACCGCGGTTTCTAGTTCGTCTCTTCTCGGTCACTTGGTCACCGACTAAGTCGATCTCCTTTTTGTAACATCTTCTTCTATGATTAATAAGATCATCTGCAATAAGTGTAGTTGCCGTTGCGAACAGTCTGGACTCGCCGCTTTGCGACTTCTGTTCTTTTCTCTTTAGTATGTCCTTGACAACTAGAAAGTAACTGACAACTCGCAGCTTCCCCCATTCCCCTTACCGTAAGTTCGTGGAGTTTCATTTTTAGCACCAACAAAATAAACATGCGGCTTTCAGATCAGGTTCGGCGGACTATTCGACTAAGATATCTGATCGTGATATCCAATAGTGTTCGCCAGCAAGGACTGGACCTAGTTCGAGTAATGTGACCTCCATGGAAGCCCTGGAGATCAGATTTGAGCAAGCTCTCCGTGAGACCGCGCAACATATGGAAGCAATGATGTAGGAGCTCGTTCAAACAACTCAGTGACTAGCTTCCCAGAGCGTCGTAGCCGGCCAACAAGCACCTTCTGTTCGCCAGACTGTTCTGACCGTGCCTCCTCTGCGACCTCAAGCCGAAAAGTTTGTCGTTGCTCGTCATGATTTTTTTGAGCAGCCGCTCAAGGACGCCCAACCAACATTCTGAATTTCCTGGAAGGAAATGTCAATCCTCTTGTTGAGGAGGAAGAGGATCCTTCTCCCTTTTCGGGTCGAGTCCGTTGGGAACCTGTTCCCAATGGATTTAGAGAGCCTCATCTTTTCGTCTTCTCTGGACAAGAAGATCAAATCTACCACCTCCAAGCCTTCGAGTCTGTTGTTTTAATGAGGACCATTTTTGATGGGATTATATGCAAGTTTCTTGCCATGACCTTCGATGTAAAGGCAAGAGAATGGTTCTATAAGCTCCCCCCTCAGTTAGTGGCCTATTTTTCAGACCTCTGAAGAAAAGTCCTCTTAAGGTTTGCTACCTCCAAGAAGAGGAAGAGTGGTCTGACATCCCTCTTCCAAATTAGGCAAGGTGACAATGAAACTTTGAGTAACTTTGTTGATAGATTTCAATAGGAGATCTTAGGGATTCACGATGTGGATCCCTTCATGCATCAAGTTGCCCTTACGTGTCGTCTATAGGAAGGCCTTTTTATGTTCGAAGTTAATAGAAAAGTTCCAGGTTCTTACCAAGAGTTGATCAAAATGGCAAACCGCTTCATAGAGGGAGAGATTACCAACCCAGATTTTATCTTCTCTTTGTCCCAGCTTGTTCAGAAAAGTCAGGAGGATCCCTTCAGCCTCAACCTCTACTGCTCCTTAGCATCCTCCTATGCCTCCCCGTCAAGAATTCTTTCCACTAGCACAAAGGGGAAGGAACTTTTGTCATCATCACCATCATTATAATCACCAAAAGTTCAATCAGATGAGGCCTCTAATGCCTGCTCCACCTCAACCAGTTCCTCACTACTTCAAACCATCTACCTCTGTGAACCTACCTCCTCTCAGGAATTCTGTATAGAAGAACTTTTCTATCATCGCAAGCAAGGTGTGTTGTTCCCATCATCCTGCAAGAAGTTCACTCCAGAGAATGTGGCGACCATTCGGGAGCCCGAACATTAGAAAAATGGATCTTGAGACAAGGATATTTCTTGCCTCGAATGAGAAAGGATTCAGAGAAGTTTGCAAGAAGTTGCGTCCAATGTCAAAAGTTTATCCTTTTATAGCTCCAACCAACACGACAATTGAGATCTATTCTAACCCCTTGACCCGTTGTGGTTCGGGGAATTGATCTCTCTGGACCTTTTCCAATGGCGAGTGGACGGCGCCGCTTCATTTTAGTTATGATTGATTACTTCAACAAGTGGATTGAAGCCAATGCACTAGCAAAGACCACTACCTAAGTAGTGAAAAACTTCGTCTGGGTAGAGGTCGTTTGTCGATATGGAATCTCAATGGCTATTATCATCGACAACGCTCCTCAGTTAAATAACTCAGAGTTAATAAGTTTCTGTGATCAGATGGACCGAGCTATGATTTGCCTTAGTTCACTATCCCAAGAGTAATGGTTAAGTCGAAGCTACAAACAAATTGATTCTAAATCTCCTAGAGAAGAAGGTTGAAAACATTCGTGACAACTGAGCAGGGCAGCTACCTTCAGGTTTATGGACACTAAGAACCACCAATTATTCATTATTGATCAGCAACAAATATTTTGTTGGTAAAATTTCTTGCTGAGTCAGAAAGTGAAAAATTCATTGCTGATAATTCCTTGGTGAATCAGAAAGCAAAATTTTTTTTGTTAAATATCTCTTGCAGAATAGAAAGGAAAAACACTCTAGCTAAAGTTAGCTAGACACATATTAGCCAGAAATATTTTTTGTGTCAGAATTTGTTGCTAATCTAAATTAACAACAAATTTTTGTACTTTGCAAGGAAATTTTCCCCTTGCTAATTCATATTTTCTTGTACTGTGATTTCAACACAAAGGTATAGAGTGTTGTTTTTTATCTTGATTTATATTTTATATACTGCTTACTTGTAATAGTTTCATATATATGCAGGTAGTCTAGAAGATTGGTGCAGTTTGGATGCTCGACATTTTGATTGTATTTTGTGTTTTCATTTCAACAAGATTTGATATGTATTTTTAATGTTTAACGTTTTCTACTAAGTAGTTATTAATCATATAAAATTGGAGAAAAAAATAATAAAGTTTTTTTTATTGTACTTGGTGTCTTCAATTCTACATTAATGAAAGATAGATAACTTAAATGTTTACATTTTTATAATAACTGTTAATTTAGAGCTCTTAATTTACCATATAAAAAATGGAGAAAAAACATAACAGGGTTAATAATATACTTTGGCTAAAGGCTCGACTGTTGTTTGTTGCTGTTTAATATACTTTAGCTGTCAATAGCAAAAATAGATGTGCTTTTAACACTGCTCTTTAAAAAATATTTTAAAAAAAACTTATGAGCTTCCCACCTCGCAGGATTTAGGTGATTTTCACGCTTTAAAATTTTTCGCGCGGCAATTACTTTTCTGGTTACGAGTCAGCGGCCGGGTAATGCTTTTACCTTAGCGCGGGCGGAGCTACATCTGGTTTTCGACCATAATTGAATTGCGGGCAGGCGGGCAGACTTGAGCTGCCCGGGATAAATGCCTGACATGATTGCAAAACAAAATAAACTAAAGATTTTAGTTAGATTTGGATGCTAGATACTGACAGCAGTAAAGTGCTATATTATTAGAGAACCATATTCCATCAAATTACAACCGTCCATCTCCATCTCTCCTTACTTTCTCCTCTTATAAATTAACCCCCTACCACCACTAACAGCCATCAACTACTAAACTAAACTGTCCACCTCCTCCAATGGCTGAGGAAAAGCACCATCAATACCTTTTCGGCGGCCACCAGAGAGAGGATGAGGATACAATCTCCGATGATGCGGCATTCACCGGCGAAGAGACATATGTTGGCCGTGATTACTCTGCGAAGGCGCATGGCGACATCCACGACTACTCCCAGACAGCTGAGGAGACTGACGAAGACTATGTGACCGAGAAATATGGGCACACGCAAAAGGAGCACTTGGATGAGGTGAGCCGCACACTTAACGTCGGCAGCTTTGCTCTCATATACATGGGTTTCTACTTTACCGGGACTTCGCGTTGAAGTTTTGCGCAATTATCTCCCCACGTTGTTTACATTTCATAACATTCACGCACAAAAGTACCCCATTTGAATAAATCTTCAGGGGGTCATTTTGTGCATGGATGATAAGAAATGTAAATATTGAAAGGGGTAATTGTAATTTCAAAAATTAGATTGATGCAAGTTGTAATTACTAAATAACCCTTAATTTTATTTTGTTATGTTTCATCGTCCATAAAAGATATAGGATCTGCAGTCCAATATCCATGAAGGCTACTATGTGTCTCTCGGCCAGGGGAGGATTCACATAGGGCCCAGTACGGATGGTTTTAATAAATACTATTTTTGAATAGTATAATCATACTTTTTTATTTGTTTAATATCAAATATATATACTTATGAATAAAATCAAATAAGTCTTCTAGCTCAGTTCAATTCCTATGCATGCGACCTTTTTTTATCATTTTATCTCCTATTTATTCCACGTTTATTACCATTTCATTTCTTTTGCATGTATGATATATTTATTTATCATTTTATTTATGTCACCTTTTTTTACCATTTTATTTCATGTTTATTCCACGTTTACTTACCATTTTTAGATATAATTCAAATTAGTAATATTTTACTTTCAATTATATATGCCTTAAAAGCTGTATTTTCGTTAATTTATAAAAAAATGAATAATTGATTATTGTTAAGCAATAAATATCTAAATTAATATGGTGAATAATAAAAACTTTATTCTCAAATATAATTATTTCAATTAATGCTCAAATCTCAATTATATATGCCTCAAAAGTTTATTATTTTTTGTTAATTTATATAAAAAAGTGAAAATTAAATAACTAGGTGGTGTGAATTAAAAAAAATTATGAGTGTTAAAAAATTATCAACTATTATATGATATTAATATAATGCAGGCATATTTGTCATTTTATTTTATTTTAAATTTTTGTGCACCGCCTACATAGAGAAGAATCTCTGCGCACGCCACTGGTCTCAGCCAAATAGATGAGAGTTATTTAGAAACCACATAAGGCCCAGTGTAAGCTGCTGCCCACCACACTGAATTTAAAAAAAAAATCAATAATAGGAATTAAATTAAATTATTTTTTATCCTTAAATATATTATATATTGAAACTATTCTAAATTTTCAATAAAATAACATTGGCATAGTGGTCATGATCTCATGTTTTTGAGGGAAACATCATTCTTCATGACATCATTAGTTTGTCGAAATTTTTTGCACAAATAAAATATTCAAAAATATAAATATTTTTTATATGTAGACATATTTCACATAAATTTTCATTAAAAATATAAACATATATATTTTTCATATATTTAGACATTGCAACAAATTTTCATTAAAAACAGGGTCATAATGTAAATAAATGTGGCATTAATATAATATGAAAAATATTTTTTTATATTTATTGATTAAATTATTTACGAATAAATTAATACTCTACCCATGTAGAAATATTTTTTGCATCCGCCACTATGGGTTTGGAATATATAAGCTCAAGCTTTTTTAATCTTAAAAAAACTTGAGTTCATTCTCCCAGAATACATGTTGGAATTAGACAAATAATATATGTATTTTATTGCTAAGAACGAGATTTACAACTTTCATGTTGAATATTTTTCAAAAATATGCACGGTTTGGCCGGAATATGGCCTGATCTGACTCGAATTTTGAAATTTATTATTATTATATTCATTTCGACCCAGCAACCTTTCGGGTCATATTCCTGCCAAACAGTGCATATTTTGGAAAAATATTTAACATGAAAGTTGTAGATCTCGTTCTTGACTACAAAATGCATATATTATTTGTCTAATTCCGATATGTATTCTGGTAGCACGAGTTCAAGTTTTTTTAGAATTAAAAAAGCTTGAGCTTTTTTTAGTATATTCCGTATATAACATAGGTGCTGAATGATATTAATATGACCAGTCCAACTAGTGAAATTATAATGATGATTATTAAAAAAAAAATATTGCAGTACGAGAAGCATGAAAGCGAGGAGCCCAGACACGGGCATAAGCACCCGATAGAAGAAGAGGAGAAGATCTACGCTGGTGTGGATTCCAAAGTGGAAGAAGACGAGATTGAAGAGGCTGAGGAAAAGAAGAAGCATCACTTGTTTGGAAGAGATTAGTCAATATTATTATTATAATCAGTGGATCTGCTTGCAATGGGCTTGATTAATTACATGTTCTATGTATCAGATGTTTATGTTCTGTGCTGTTTGAATAAGAGGAGATTTTAATTTGTTGAGCTTGATTAATGATTCTGTTTTGTGTGCATGTTTTTCTGCTTTTAATCATAACAATGAGTTTGTTTCAAGATGATTGTTTGATCTTATCTATGTTTTTCTGCCTTTAATCTTAACATTATGACTGTTTGATCTTATTTATGTTTTTTTAATGGAACTTGCACTACAACATTTTCGGCTTATAACAACACTTGAAAAATATTGCCAGAAAGTGCAAACTTTTGCCAAAACATTGAAAATTGTTGTCTATACCCGCGTTACCAAAGGTCTAAGACAACATTTTTCATACCTTTAGGCAACAATATATAAAAACTGTTGTCTAACACTTATAAACTGTTCTCTATTCAAAGTTTAAACAATATTTTTATAAATGTTGCAAAGTCAAGTGTTGCAAAGTCAATTGAGAACAGTACTAACCTAATAGAAGGTGGCACGTGAAATATAAAGTCATTGTGTGTTATGAACCAGAGTTTTTCCATTGTTAGTAGTGAGAGAAAAAGGAATAACTATAAGATCGAAAAGCAATTAGATATGCATAATGGATACAACTAGAACGCAATGTATGCGGTGAATAATAACCAGACAATCACAATGGAGGATATATCTAACATTCTTTTGATCCAACATCTTAAGAATCTACTTAGTTCAAAGCATCTTCTTGGTCCGATGATTGTTGAGAGTCCGTGCCTATGTGGGCTGAGAAGGAAGATATATCATTCTAGGCTATTAGGATGGCATGATATTAGATAAATGAAGGCGCGAGAATGAGTTTAGGCATACATCAGAATACGATTGATTGTTACTAGGCTTAATCTATAATTTACACTCTCAAATAATAGAGGAGCTTTTTGAGAGCAAGTGGTAGAATGTTGTTCGGAAGTCTGTAATCAAGTGTGTTCTTTTGGAAATAGTTATGAGAATCGTAGGAAGTACTCATAAGGCATATGTGATAAAATTATGTGGTTCGGCTTATGTAGGCTTTGTTGAGCTAAAATGAATAATACTTCTAATGTCGTGGGTGGGGTCATTACAAATGACCCTAATAAAACAAACAGAATCCACTTGGACTCATTTACCAATGGTTATTAGTCATAGGCACATAACTATCATCTTTGGTTGAATCCCAAATTTCAAGTGTATCAACCCAACCCCACCAATATATGTGATTTTGCTCCAGGCACCTCCTTAATACATCACTTAGTCGCTTTGCATCTCAATGAAATGCACTTCCTTCCTACCAATGAGATGTAAGAAATTTGAATATAAAGGGCTTGTCTAAACCTTATGTATTTTTCTTAGGTTGAGCCAAAATGGATAATACCTCTAATATTGTGAGTCGGGTCATTACAAATGGCCCTAATCAACCAAATGAAATCTACTCTGACTCATTGACCTATGTCTGTTAGTCATTGGTACAACCTGTGATTGTGTTGCCTCTTTTTGGTTGAATCCCAAGTTTCTCATGTATTGACCCAACCCAACCCATATATGTGATATTGATCTAGGCTCCTCCTTCATACATCACAAAATCGCTTTTCATCTCAATGAAAAACACTTCCTACCAATGGGATGTTAGTAATTTGAATATAGAGGGTTTGTCTAAACCTTCTACCCATATTTGTGACATTGCTCCAAGCTCCTCCTTCATACATCACAAAGCCACTCTGCATCTCAATGAAAAGCACTTCCTACCAATGTGATGTAAGGAATTTGAATATAGAGGGCTTGTCTAAACCTCCTACCCATATATGTGACATTGCTCTAGGCTCCTCCTTCATACATCACAAAGCTACTTTACATCTCAATGAAAAGCACTTACTACCAATGAGATGTAAATAATTAGAAAATATATGGCTTGTCTAAACCTCCTACCCATATATGTGACAATGCTCCAAGCTTCTCCTTCATACATCACAAAGCAATTTTGCATCTCAATGAAAAGCACTCCCCACCAATGGGATGTAAGGAATTTGAATATAGGGGATTGTCTAAACCTCCTACATTTTTCTTATTTCTTGGGACTCCAACATCTAGAACAAGGCTGAGCCATACCTCTTTATATTATCATTCCCCTATAGTTGTAAGCTTTTTTTCCCATAATTAATTAAATCGAGTTTTTCCCTTTATTCTTAGGTGTAGGAGAAACCTATGAAGAGGTCAAAGGATCTAGTGCACATTGCCTCCTTCTCAATCTGATCATATCCACGAGTTGAGCTAAAGACCGCGCCATATAAGCATAGATGTACGAAACCATCAACTAGGGGTTGTGAAGCTTGAAGTCCTCAAATACTTCCAGGACGACGTGCTTTTTCGATCTTTGATCTCCAACTCAAATGACTCTTCCCGCTCCACCAAGAATGAACATAGCGTTGGAGCCAAGAACTCGGCAAGCAAGAAGTTTGGATAAATTTTGACCAAATATTTACTGGCAGTCTAGAGGTTATCATTGCAGGAAGGAGCAAAACATGAGTTTTTTTCTCTCAAAAATAGATTCTATGTATAATAACATGAAGGTGAGAAGGTCCCCAGAATAGCCAAGAGTGTGTAAAAAATCTCCATCGCAAACCAAGTGTTGTGTGTGTTTGTGGAAGACAGGCAAGGTTTTACATGAATTTGAGCAAGGCAATATGTATAGACTACTATGGTAGGAGGGGTTCCCTACTGTTAGAGGGCGAACACAATTGCAAGATGAATATCTCTACTCATTTAACTTTGATCGAATGTCCCCGCAAATGTTCACGCTAAGTCAAGAAACTCCGCTAGTAAGGAGATTGATGAGCTTTTTTGACACGAATTTTGCTTTGTATTATATGATTATGACTCTCATATTACAAAATTTTCGCGTTTTATCTCTAGATTTATAAAATTTATGCAAGAGTCTCACTTGAGCAAAAAGTAAGTTGTTCATGCACTAAAGGGTCGTAGGGAGACAAAGTCAACACTTTGTACATGGTGCAGATCCTTCTGCTAGGCTGGGCAAGAATATGCACCCTAGCAATCTCTCTACATTCATCCTTTATAGCATAGTTTTTGTACATGGTGCAACAATAGGGCGCTGGTCTCGAAGCGCAGACGCCGATGGAGATCTTTGAGCCGTCTTCAAAGGAGAATTTGAGAAACGAAGGAGGTCTTCAGACTCCGATTGAGATCTTCGAGCCGCTCTTGAAGAAGGACTTGAGAACCGAATGAGGTCTTCGAACTTCAAAGGAGATCTTCGAGCCGCTCTTGAAGGAGGACTGCGAACCAAAAGAAGATTTTCAAGCCGCTCTTGAAAGAGGACTTGAGAACTCTCTCCTGCGGAATGCAATTTATCTCCAAATGAGAGCTCAGGGCCCTCTTGGAATTTGAACTGACGAATAAGTTTGCACTATTCTAATCACATGGATCAGCAATTTTTGGAAAATGACGATCATGCCCCCAGCGCGGTCCAGGCAAACCGGACGTCCTGGGGAGGTTCTCTGGCGAGGATGGAAGTGGCGGCGATGGTTGACGACGACGAAAGGCGGCGACAGCGGGAAGCCGCGGCGCGCCGCCGACCCGCGGGGACGCGTTCGGGGCGCAGCGCCCATTCTGCGCATTGCGTGTACACTCCCTCGCACTGGGCGTACTCGCGCTATGCTCGTGGCGTGTGCGCGTTGTGCGTACGTGCATGTTGTCCGTGCGTGTTGTGCATGCGTCCGGCTCCCAAGCGTTTTCACTTGATCGAGACGATCCATTTCGGCGATCCGATCGGGATCACGATTTTGACAATGCCGACCCGATCCACAACAATTTTAGGGGAACCCATCAAAGCTCGTTTTAAACTTAATAACGTGGACTCAATTTCAACGGTGAGATCAAATTTTCAAGAATGACGGTTCTTGACCAGCATAACCTCGACCGCCACACTTGAACGAGAAATGAGGTCCACCAAACCCTAAAACTCCATTTATAGAAATTCACAAGTCCCCGCCAAATTCTTCCCCAAGCAATTCGCCCCGCCGGCCATCGCCACTCGACGGAGAGGGAAAATCGGACCTCTAAAATGGAAGGTTTCGCAATCTCGCGGCCTATAAAAGGTTACATATCTTCGTCTTCTTCCCTCACCCTCCCTCATCCGCCTCTATTTCGCGCTGCTCGATCCCTTCTCTCTCTCTCTCCCCTTCTCTCCTCTGCTATCTACCCGGGTAGCGTTTCACGCCGCGAGCAAGGGAGAGAATGGGGGGTTGCGCCACCAAGCCCAAGGTTCTCAAGGACGAGGCCGATGCGCCTCAACCAGCCGAAGAGCCTGCCGTCGTCGAGGCGGAGCCGGCGAAGCCTGAGGCCGCCGACGAGGAGAAGGTCGAGGAATCTCACGCCGGAGATGAAGCCGATGCCCAAAAATCACTCGGCAACCTCATTTTGGACGGCGAGGTGATTTTAGTTTCAGTACTCCACGTGTACAGATATTATTTGTTCCAAATTTTATCCGTTAATAGCAGACATATTTATACAAATGGCAGCCTAAGCGCAGACCATATTGTTAACGACAGACCAAAATAGAAAAAAAAATTATAAGAAAAAAAACTTTAAATTGAAGCTCGCCGGCGCGTGAAGAATCCGCTCGCCGGACATCCACACTGGGTGTTCTCCGCTGCGTGTGGAAGAGGAGGGGCTCGTCGACTGCGATAAATGTTCTCCGCTAGCCGTCTGGAAGGAAGAGAGGACGTCCGCTGGCGTGAAAAATGTGGATATAAATTATGTTATAATTTTAAAAAATTATCGTAAGATTACTATTATCATCTTATAGAATTTATTTTGCAGCTGAGTACAAAATATACTCAAATTAGATTATATGAACTGTTGATATTTTCCTTTTAGCTAATGACTTTGTATTCTGTATATATGACACTCAACAGTCCAAGGAGGAAAATGTCGCTCCGGAAGCGGCTGCGAGCGAGAAGAAATCCGAAGAGGAGACGGTCATTTCTTCGCCCGCTCCTGCTGCGGAGCAACAGTGACGAGCGAACGAGCTTCAAAAACTAGCTGCGAAATATGAGGCATGAGTATTGATTCAATGAGTATATATTTTGAGGGCTTCTTTCAGTGTTTCTTTTCAACTTTATCAATGTACTTGTGAATTGTTTGATTTTACATTGGCTCGTTGCTTATATTAATTGGTTCAATTGTATCAATGTAACCTTTCATATTGTTATACTATACTGGCTTGGGGTGATAGCGTTTAGTCTGATTCGTAGTCGGCTGTGGCGGGATCCAGGAAATTAGAAATGCGGTGCACAGTACTTTTTTTTTAAATACAATAGTACATAAAAAGTTCCAAATTAATTATGGAGGTGCACATAGTTGAGTTTGGTCTGCGAATAGCCAAATTTGTTCTGTGAATAGCCAAATTTGTTCTGTGAATAGCCAAATTTGATTTGTGAATAGTCAAATTTTAGCTTACTTAAAACAAATCGTCAAAAAAAGGGGTGTCGGAGTTTCTTTGCCCCCCTAGATCCGCTCTTGCTAGTCGGCTCAAAATGTACTTGGAACCCTAAGGTGATTTTGAGTCGGGCGATCTCAATCTGGCCGCGAACTAAGTGATATTTGGATTGCTCTATGGTTGAAGCTAACAAAAGATCTAAGTTTTAATAGATTTTAATGTGAAAAATATTTTTTATTTAAGCATACATGGGTTCACTTTAAATTTTATAGAGATGTGATATTTTACGAGCAATGTTATATGCAGTCCACTTTTGGCTTTATGCAGGCCGGATATATGCGGGCTAAAAAATTCTTCATGCAGGTCAAATTTCATATTTATAGACCATATTCAAAAATCAAATTAATATTTTCTTAAATAAATCACCAAGCAAAATATAGCATTCATAAAAACCAAATAAATACATTTTTGCAGTTTATTTGACCCACAATAATAGTCCAACAAGATACATTATAATCATTTTGATTTTATATATCACAAAAAATATGTTTGTGGTCACCTCTTTCAAGGCTTCAATCAATAAAATACGTGTAAAATCACAAAAACACCGGATTTTATTCATGCACTCTGACACTATCCTTTAATTAAATTCAGATGTATAACACGATTTACAACATTTTGGATAAATAGCTAGAGCCTTTTCGAAAATAGAAAAATAAGTTATAGATGAAGAGAGATGAGCTTGCCGACCGGAGAAGAGAAGGAGGTGGTCGACCGGAGGAGAAGATCACCGACCGAAGTCGCCGGATGAGAGAGAGGAGATCAGAGAGGAAGCTTGATCTCGTCCGGCGGCTGCACGGGTCGTGGGCGATGGCGGCGCGTATAAGTCTAGTTCTATGGCCTGCAGGTTGAAAAGAAAAAATGATATTTTTTTTAAACCGTGGCCTGCATATAGCCAAAATTGGTCTGCGTTTAACATCGTTTTTAAAAAAAAAATGTGGCCTGCATATAGCTAAAACCGACATGCGTTTAACATCGCTCTATTTTATTTATAAATAGGTGGAAAAGAGAACATTTTTATAAATAAAAGATAGGTGAAGGTCATACATGAACTCTTACCATAATGATATGAAAACATAAGAACAAAGCTGTAATTGTATTATTTATGCTTGTTGAAGCCTTTCCGGTAATTAAGATTATGCAAATAAACAGCTCTAATTTGAGATGAATATAATTTGGGTCTGTTTGTTTTAGCGGTGAGAGTTGGAGTGGTGTGAATGTCGTTTGCAACGGTACTGTGGTGGGGGAATGAAGGGTGTAGATGCTTTCTAATAAAAGATCAAAAATAGCAGTCTGGAGTGGTGGTGCGTGGTGGGAACAGAGGGTTACCAAACAGTTTTTTTAGCGGTGACGTTTTTCTCTGTGGTAGGCTTCAATCTCTTGAACCTGCCACCTCCAAACCTAAAGAACATGAACTAGTCATCTCCAACAAAGCAACCGTAATATCCCACTTGTAACTGTCGTATATTATTAGTCTGACTAGCACAATAACATACAATACTCACAAATAAGATATTATAAATGATAAAAATAGTACTACATTCACATTTACACAAACTTAGAGTTTGATGCTAAAGCGAAAAATACAATCATAACAAAAGAATCCACTAACAATAATGTCTCATTGTCCAAGGCCTTATGACCAATACAACACAAGTCCAAAATGTTACATAATAAAAGAAATAAAACGCAGAAAGTGGGAAGAGAGGACACTTCATGAAATTTTCTTTTCATTGAGCCACTAAGCCCACTTTGCCTTGCAAAAGTTAGTAAATAAGCAAAAAACGAAGGTCAGCTATAAGCTGATCAACAACAATGTAACAATCTCACTTCTCCCGACTCTCTCAATGACCCTAGGAATCACATCACCCTACAAGTGATCACTTCATATAATAAATAAAATTTCATACACAATTTATATTTATAGTGCCATATACATCATTCACGTTCTCTACGGGTTGAACATGTACGTATGGCTTACAATGATGCATCATGCATAATGCTGGGTAATTCCTATGGATTTACCTCGAACGCTAATCAATCTAGTATGAATCTAGCGCAATATCAAATCACTTGCAACATAATGGTCTCAAGGTTTCCATTTGCACAAATTAAGGTCTAGCCAATAATACTGTAACATTCCACCTGTATAAATAATATAACATGGACCCGACCGGACCCCTTAACATATTATATACACAAGTTAAATTCTACAAAAAGACACGGAAGTAAAGACTACAACTAAAGAGATTCATTTCTAGCGGAAGCATAACAATACTCATGAATGAACACAATAATATGGGAACGAAAGTACAAATTGGGCTTATGGCGTTACATTAAATCGAATGTAAACCGTGCAAACATGAAACAGTACAAAAAAACAATCATCAGCTCGTAGGCCGAAAAGGCAAAAGCAAGAGAAAACGGCTATACTTTTCTGTATGCGTCTTTGGGCTTCTAGCCCGCTATTCACCAAGCTCCGTTGCGCGTTATACTACCTACAATAAACACAAGTCATAGGAAATGAGGGTCAGCTACGAGCTGACCACAAACCACATAATAATTCATCCTCCCATTTGTCATAACAGACCCTGGGGAGAGTCATCACACACCCACAAGTATGGATGTAGCATGCAATATGTAACAAAACTAAAAGTAAAATTAATCTACACAAGGTGAATGCTCAAGCACAATCAATCTTCCTGGTTGAACAATATATCAAAGGTGAACCTATTGTTGGCACCAGAATTTTCACCAACTTCTCACTCTCAGCGACTAATCAAAAAGATATCGGGGGAAATCAAGTACCGCAAACAATCGGTTATTAACCCTATAGGGTCAAGCAAACAGAGCACAGAAAGGAGACGATGTCGCTGGCAGCAGCAAACACCAGACGTACCGACAATTGCAAATTCCACTTGCTGCGGGCTATGATATTTCTTAAAAGTGATAACAGATTTTTACAAGGTGTATGCACGAATTTAAAATGCGACTGAGTGATCGAACTTGTAACCGCACCTACAACGGGGTAGATTCTAACCAAGTTTCGTGTCCTTCCAAGCAGGGGCGGATCTAGGGGGGGCAGCGGGGGCCCAGGTCCCCCCAAGAATTTTGCAAAAATATTAGTAGGTTTGGATTCCTCTCGTCGAGCCAATGAATTTTGACTACTTACACGTCAAAAACGGTGTCCGAATGAGGGAGAAATGTCTCCGAGAAGATGAAAATTTTCATTCTTTTTACGAGAGGAAAACTATGTTGAAAATGTTGAAGTGGAAGTTGGCGGTCTGGAGGGGAGACCGCGCGGTCTTGCGGTCTCTATCTGCGGTCTGACCTATTCGGTCTAGCCGCAGGTCTATCCGGCCTGACCGCTGTTCTCTGTCCAAGGGTGCCTAGGTGAGGCCGCGCGGTCTGTTCGTATGACCGCGTGGCGAGCAGGTTTCAGCATGGTGAGGCCGCGCGGTCTGGTTCGTGTGACTGCGTGGCGAGCTATCTTCTGTAAGGTGTGACCGCGCGGTCTGGTTTGTGTGTGACCGCGTGGTGGGGGCAGTCCGGTCTGGTGACTGTCCGGTTTCTTGTTGGTGCGCGCGGACTAAGGGTCTCTTAGTCGCGGTCTCCTGGTTGTGTTCGTGGTCTCTGGAGGAGGTCTCGTATAGGCGAACACTGGTGGTGGGCGACATGACCGTGCGAGTTGTCATGATCGCGCGGCTTCTTTCAGGAGTGGCGTTCTCCTGGTCAGGTTTAAAGTCGGCGAGCTCACAGGCGCAGAGTGATCTGCTGACCGCGCAGGTTGATCGGTCTTAGGTCGCGCGGTTAGGGGGCGGTAACTCTATTTCATAGGGTGGTGACTGGATTAGGTCGCACGCTTATAAATAGGAGTCACTGTTGCAGCATAATCAATCGCACCAAGTCATGTAAGCTGAGCTTGCGCCTAATTCTTGCTGTTTCGTCTTTGTGACCGGCCGGTTAGCTGATTGAACTTTCCTTGTTCAGCTTCTACGAATTGTGCGGGCAGCAGCGGTCACCTCTTCTTCTAAGGTGTTCGAGCGGTCTCGCGGCTTGGAGTGCGGGTTGCTGGAGTTCGGGAGAATCAGTGGAGTTCGGGAGGTCGCGGGTTTCAGTTGGTGTTGATCAAGTCGGCGGCAGGCTGTTCGGGCGGTCTCGTTTCTAGTCGCGCGAACTCCCTAGTCGCGTGGTTTGGCGGTTTCTGTTTGTCAGACCGCCAGTTATCTTTTCTTCAGCACTGTATTCTCTTTTGTTTTGTGTACTGGCGAAATCATGTCTCGCTATGTATACCTCGCTCTGTAATAAAGATTTTTGTTATTATCAATAAAGATTGTTTTGCTTCATGTGCTTCTGGTTGTTGGTTGTAACTTTAAGTTGTACAATTCCTGCTCACTCCTAGATCTACGAAAAATTTCACATGGTATCAGAGCTAGGCTGGAGTGGATAGATCAGTGAACAACTTAAAGTTGTCATCGCCTTTGTGAAGAAGGAACCAGTGGTAGAGACATGGAAGCAAGAGGTCTTGGAATTGAGATGCTCAACTCGACTAACTTCAAGAAGTGGAAGTCGTGTATGCAGAGTTATCTTCTGGGCGAGGACCTCTGGGAGGTGGTTGGAGGAGACAGTACGGAGGAAGTTGTCCCAGTTGGGGATAATGGTCATGAGGTGAGGAACTGGAGGAGGATCAATGCGAAAGCAGAGTTCACTCTAAAATGGGCAATATCACCTGACCTCTTCGATCACATCTTGGGGTGTGGATCAGCTGCGGAGATCTGGAGAGCCCTGGATGGGTTGTTTAACAAGAAGAATGTAGCGAGGCTACAGTTTCTGGAAAATGAGCTGGCTAGGTCGGCTCATGGTGATCTTTCTATCTCTACCTTCTTTCTGAAGATGAAGAACCTGTGCGCTGAGATTTCAGTACTGGATCCTGACGAGCCAATTTCTGAGGCAAAGCTGAAGAGGCACATCATCTGTGGCTTGTGGAAGGAGTATGTTGCCTTTGTGACGTCGGTGCAGGGTTGGGCAAATCAGCCGTCTCTGCTGGAGCTGGAGAATTTGCTTGCATCGCAGGAGAGCCTGGCAAGGCAGATGGCGGGGGTGTCCGTGTCTGGGGGAGAAGGCGAGGTTCACTTCACAGGAAAGAAGAAGAAATGGGATAAGAAGAAGAAGACCACTGGAGTCTATGGGCCTTCAACTTCTGGACGGCAGGAGAGGGGATATGCTTCTAAGGCTGAAGGGAAGAAGAAGGGAGAAGGACGCAAGTGCTTTAGATGCGGGAAGCTTGGTCACATCAGGAAGGATTGTCGGGTGAATCTTCAGCCAGGGCATGCTGCTGCAGGGAAGGAGGAAGTTGAGGCCAGGCAAATTGACGGAGGATGGGGAGTAGCCTTCTCTGCTTCTGTCGGAGCTGCGGCTGTTCGGGCGGTCACGTTTCTAGTCGCGCGAACTCCCTAGTCGAGTGGTTTGGCGGTTTCTGTTTGTCAGACCGCCAGTTATCTTTTCTTCAGCACTGTATTCTCTTTTGTTTTGTGTACTGGCGAAATCATGTCTCGCCATGTATACCTCGCTCTGTAATGAAGATTTCTGCTATTATCAATAAAGATTGTTTTGCTTCATGTGCTTCTGGTTGTTGGCTGTAACTTTAAGTTGTACAATTTCTGCTCACTCCTAGATCTACGAAAAATTTCACAAACTATGTTTGGCCCCCCTTCTACGAAACCGCTGCCATTATGATCCGCCCTGCTTCGATTCCCGCAATCGTGCAGTGGCCTCTACGCTAGTAGACGAGCATAGAAACATTTGCGTCGTCAACAGCAAGAACGTCGACGCCTCCCAGCATGGCCGACGTGTTGTTCTCTGCATTTGTTGTCTCTTGTGCCTCCACGATCCTTATCGTCGTCGACGAAGACATCCATTTGGTAAACGACGCACTTGTCAAGGGAAAGCAACAACACATGTCATTATGTTTTCAACCTGTCGTGGTCCTGTCGTCCCCAGCCACAGCTAAACCCTCCATCAATCTCCTCTTTTGGTGCCCAGTGACTCCTGCTCGCTACTCACGAGATCTTTGTTGATCGAATCTGCTCAATCACCCACGTGTGTCGTTCTTGTTGACCGCACGGGGAAGAGCGATCGTTTCTTCGTGAGCTCTGTTGCAGCCTTGTAGGATCCGTAGAAATACGACTCTTTTACTACTTCACCTCAGGTAAAAACTCACTTATATTGAATTTTTTGTTGATTTCTTTATGCTTGGTTTTTTTTAACGAATTCATTATTGTCTGCTCATTTTTTCATTGTAATTGTAATTTGTATATTGAAATGACATCTACATGATTGTATGTCTCTTTTTTGTTTATTAAAAATAGAGTTTTTTTTATCAAAAATGTATTTGTATATTTAATACATTACAAACAACAACAATAACACTCAAATCTTTATCCCACTATAGTGGGGTCAGCTATATGGATCATTTGTCGCCATTGTGCCCTATCTTTAGTCATAATCTCACTAATGCCTAAGTACATCATGTCTTTCCTTATAGTTTCATTCCAAGTCTTTATTGGTCTACCCCTCCCTCGTTTAACATGCATAGTGACTTGACTCTCACAACGCCTAACAGATGTCTCTATTGGTTTCCTTTGTACGTGTCCGAACCATCTTAGTCGAGCTTCTCGCATCTTCTCTGCAATTGGCGCTACTCATCTCTTATCCCCGATACATTCATTCCTAATTTTATCCAGTCTCGTGTGTCCACACATCCACCTAAGCATTCTCATCTCCGCAACTCCCATTTTTTTGCTCATGTACACAATTCACTGCCCAACACTTAGAATCATAGAGCATCGCTGGTCTAATTGCAGTACGGTAAAACTTGCCTTTAAGTTTTAATGGTACTGTACGATCACATAAGATCCCTGACGCGCCTCTCCACTTCAACCAACCCGCTTGAATTTTATATTTAATACATTATATTACAAAAATTGCTTCACCTTTTGATTGAGCCCCCCTAGTCAAAGTTCTTGGATCTGCCCCTGCTTCCAAGCACCTTTGGTCCTCTATTTATACATGAGCGTAGGATGCAAGGATGGTTGGGAGCATTTAATGCAATATTAAATGCTCAGTTATCCGGGGTACACGAAGTTCGGTAGCGGGAGAGAAGAAGGGGTCGCACGGGTACAACATGATGTAACCTCAAAGACATTTGCTAGCTGAAAAAAGGAGAAAGTTAGGCAGATGCTTGACTGTGCCCGTCCCAGATTCTCCTAGCAGGACATTGTTGAGGGCTGACAGAGGGAGTGCGCAGATACTTGGTGAGTTGCTGCGCATACCCTTTCCGAGGAGGAGGAAGGCGCGACCACAAAATAAGTGACCGCCCATCCTGTTAAGAGTTAGTGTTGGAGCAGACTGGCACTAGTTGCAGTCACAGGATTTGGGTTAGCATAATCCCCACATTTTTTAAGTTTATGTGGACTTTGAAAAAATACAATAGTAGCCACAAAGACTGCGACTCAATCTTTGCGCCACTGGAAATCTATAAATAACCGAGGTCCAGACACCTGGATCATCTCGCTTTTCTTACCTTGTAACATGGCGATCTCATTTCCAAAGAATGGTCGTTGTTGAAGCCAGGAAAAATCTTGACTCCAAATGTTCGGACCAAAAGGCAGCATGAGGCTATTGATCCCGCGGTCCGGCTACCCAGATCCCAAGGCTAGAGTGAAGAAGAGAGAAAGAGCTACAAACATACCTCATGTGCTTCAGCAGGGAGGTCTCACCACGTATCCGAAAGTTTGGGAGAAACTTCCCGTCCGCAACCAAAAATGGTTGAGCGAGATACGAGGAATGCACCACTTGATGAGTATCTAACTAGCATGGGGGGGTCAGGATTTCATGATAGCACCGACCGTCTCTAGAAAAAGGGTGTCATTTCTGGTACCCATGAGGTCCTATTTATAGGCAAAACTTGTGGGGGGGGGGGGGGGGGGGGGGGGTAGTATGTAGGCGAGAATACCCAGCCCCTGCGAGGTTGCCTCTATCGACCTTGCGACAATGACGACTATGGAAGGATCTCGCCCATACTGGCGAGATGTTGTCGATTCTCACATACCTGGCGAGTAACTGTGATACTCGCACGGGCCTTCAAATGCTCATGTTGGTTGACTTTGTTTTGACCTTTAACTTTGACTTCTGCCTACTTGGCATGTATAAGCTCACCCTTGATGAATACGGGTTGTAAACCCGCCCTAAACCAAGCTCTTCTAGATGACTTGATGAAGAAGAAGAGCGGGCGGGGGGGGGGGGGGGGGGGGGGGGGGGGGGGGGGCGACAAGAGTGCCTACTTGTACGAGCAAGGTGACTGTGTCCTTCAAGAAGAAAATGGTCGGCGACCCCTCCACCAAACCCTTCCGCGAAGATTCATGCTATCTCCAAGGAGAGTGAACAACTTTTCTCCCAACAGGCAGTGAGCTCGGGAGTAAATATTATTATTTCTGATGTGATAAGGTATCTGGAGACCGACCCCACCAAAGGCTTCAACATCTCACACCAAGAAGTAGGAAGCGGTGCTCCAAAGGATCTAGTGAATCTGCTAATCCTCTCGGCGGACTCTTCTGTGAAGAGGCGGACAACGAAGCTGCCAAAAAAGATCACCGTCAAGAATGTGATGGGATATGGGGCAGACGCATCCACTGCGACCACCGAGCTGAGGAAGGAGGCACCGCGCAGTCTGGTGGACAATATCTCGCCCGACACATTGGTCACACAGACCGAAGGGTCGAGACCAAAGGCAGGCACTTCTGAAGGGGTGGATCACACTTCGAAGAAACCTGAGATGATGCCCGCCGGGCAGGAGGCCATATCGCCGACGGGTTTGTCGGAAGAGGCAAAGTCTGCGAAAAACCTTGTAGGAGATACAAATGAGAAACGCCCTGACAATGACGTTGTGCATTCTAACCTGTCGGATGATGAGGGTGGACAATCTGCGTCAGAGTAAGATGACGAGGATGAAGAGGATGGAGAGGTCGGGGAGAGGGAGAATGTCGCCCTGATCGAGGAAAGTCAGTCATCGGGTTACGAAGAGGAGGAACCGACCAAAGCCGTGGAGGCGACTGATGAACAATCCTCCTCGTACCTCAAGATGTCGCCCGAGAATGGATCCGAGGAATATAAAAGAGAGAAGAAGAAGAAGAAGAGAGCATACAAACTTGAGGAAGCAGGCTCGATAAATCTCTCAAGGCGGGGAGCTGCCGTAGGGATGGTTGCTGAAGAGAGGGAGACTTTGAATGCTGCCAGGTGGAAGTCCAAGGGTAAGTCAGTTGTGGGATTAGGAACTGTTGGATCGGTAGGCGCCCTTAGAGGGGGGGGGGGGGTGAATAAGGGCTTTAAAACTTTTTCTTATCTTTTGAATATCTTGAAATAATAAGAGATTAAGATGGTGAGAAATCAAACAAACTAAGTGTTGAAACCAGCAACTGGTCTCTTGAGTTCGGACCCACTGGGGGTGTAGCCGATGCTTATTTCTCCCTCACTAGACTCTCCTGACGGTGGATGCTGGAAACGGAATAGACCCAAGGCTGAAGCGGGGAGGTCCCGCCACACACCCGGAAGATCTTAGAGAGCTTCCCCTCCCAAACCAAAGCTCAACCGGGCACCTTGGAGGGCACTGGCTGCCAACCAAAACTAGCCTAGAGGAGAGGATTCTCTAAAATCTGATCTCCTCCAAGGTGCCCTTAAGGGTCTATTTATAGTTTCCCTAGGCTAGTCTGTAAATAGCCTGGCTCCGCCTTTTAATTTTACTAACCGCACCCCAAATTGGTCTGCTAACAGCCAAACTCCGCTGTTCCGAGGGGCTATTTGCAGCCCACCAGGGGTATCCTGGTCATTTTCCCCTCACACCCATTTGGGCGAATGATCCGTGAGGGCACCATTCGCTGGGCACCCGCCTGTCTGGGCGAATGCCCACGCTTCTGGGCGAGTGGTCCCCTGGCTGGGCGAATGCTCTCATTTCTGGGCGAGTGGTCCGTGAGGGCACCATTCGCCTAGCGTCTTCTTTCCTATAGCTTACCTCCACCATCTTAAGGGCATTTTTACCTCACTTAGCCTGGGCGAGTGACCCGGCGAATGATCCGGACGACCCAGGTTTCGCCAGTTGGCTGGGGGGGGGGGGGGGGGGGGGGGGGGGGGCTCACTCGGCGAATACGGGTTGTACACAATCCCCGCTCTTTACGAGCGGTTCCTACGATCGTAAAGAACAGTCCAACCCTGTATTCGGTGAGTGCCTGCTGACTGGATCCATGAGATTCTGTGGGTCCCACCGCCACCTTGTATATATATCCTCATGTCAGGTTTTCCTGGACCACCCTCTTATCTCGGCTCGGAGTTCCTCCATTTCCCAATGTCTTTCCACAAACCTTCTGCGAAACCCCTCTCGCGAGAGATGATCGACCGCCTAGCTGTGGCCCAAGCTGCGACTGCCCCCCGAGCATCCAAATTTGCTCCCTGGCTAATGTCTAAACGGGATCCGGGCGCCCCCTATGTCTCGCGTCGAGCCAAGACGATTCAGCTGAATCGTCAGAGAGGCGAGACTGCTTCAGAGTATCCGGCGGATACGCTGGCGGATGCCCCTCCGGACCCCGCGGTGCTGGTATGAGGATTCTTCTTGTCTCCATTTGGTTCCTGTCCCTTACCCTGCACTTATTCCGACCATTCGCAGGGGGCTTCGGTACCTGAGGACGGCCATGGGGCCGTTCTGAGCAGTGTGGTGGTGCCACCTCCCGCGGACGAGATACCTCCTCCCGATTCGGATCTTGCTCCTCCGCCTCCTCCTGGAGAGACTGTACCCCAATCTCGTGAGTTGTGAACCTTCTCGCTGCTCCTTTTTATGTTGTCGGCTATTAACCACTATCTCTTCGCAGCCCTCAACACTAGCGTCCCGCTGCGAGACTCCATTCCTCCCAGTCCCCCTGCTCAGGTGAACCTTTCTGCCACCGCGAATGAACGGAGGGTCTCCCCTGAGCGAGAGCTGGATCAGCATCTCTGTGCTGATGACCGTGCGGAGGCTCCGGCCCCTTCTTCACAGCCTTACCGTCCAGGAAAGGGAAAGGTCTTACCCCCCGCCTGGCTGTCTGGGAAGCACCCGCATTCGTCTCGTCCTTCGGGTCACCCGGATCCCACCCCAGGTCAATTCACTCACCCGCCTCTATTGCACTCGCATACTTTATCACCGCTAATCCTAGTTGTGATTCCGCAGGCTATCGAGAAGCCTCCCCCTCGACTCCTACTACGAGGGGGGAGAGGGAATGCTCTCGCCTCTCCCTTCCCCTGGGGATCTCGCTGACTTCCTGGGTGATTCCTCGGATCACGCGACCCTGAAGGATCAGATCTCGGAGGTCCTGGGGAAGCTTATCCATATCCAGCGAAACGTCGCCGGTCAGGTGGATGAGGTGCGGCTGGGAGTCACACGGGAGCTGAAGGACCTTCGACGAAGTCACTCGCATCTTCTCGCGGCGGTGGAGCGGCTGGGGGGTGAAGGAGGGGAGTTGTCTCCCGCGAGGCATGCCGCGCGAGCCCGGGACCAACTCCACCTTGCTTCCCAGGAAATCACCAGTATGCTCGCGCTCTACCGCCCGCGAGCGCCCACGGAAGCCGGGTCGCGAAAGCGAGGTCGATGGGTCTGGGAGGAGATCTGACCTTCCCAACGTCCATCCCTCTTGTTGTTTTCTTTTCTTACCTTGTGCTGCGAATGTTGAACATTGTTTTTATCTGTAATAATTTTTCTATGCTTTGCGAATGCTTCTTTATTTATTTTTCGTATCTCATAACTCTACTTGGGTTTTGCCGAGTGATAACCTTTAGCCGGATGCTTTCCCTATTTCGTTACGTAGCCACGGAATGAATAGACATAGTGCATTTGCCACTAATGGGCGAGAGGTACCGGCTCGGGCTTCGAGGCGTCGGGAGGGCGCGATGGCTATCCGCACACCCGAGGTCTCGAAAGTCCAAACGCCGTTTAGTCCCTCTATAAATAGGTCTCTCAACCACCGTATTAAATACCTAACCATCCGCTTTCCTTCCCTGCGCTAGCACTCGCGCTTCTTCCTCGCCTGCTGCTCCCCTTTTCTTCATCATTCGCAAAAATGGGCTGCGATGCGGAAGGCAGAGCCAAGTGCGCCAGCGCATTCGCCAACCACGTCTTCGATTCCTGCGACCTCTCTGAGGAGGCCTACCTGTCTGCCGTCGCCGACTACGTCCCGCCGGGTTTCGAGGCGCGAAAGCCCAGGCCGGATGAGCGCCTGAATTCCATCTCGCCTTGTGCTCTCGCGATCCCGCTAGAGCACTTCGAGGTGGGGTTTCGCCTCCCGATCTGGCCGGAACTCCGCCAGACGTTCAGATACTATGGGGTCGTGCCCGGCCAGCTCAACCCCAATTCCATCGCCATGCTGGTCGGGTACGCGAGCTACCTGCGAGAAGAGGGGATCGAGTTCTCGCTGCCCGTCTTCCGCAAGCTCTATACCTTCCGCTGCACCCATGGTATCTCGTTCTTCTCGGGACAGAGCCCCCTAAAGCACTACGGGCTCCCGAACAAGAACCATGACTGGGTTCGCCGCTTTATTTTCGTAAGCGGGAGCCTAGGGAACACCCTCCTCGCGCCAGTGCAGGAGGAGGAGTCAACCTTCCGCCCCCCGACCCTAGGGGGGCACGAGGCCAAACTCCACCAGTACATCCTGGAGCACGGGATGGATCTCGTCCATCTCCGGCGGAATGTCAACTCGCTTCCACCTATTCCGCAGGGCGAGGGTAAGTGTTCGAGACTTCATTCGCTTTCGCTTTGTAATTTTTACATCATTCGTTAGAACCGTTTGTTACATTGTACAGGTGTGCGCCATTTCCCTCTCCATCCGCCGCGTCCTTCCGGATCTACCCTCGCTCTCGCGCAGGCCGCCGCGGATGCCTGCCGGGAGGAACCTTCTTCCTCCAAGCCTGGCGGGAAGAAGCGCAAGCCAGCGGCGCCGACCCCTTCCACCTCCAAGAAATCCAAAACCCCCCCTTCCGCCAAGGGGAAGGGGGTCCTGGGCGAGACCCTCGCGGCGAGTGCTCAGATCCAAGCGCTGGGGACGAGTGCGCCAGGAGAGACCACCCCTCGCGCGGGACCGTCGTTGCCGCCGCCCCCACTTCCCAGGGACCATCGGAACTTCCCCAGCGGCGAGAAGTACATGGACCCCTCGGGGGCTCCTTTGGTCAAGTGGGATCGGAATGCTAACCGGGTCTCGCTCTCCACCCTCCATCCGTCGTGGATAGAGAGCGATCTCGCCAGCGGGGAGGCTTACGCCATCGCGTATGCCCTCTATGGCCGAGAAGACGCCGAAGTTTATGATGCCGAGACGACCCAGATTCTCGCGCATGAGAGTGCCAGGGCCATGCTGCGGGCGCTCGAGCTCGCGCACATGTCTTCGCGCCGGAGCGTCAAATTGGCGCGGGACTTGGCGGCGGTTGAGGAGTCCCGGTCTGTTGCTTCTGCTGAGGCGATGGAGCTTAGGACCAAGCTGACGGCTGCGGAGACCCTTCTCGCCAACCGCCCTGTCGCAGAGGTATGTATGCTTTCGCCTTTCTCGCGAATGACTTGTTGCCGATTGACGACTTTATTCTTACTAACCCTTGTTATTAATTTCAGGATACCACGGTTGCCGAGATGCTCCGTGCTCGGGTGGCCGGCCTTGAGGATGAAATCCGTCTGGCCAAAGCCGAGGTCCAGCGACTGCGAGAGGCCGGTGCGTCAGCACTCGACCCGGGGAGCGGGGGCCATTTTTATCCCCATCACGAGTTGGAGCAGCTGATGCAAGAGAATGCGCAGAATGCCGTCAAGCATGCGCTGCAGGTGCTGAGGCGAGCGGGATACCTGAAGGCGGAGGCCGAACGCCTTTCCGCTCGTCAAGTCGTCCCCGAGCTGTACATCCCGATTCCCTTTCCCGAGGATGACCACGTCGAGCCGCGAGAAGATGCCCTCATTCCAGACTCTGACGAGAGCGGCGGATCTTCAAGCGAGAAGTTTGTGGATCCTTGAGAAGGGCTTTTTGTATTTCCTCTTTTTGCAGTTATACTTTTGATTGTAATCTTGAACCGGCGAGTGCTTGTAAAAGATGTACTTCATTGATTACACTTTGCATTATTCTCAGCTTTTTTCTCAATCGCTGCCATACCACGTTAGGCTCGTTAGGACGCCGATTCTTCTTATTCGCCGCCACACCTCGCTAGGCTCATTAGGACGTCGATTCTTCTCATTCGTTGCCACATCTCGCTAGGCTCATTAGGACGTCGATTCTTCTCATTCGCTGCCACATCTCGTTAGGCTCATTAGGACGTCGATTCTTCTCATTCGCTGCCACATCTCGCTAGGCTCATTAGGACGTCGATTCTTCTCATTCGCTGCCACATCTCGCTAGGCTCATTAGGACGTCGATTCTTCTCATTCGCTGCCACATCTCGCTAGGCTCATTAGGACGCCGGGTCGTGACGCGACTGTCTTGGCTACCCCGCGAATGTTCGAAGATGACTTAGGTCGGTTGCTCCCATTCGATCTCTCGCTACCAAGTGAACCTTACCATTCGTGTATCACGGGGTTTCGCTTAAGTAGTCAAGAGAGTGGGGTGTGATCCTCTCTCCGGCGCGTGGTCTATGCGAATGCTCTTGAGATCATCTCTTGAAAATTGAGAAACAGCCACCGAGTGAGCCTTCGGACCTGCCAGCTAGATGAGAGCCTGGACAGCGGGTCTGCTCGGGGCCAACCTCTGGAACATAGAACCTGCCACCGAGTGAGCCTTCGGACCTGCCATCTAGATGAGAGCCTGGACAGCGGGTCTGCTCGGGGCCAACCTCTGGAACATAGAACCTGCCACCGAGTGAGCCTTCGGACCTGCCAGCTAGATGAGAGCCTGGACAGCGGGTCTGCTCGGGGCCAACCTCTGGAACATAGAACCTGCCACCGAGTGAGCCTTCGGACCTGCCAGCTAGATGAGAGCCTGGACAGCGGGTCTGCTCGGGGCCAACCTCTGGAACATAGAACCTGCCACCGAGTGAGCCTTCGGACCTGCCAGCTAGATGAGAGCCTGGACAGCGGGTCTGCTCGGGGCCAACCTCTGGAACATAGAACCTGCCACCGAGTGAGCCTTCGGACCTGCCAGCTAGATGAGAGCCTGGACAGCGGGTCTGCTCGGGGCCAACCTCTGGAACATAGAACCTGCCACCGAGTGAGCCTTCGGACCTGCCAGCTAGATGAGAGCCTGGACAGCGGGTCTGCTCGGGGCCAACCTCTGGAACATAGAACCTGCCACCGAGTGAGCCTTCGGACCTGCCAGCTAGATGAGAGCCTGGACAGCGGGTCTGCTCGGGGCCAACCTCTGGAACATAGAACCTGCCACTGAGTGAGCCTTCGGACCTGCCAGCTAGATGAGAGCCTGGACAGCGGGTCTGCTCGGGGCCAACCTCTGGAACATAGAACCTGCCACCGAGTGAGCCTTCGGACCTGCCAGCTAGATGAGAGCCTGGACAGCGGGTCTGCTCGGGGCTAACCTCTGGAACATAGAACCTACCACCGAGTGAGCCTTCGGACCTGCCAGCTAGATGAGAGCCTGGACAGCGGGTCTGCTCGGGGCCAACCTCTGGAACATAGAACCTGCCACCGAGTGAGCCTTCGGACCTGCCAGCTAGATGAGAGCCTGGACAGCGGGTCTGCTCGGGGCCAACCTCTGGAACATAGAACCTGCCACCGAGTGAGCCTTCGGACCTGCCAGCTAGATGAGAGCCTGGACAGCGGGTCTGCTCGGGGCCAACCTCTGGAACATAGAACCTGCCACCGAGTGAGCCTTCGGACCTGCCAGCTAGATGAGAGCCTGGACAGCGGGTCTGCTCGGGGCCAACCTCTTGAACATCCAGGGTCTCTCCTGCGAGCTGTAGCATCATTTTCATACACATAGTTTAAACAAAATGCTTTTATTCAAAAAACATCATTATTACATGGTACTAAGGATAAAAGCGTTTAAGGTCGTCGCCACTCCATGTGTGGCTGAGGAGCTGGCCCTCCACATTCTGAAGGCGATACCCCCCAGACTTTAGTGCTTCTTCCACGACATAGGGGCCTTCCCAGTTGGGGTTAAGTTTTCCCACCGCGGCGGACCTCCCAGCCGCGTCGACCTTCTTGAGTACCAGATCTCCCTTCTCGAACTGCTTGATCCTGACGTGCCTGTCAAAATACTTGGCCATCCGCCGCTTGACCTCTTCTTGATGGATGGCTGCTCGATCCTGAGCTTCTTCGATGAGGTCGAGGGAGAGCCGCAACTCCTCCTCGTTCTCGGCTCTCCAATCTTCCTCTCCATTTGCGGCGACCGTTACCCGTGGTGTCGTAATCTCGAACTCTATGGGGATGACCGCCTCGCAGCCGTGAGAGAGCCTGAAAGGGGTCTCTCCCGTGGCGGTGTTGGGGGTGGTTCTTAAAGCCCATAGAACCGAGGGGAGCTGTTCCACCCAATTGCCTTTGAGATTTTCCACCTTCTTCTTGAGCAAGTTCACGATGACCTTGTTCGCTGCCTCTACCTGCCCGTTGCTCCTGGGATGGTGGACGGACGCAAACCTAAGGTCTATCCCCAGCTGGCCACAGAAGCTGATGAATTCCTCGCTTGCGAACTGCGGTTCATTATCCGTGACTATGGCCTGCGGAAGCCCATGTCGACAAATGATCTCCCCCCATACGAAGTTGCGGATTACCTGGGAGGTGACCTTAGCCAACGCCTTGACCTCCAGCCACTTTGTGAAGTAGTCAATCATGACTAGGAGAAATCTCCTCTGCCCACTAGCCTGGGGGAAGGGTCCTACCAGATCCATCCCCCATATGGCGAATGGCCAGGGCGCCGTGATACTCTTCAGCCTCTGTGCTGGCATGAGCTGAAGCGGGGCGAACATTTGGCACTTCTGGCATCTCTTGGCGAAGGCTGCCGCGTCTTTGCTTAGGGTTGGCCAGAAGTACCCCTGCCTCACTATTCTTGCCTCCAACATCCTGCTCCCCGAGTGGCTGCCGCACTCGCCGGAGTGGACTTCTTCCAAGATCCTTGGGACCTCTTCCTCCGAGATGCATCGGGCCAGGAGGCCCGAGAGGGTCTTCCGATACAAGTCACCCTCATGGAGCACGTAGTAGGCAGACTTATACCGGAAGCGCCTCTGGTCCGGAACTTCTTCCGGAAATTTTCCCGTTGCAAGGAAGGTGACGAAGGGATCCTTCCAGGAGGGCCGCTGTTCTACTTCCATGAGCTCTCCCTCTTCAATCGAAGGACGGAATAGGTCCGTCAGGGTCCCTCCGGCTCAAGGACCAGATTTTGCCAATCGATCTGCCGGGGTGCTCTCCTCTCGAGGGACATGCCGGATGGAGAAAGTTTTGAACGTCCCCACGAGACCTTTGACTTTTTCTAAATACTTCATGAGCACAGGTTCCCTTGTTTCGAACTCTCCCCTCATTTGAGAAGCTATTATCATGGAATCAGTGAGGACCTCCACGTCATGGACCCCGAGCTCCCGGGCCAACCGCAGGCCGGCGATTACAGCCTCATACTCCGCCTGGTTGTTGGTGATTGGGAAGTGTATCACTAGCGTCTGCTCTATCTTTACTCCGTGGGGACTCTCCAGCACCACCCCTCCTCCGAGAGAGTTCTTGCCCGAAGCCCCGT
The DNA here is from genome assembly GCA_033032865.1 of Dactylorhiza incarnata. NCBI lineage: Eukaryota > Viridiplantae > Streptophyta > Magnoliopsida > Asparagales > Orchidaceae > Dactylorhiza > Dactylorhiza incarnata. Next base: position 2,879,628 of record JAWHQI010000321.1, on the reverse strand, counting down.
CCACCAGCAGCTTCCATGGAACGTGACGAGGGGCTCCGTCTTCTCTTATCTCGGCCACGAAATCTGTCATGAAATCAGCCACCACCTGCGCCTTCATAGATAATCGAGGGACAAAGGTAATGTCGAATTCACTTAGCTCGATTGACCATTTTGCGAGTCTTGCCGAGTGCTCCACTCCTTCGAAGATCTGGCGGAGTGGATGGTCCGTCACTACTTGGATCGAATGGGCCTGGAAGTATGGCCTGAGCTTCCTTGCTGCGATGACCAGGGCAAAGGCCAACTTCTCTAAAATTGGGTACCTGAGCTCTGCTTCCCTCAGGACCCTGCTTACGTAGTAGACTGGCAGCTGCTTCTTTCCTTCCTCTCGAACCAGGACGGAGCTTACGGCCTCCGCCCCGACCCCGAGATATAAATGTAGATCCTCCCCCTCTTTGGGACTTTGCAGTAGCGGAGCCTTGGTGAGTTGGCTCTTCAAGGCCTGAAAGGCCTCCTCGCATTCTCTCGTCCACTCAAACTTCCGATTGCCTCGCAGCGCTTTAAAGAAGGGGGAGCATTTTTCCCCTGCCCGGGATAGAAACCTGTTCAGCCCGGCGAGTCTTCCGGTCAAGCGCTGAACTTCCTTGGCGTTCCGCGGCGACCCCAGCTCCATTATAGCCCTAACCTTGTCCGGGTTAGGTTCTACCCCCCAGGGGGTGAGAAGGTGCCCGAGGAACTTCCCTTTGCTGGCCCCGAACACACACTTCAGGGGGTTCAGGCGCATCTTGTACTTGCGTAGGGTGGCGAAGGTCTCCTCGAGGTCCGGGATGTGAGAGCTCACACACTTGCTCTTTATCATAAGGTCATCCACGTAGACCTCCAGGTTCCTTCCCCTTTGCTTCTAAAATACCCGATCCATCATCTTCTGGTAGGTTGCTCCTGCATTTTTTAGCCCGAAGGGCATCATCTTATAGCAGTAGCATCCCTCCCTGGTGATGAACGAGACATCTTTGACGTCCGGGGTGTACAACCCAGTATTCGTCGAGTGCTTTTCCCTCGGATAGAGAGAGGGAGGACGAGCGGTAGGAGGCGGAGACCTCCGCTCGCCCAGCTCATATAGGAAGCGAGCAAAGGAAGGGGGTGAGCTCCTCTCGCCCCCCGCTCCGGAGGAAGGCGGAGAGGGGAGAGGCCAGCTCGACCCCCCTCTCGCCCAGCATTCGGTGGAGAGGGGAGAGGCCAGCTCGACCTCCCTCTCGCCCAGCATTCGGCGGAGAGGGGAGAGGCCAGCTCGACCCCCCCTCTCGCCCAGCATTCAGCGGAGAGGGGAGAGGCCAGCTCGACCCCCCCTCTCGCCCAACATTCGGCGGAGAGGCCAGCTCGACCCCCCCTCTCGCCCAGCATTCGGCGGAGAGGGGAGAGGCTAGCTCGACCCCCCCTCTCGCCCAGCATTCGACGGAGAGGGGAGAGGCCAGCTCGACCCCCCTCTCGCCCAGCATTCAGCGGAGAGGGGAGAGGCCAGCTCGACCCCCCTCTCGCCTAGCATTCGGCGGAGAGGGGAGAGGCCAGCTCGACCTCCCTCTCGCCCAGCATTCGGCGGAGAGGGGAGAGGCCAGCTCGACCCCCCCTCTCGCCCAGCATTCGGCGGAGAGGGGAGAGGCCAGCTCGACCCCCCTCTCGCCGAGCATTCGGCGGAGAGGGGAGAGGCCAGCTCGACCCCCCCTCTCGCCCAGCATTCGGCGGAGAGGGGAGAGGCCAGCTCGACCCCCCTCTCGCCCAGCATTCGGCGGAGAGGGGAGAGGCCAGCTCGACCTCCCTCTCGCCCAGCATTCGGCGGAGAGGGGAGAGGCCAGCTCGACCCCCCCTCTCGCCCAGCATTCGGCGGAGAGGGGAGAGGCCAGCTCGACCCCCCCTCTCGCCCAACATTCGGCGGAGAGGCCAACTCGGCCCCCCTCATCCAGTTTACTATTCACAGTCCAGTTTGGCTATTCGCAGTCCAGTGGTCTGCATATAGCATTTCAGAACAGCGGGATTCAGCTATCCGCAGCCCAATTCAGGGGTATTCTGGTAATCTGACAGACCAGTTTTTGGCTATTTGCAGCCCAACTTCAAAAATCCTATAAATAGGACCAAGGGGCACCATTTGGAGAGATCTCTCATCCTAGGCTAGCTCTCTCCTTCTCCCTCTCCCTCCCCAAGTCTCTCTAGGGGGTGAGGAGAGGCTCCAGTGGTGCCCAAGCTTAGCAGTGGCTTGGGAGGGGAAGTTCCAAGGGGACTTCCGGGTACGTGGCGGGACCTCCCCGCTAAGCCCTTGGTCCAGTTCTTAGTTCCGACACCTTCAACCTAGAGCTCTCCCTTGGGGGAAGTAAGGGTTGGTCGCCCCTCAGCCTCGTTGAGGGCCCCGAACTCCACAGAGACCGAGTAGTCGGTTTCAACATTTATGGTGCGGTGAGCGTGGAGTGTGACCGATTCAAGAAACCCTCAAGATGAGCTCCATGGATGGAGGTGGAGGAAGTTCCGACCCAGGTCACTCGCAGCCCCCGGTGGCTGGGATGATGTTGGAGATGTTTGAAAATTTCAGGCAGGAGGTCCTGCAGACCTTGCAGGTAGCTTTCGCCTCGGGAGGCGAAGGCAGGAGAGGAAGTGGTTCGGAGGTCTCTCCCCGACAGGAGGGTGAGATCCCTCTCGACCAACCAGCCAGAGAGGAGGTGCCAGGAGTGGGCGGGTGGGGAGGTCCTCGACCCCCACTCGCCGAGACCCAAGTGGGCGGGTGGGGAGGTCATCGACCCCCACTCGCCGAGACCCAAGTGGGCGGGTGGGGAGGTCATCGACCCCCACTCGCCGAGACCCAAGTTGGCGGGTGGGGAGGTCATCGACCCCCACTCGCCGAGACCCAAGTAGGCGAATGGGAAGGTGTCAAACCCCGTCTCGCCCAGCCCCCAAGGGGGGCGAGCAGAGGAGGTCCTTTTTCTGAGATGATCCTCTCAGCCCCGATTCCGGAGGGGTTCAAGGGAGCAGAGATGTCTCACTACTTCGGCAAGGATGACCCCGTCCTGCACCTGCAGTGGTTTGAGGACATGGTCTCCATCATGCCCATGTCGGACGCTTTTAGGTGTCGACTCTTTGCGACAACCCTGAAGGAAAAGGCTAGAGAGTGGTTCCACCGGCTCCCTGCGGGATCCATCTATGCCTTCGAAGACTTGCGTCGAGGTTTCTTGCTATGCTTCACGACGTCAAGGAAGAGGAAGAAAGATGCCGAAGCACTTTTCAAGGTCAAGCAAGAGCCAGAGGAGTCGCTGGCTCGATATCTAGAACGGTTCAGGGAAGAGGTTCACCTCGTCGAAGAGGTTCCCGGGTACACCCTCAAGCTTGCATTCACGTTGGGGCTGCGGGAGGGCTTCTTCAAGGTGGACCTCAAGAGGAGGGCTCCTTTGTCTTTTGAGGAGTTGATGGAAAGGGTGGCCGATGAAGTTGAAAGTGAAGAGGCCAACCCGGAGTTCACAAGAAGGCTGGCCAAGCTGAGTGAGCCGGAGGAAAGGCAGCAGGGGAGAAGAGCAAAGGCCCCCAAGAGGAAGTTCGACCAGGAGGAAGACAACTTCCAAGAAGAGGGGACCGACCTCCCAGGATGGAGGCAGGGACCGAAAGCACCCTCTCCACCACCCCAGCAAGCCATGGTGATAGGCCACAGAAGAAGAAGAAATCGTGGAGGAGGAAGAAGGGGAGTCCGAGTGGAGTTACCCTACTGTGACTTCCATCAGGAGGAAGGCCACGCGACATCCGCCTGCCCTGAGTTCTTGGAAATGAGGGAGGCGAGGGGCCCGAGGCCGCAGCATCGACAACCAGAGGAGGTCGAGGAGGACCATGCCGGGGAATAGAAGTCCGAGTCCCGGTCTCCGTGCTTTGTTTTTTCTTTGAGTCCATGTAGTAGGAGAGAGTGTTTCCCTACTTAGTTTTTCTTGCATGTAACCGAATGACTAATGAAATGAAAGCTTTTTGAAGTATTGTTCACCTTGGATGGTTCCGCTGACCGGGCTCTCACTAGACGGCAGGCCAGGTTGACCTCCTAGGGAGGAAAAGAGATGTTCCCCTAGGATGGTTCCGCTGACCGGGCTCTCACTAGACGGCAGGCCAGGTTGACCTCCAAGGGAGGAAAAGAGATGTTCCCCTTGGATGGTTCTGCTGACCGGGCTCTCACTAGACTGCAGGCCAGGTTGACCTCCTAGGGAGGAAAAGAGATGTTCCCCTTGGATGGTTCCGCTGACCGGGCTCTCACTAGACGGCAGGCCAGGTTGACCTCCTAGGGAGGAAACGAGATGTTCCCCTTGGACGGTTCCGCTGACCGGGCTCTCACTATACGGTAGGCCAGGTTGACCTCCTAGGGAGGAAAAGAGATGTTCCCCTTGGATGGTTCCGCTGACCGGGCTCTCACTAGACGGCAGGCCAGGTTGACCTCCTAGGGAGGAAAAGAGATGTTCCCCTTGGATGGTTCCGCTGACCGGGCTCTCACTAGACGGCAGGCCAGGTTGACCTCCTAGGGAGGAAAAGAGATGTTCCCCTTGGATGGTTCCGCTGACCGGGCTCTCACTAGACGGCAGGCCATGTTGACCTCCTAGGGAGGAAAAGAGATGTTCCCCTTGGATGGTTCCGCTGACCGGGCTCTCACTAGACGGCAGGCCAGGTTGACCTCCTAGGGAGGAAAAGAGATGTTCCCCTTGGATGGTTCCGCTGACCGGGCTCTCACTAGACGGCAGGCCAGGTTGACCTCCTAGGGAGGAAAAGAGATGTTCCCCTTGGATGGTTCCGCTGACCGGGCTCTCACTAGACGGCAGGCCAGGTTGACCTCCTAGGGAGGAAAAGAGATGTTCCCCTTGGATGGTTCCGCTGACCGGGCTCTCACTAGACGGCAGGCCAGGATGACCTCCTAGGGAGGAAAAGAGATGTTCCCCTTGGATGGTTCCGCTGACCGGGCTCTCACTAGACGGCAGGCCAGGTTGACCTCCTAGGGAGGAAAATAGATGTTCCCCTTGGATGGTTCCGCTGACCGGGCTCTCACTAGACGGCAGGCCAGGTTGACCTCCTAGGGAGGAAAAGAGATGTTCCCCTTGGATGGTTCCGCTGACCGGGCTCTCACTAGACGGCAGGCCAGGTTGACCTCCTAGGGAGGAAAAGAGATGTTCCCCTTGGATGGTTCCGCTGACCGGGCTCTCACTAGACGGCAGGCCAGGTTGACCTCCTAGGGAGGAAAAGAGATGTTCCCCTTGGATGGTTCCACTGACCGGGCTCTCACTAGACGGCAGGCCAGGTTGACCTCCTAGGGAGGAAAAGAGATGTTCCCCTTGGATGGTTCCGCTGACCGGGCTCTCACTAGACGGCAGGCCAGGTTGACCTCCTAGGGAGGAAAAGAGATGTTCCCCTTGGACGGTTCCGCTGACCGGGCTCTCACTAGACGGCAGGCCAGGTTGACCTCCTAGGGAGGAAAAGAGATGTTCCCCTTGGATGGTTCCGCTGACCGGGCTCTCACTAGACGGCTGGCCAGGTTGACCTCATAGGGAGGAAAAGAGATGTTCCCCTTGGATGGTTCCGCTGACCGGGCTCTCACTAGACGGCAGGCCAGGTTGACCTCCTAGGGAGGAAAAGAGATGTTCCCCTTGGATGGTTCCGCTGACCGGGCTCTCACTAGACGGCAGGCCAGGTTGACCTCCTAGGGAGGAAAAGAGATGTTCCCCTTGGAGGGTTCCGCTGACCGGGCTCTCACTAGACGGCAGGCCAGGTTGACCTCCTAGGGAGGAAAAGAGATGTTCCCCTTGGATGGTTCCGCTGACCGGACTCTCACTAGATGGCAGGCCAGGTTGACCTCCTAGGGAGGAAAAGAGATGTTCCCCTTGGATGGTTCCGCTGACCGGGCTCTCACTAGACGGCAGGCCAGGTTGACCTCCTAGGGAGGAAAAGAGATGTTCCCCTTGGATGGTTCCGCTGACCGAGCTCTCACTAGACGGCAGGCCAGGTTGACCTCCTAGGGAGGAAAAGAGATGTTCCCCTTGGATGGTTCCGCTGACCGGGCTCTCACTAGACGGCAGGCCAGGTTGACCTCCTAGGGAGGAAAATAGATGTTCCCCTTGGATGGTTCCGCTGACCGGGCTCTCACTAGACGGCAGGCCAGGTTGACCTCCTAGGGAGGAAAAGAGATGTTCCCCTTGGATGGTTCCGCTGACCGGGCTCTCACTAGACGGCAGGCCAGGATGACCTCCTAGGGAGGAAAAGAGATGTTCCCCTTGGACGGTTCCGCTGACCGGGCTCTCACTAGACGGCAGGCCAGGTTGACCTCCTAGGGAGGAAAAGAGATGTTCCCCTTGGATGGTTCCGCTGACCGGGCTCTCACTAGACGGCAGGCCAGGTTGACCTCCTAGGGAGGAAAAGAGATGTTCCCCTTGGATGGTTCCGCTGACCGGGCTCTCACTAGACGGCAGGCCAGGTTGACCTCCTAGGGAGGAAAAGAGATGTTCCCCTTGGATGGTTCCGCTGACCGGGCTCTCACTAGACGGCAGGCCAGGTTGACCTCCTAGGGGGGAAAAGAGATGTTCCCCTTGGATGGTTCCGCTGACCGGGCTCTCACTAGACGGCAGGCCAGGTTGACCTCCTAGGGAGGAAAAGAGATGTTCCCCTTGGATGGTTCCGCTGACCGGGCTCTCACTAGACGGCAGGCCAGGTTGACCTCCTAGGGAGGAAAAGAGATGTTCCCCTTGGATGGTTCCACTGACCGGGCTCTCACTAGACGGCAGGCCAGGTTGACCTCCTAGGGAGGAAAAGAGATGTTCCCCTTGGACGGTTCCGCTGACCGGGCTCTCACTAGACGGCAGGCCAGGTTGACCTCCTAGGGAGGAAAAGAGATGTTCCCCTTGGATGGTTCCGCTGACCGGGCTCTCACTAGACGGCAGGCCAGGTTGACCTCCTAGGGAGGAAAAGAGATGTTCCCCTTGGATGGTTCCGCTGACCGGGCTCTCACTAGACGGCAGGCCAGGTTGACCTCCTAGGGAGGAAAAGAGATGTTCCCCTTGGATGGTTCCGCTGACCGGGCTCTCACTAAACGGCAGGCCAGGTTGACCTCCTAGGGAGGAAAATAGATGTTCCCCTTGGATGGTTCCGCTGACCGGGCTCTCACTAGACGGCAGGCCAGGTTGACCTCCTAGGGAGGAAAAGAGATGTTCCCCTTGGATGGTTCCGCTGACCAGGCTCTCACTAGCTGGGTGGCTCTCACTAGTTGGGTGGCTCTCACTATTAGAGCTCGCTCCTAGGAGTGTGTCGACCCATTGTCGACCACTAGTGGAGCTCGCTCCCGGAGGCGCTCAGTCCCGAGCAGACTCCCTAGCCGGGCTCTCATTAGCCGACAAGGTTGGAGGACCTCTTCGGAGAGGCTACGGTTTTTCAGAGATAGCACCGTTAGCCGGATTTCCAGCGACACTCGTCGAACACTCAGGGTTGGATGATTCTTTGCGAGCTTATGCTAACCTCGCAAAGAGCGGGGATTGTGTACAACCCAGTATTCGTCGAGTGCTTTTCCCTCGGATAGAGAGAGGGAGGACGAGCGGTAGGAGGCGGAGACCTCCGCTCGCCCAGCTCATATAGGAAGCGAGCAAAGGAAGGGGGCGAGCTCCTCTCGCCCCCCGCTCCGGAGGAAGGCGGAGAGGGGAGAGGCCAGCTCGACCCCCCTCTCGCCCAGCATTCGGTGGAGAGGGGAGAGGCCAGCTCGACCTCCCTCTCGCCCAGCATTCGGCGGAGAGGGGAGAGGCCAGCTCGACCCCCCCTCTCGCCCAGCATTCGGCGGAGAGCGGAGAGGCCAGCTCGACCCCCCCTCTCGCCCAACATTCGGCGGAGAGGCCAGCTCGACCCCCCCTCTCGCCCAGCATTCGGCGGAGAGGGGAGAGGCCAGCTCGACCCCCCCTCTCGCCCAGCATTCGGCGGAGAGGGGAGAGGCCAGCTCGACCCCCCCTCTCGCCCAGCATTCGGCGGAGAGGGGAGAGGCCAGCTCGACCCCCCTCTCGCCTAGCATTCGGCGGAGAGGGGAGAGGCCAGCTCGACCTCCCTCTCGCCCAGCATTCGGCGGAGAGGGGAGAGGCCAGCTCGACCCCCCCTCTCGCCCAGCATTCGGCGGAGAGGGGAGAGGCCAGCTCGACCCCCCTCTCGCCGAGCATTCGGCGGAGAGGGGAGAGGCCAGCTCGACCCCCCCTCTCGCCCAGCATTCGGTGGAGAGGGGAGAGGCCAGCTCGACCCCCCTCTCGCCCAGCATTCGGCGGAGAGGGGAGAGGCCAGCTCGACCTCCCTCTCGCCCAGCATTCGGCGGAGAGGGGAGAGGCCAGCTCGACCCCCCCTCTCGCCCAGCATTCGGCGGAGAGGGGAGAGGCCAGCTCGACCCCCCCTCTCGCCCAACATTCGACGGAGAGGCCAACTCGGCCCCCCTCATCCAGTTTACTATTCACAGTCCAGTTTGGCTATTCGCAGTCCAGTGGTCTGCATTTAGCATTTCAGAACAGCGGGATTCAGCTATCCGCAGCCCAATTCAGGGGTATTCTGGTATTCTGGCAGACCAGTTTTTGGCTATTTGCAGCCCAACTTCAAAAATCCTATAAATATAACCAAGGGGCACCATTTGGAGAGATCTCTCATCCTAGGCTAGCTCTCTCCTTCTCCCTCTCCCTCCCCAAGTCTCTCTAGGGGGTGAGGAGAGGCTCCAGTGGTGCCCAAGCTTAGCAGTGGCTTGGGAGGGGAAGTTCCAAGGGGACTTCCGGGAACGTGGCGGGACCTCCTCGCTAAGCCCTTGGTCCAGTTCTTAGTTCCGACACCTTCAACCTAGAGCTCTCCCTTGGGGGAAGTAAGGGTTGGTCGCCCCTCATCCTCGTTGAGGGCCCCGAACTCCACAGAGACCGAGTAGTCGGTTTCAACATTTATGGTGCGGTGAGCGTGGATGGTTCCGCTGACCGGGCTCTCACTAGACGGCAGGCCAGGTTGACCTCCTAGGGAGGAAAAGAGATGTTCCCCTTGGATGGTTCCGCTGACCGGGCTCTCACTAGACGGCAGGCCAGGTTGACCTCCTAGGGAGGAAAAGAGATGTTCCCCTTGGATGGTTCCGCTGACCGGGCTCTCACTAGACGGCAGGCCAGGTTGACCTCCTAGGGAGGAAAAGAGATGTTCCCCTTGGATGGTTCCGCTGACCGGGCTCTCACTAGACGGCAGGCCAGGTTGACCTCCTAGGGAGGAAAAGAGATGTTCCCCTTGGATGGTTCCGCTGACCGGGCTCTCACTAGACGGCAGGCCAGGATGACCTCCTAGGGAGGAAAAGAGATGTTCCCCTTGGATGGTTCCGCTGACCGGGCTCTCACTAGACGGCAGGCCAGGTTGACCTCCTAGGGAGGAAAATAGATGTTCCCCTTGGATGGTTCCGCTGACCGGGCTCTCACTAGACGGCAGGCCAGGTTGACCTCCTAGGGAGGAAAAGAGATGTTCCCCTTGGATGGTTCCGCTGACCGGGCTCTCACTAGACGGCAGGCCAGGTTGACCTCCTAGGGAGGAAAAGAGATGTTCCCCTTGGATGGTTCCGCTGACCGGGCTCTCACTAGACGGCAGGCCAGGTTGACCTCCTAGGGAGGAAAAGAGATGTTCCCCTTGGATGGTTCCGCTGACCGGGCTCTCACTAGACGGCAGGCCAGGTTGACCTCCTAGGGAGGAAAAGAGATGTTCCCCTTGGATGGTTCCGCTGACCGGGCTCTCACTAGACGGCAGGCCAGGTTGACCTCCTAGGGAGGAAAAGAGATGTTCCCCTTGGACGATTCCACTGACCGGGCTCTCACTAGACGGCAGGCCAGGTTGACCTCCTAGGGAGGAAAAGAGATGTTCCCCTTGGATGGTTCCGCTGACCGGGCTCTCACTAGACGGCAGGCCAGGTTGACCTCATAGGGAGGAAAAGAGATGTTCCCCTTGGATGGTTCCGTTGACCGGGCTCTCACTAGACGGCAGGCCAGGTTGACCTCCTAGGGAGGAAAAGAGATGTTCCCCTTGGATGGTTCCGCTGACCGGGCTCTCACTAGACGGCAGGCCAGGTTGACCTCCTAGGGAGAAAAAGAGATGTTCCCCTTGGATGGTTCCGCTGACCGGGCTCTCACTAGACGGCAGGCCAGGTTGACCTCCTAGGGAGGAAAAGAGATGTTCCCCTTGGATGGTTCCGCTGACCGGGCTCTCACTAGACGGCAGGCCAGGTTGACCTCCTAGGGAGGAAAAGAGATGTTCCCCTTGGATGGTTCCGCTGACCGGGCTCTCACTAGACGGCAGGCCAGGTTGACCTCCTAGGGAGGAAAAGAGATGTTCCCCTTGGACGGTTCCGCTGACCGGGCTCTCACTAGACGGCAGGCCAGGTTGACCTCCTAGGGAGGAAAAGAGATGTTCCCCTTGGATGGTTCCGCTGACCGGGCTCTCACTAGACGGCAGGCCAGGTTGACCTCCTAGGGAGGAAAAGAGATGTTCCCCTTGGATGGTTCCGCTGACCGGGCTCTCACTAGACGGCAGGCCAGGTTGACCTCCTAGGGAGGAAAAGAGATGTTCCCCTTGGACGGTTCCGCTGACCGGGCTCTCACTAGACGGCAGGCCAGGTTGACCTCCTAGGGAGGAAAAGAGATGTTCCCCTTGGATGGTTCCGCTGACCGGGCTCTCACTAGACGGCAGGCCAGGTTGACCTCCTAGGGAGGAAAAGAGATGTTCCCCTTGGATGGTTCCGCTGACCGGGCTCTCACTAGACGGCAGGCCAGGTTGACCTCCTAGGGAGGAAAAGAGATGTTCCCCTTGGATGGTTCCGCTGACCGGGCTCTCACTAGACGGCAGGCCAGGTTGACCTCCTAGGGAGGAAAAGAGATGTTCCCCTTGGATGGTTCCGCTGACCGGGCTCTCACTAGACGGCAGGCCAGGTTGACCTCCTAGGGAGGAAAAGAGATGTTCCCCTTGGATGGTTCCGCTGACCGGGCTCTCACTAGACGGCAGGCCAGGTTGACCTCCTAGGGAGGAAAAGAGATGTTCCCCTTGGATGGTTCCGCTGACCGGGCTCTCACTAGACGGCAGGCCAGGTTGACCTCCTAGGGAGGAAAAGAGATGTTCCCCTTGGATGGTTCCGCTGACCGGGCTCTCACTAGACGGCAGGCCAGGTTGACCTCCTAGGGAGGAAAAGAGATGTTCCCCTTGGATGGTTCCGCTGACCTTGCTCTCACTAGACGACAGACCAGGTTGACCTCCTAGGGAGGAAAAGAGATGTTCCCCTTGGATGGTTCCGCTGACCGGGCTCTCACTAGACGGCAGGCCAGGTTGACCTCCTAGGGAGGAAAAGAGATGTTCCCCTTGGATGGTTCCGCTGACCGGGCTCTCACTAGACGGCAGGCCAGGTTGACCTCCTAGGGAGGAAAAGAGATGTTCCCCTTGGATGGTTCCGCTGACCAGGCTCTCACTAGCTGGGTGGCTCTCACTAGTTGGGTGGCTCTCACTAGTAGAGCTCGCTCCTAGGAGTGTGTCGACCCATTGTCGACCACTAGTGGAGCTCGCTCCCGGAGGCGCTCAGTCCCGAGCAGACTCCCTAGCCGGGCTCTCATTAGCCGACAAGGTTGGAGGACCTCTTCGGAGAGGCTACGTGTTTTTCTGAGATAGCACCGTTAGCCGGATTTCCAGCGACACTCGTCGAACACTCAGGGTTGGATGATTCTTTGCGAGCTTATGCTAACCTCGCAAAGAGCGGGGATTGTGTACAACCCAGTATTCGTCGAGTGCTTTTCCCTCGGATAGAGAGAGGGAGGACGAGCGGTAGGAGGCGGAGACCTCCGCTCGCCCAGCTCATATAGGAAGCGAGCAAAGGAAGGGGGCGAGCTCCTCTCGCCCCCCGCTCCGGAGGAAGGCGGAGAGGGGAGAGGCCAGCTCGACCCCCCTCTCGCCCAGCATTCGGTGGAGAGGGGAGAGGCCAGCTCGACCTCCCTCTCGCCCAGCATTCGGCGGAGAGGGGAGAGGCCAGCTCGACCCCCCCTCTCGCCCAGCATTCGGCGGAGAGGGGAGAGGCCAGCTCGACCCCCCCTCTCGCCCAACATTCGGCGGAGAGGCCAGCTCGACCCCCCCTCTCGCCCAGCATTCAGCGGAGAGGGGAGAGGCCAGCTCGACCCCCCCTCTCGCCCAGCATTCGGCGGAGAGGGGAGAGGCCAGCTCGACCCCCCCTCTCGCCCAGCATTCGGCGGAGAGGGGAGAGGCCAGCTCGACCCCCCTCTCGCCTAGCATTCGGCGGAGAGGGGAGAGGCCAGCTCGACCTCCCTCTCGCCCAGCATTCGGCGGAGAGGGGAGAGGCCAGCTCGACCCCCCCTCTCGCCCAGCATTCGGCGGAGAGGGGAGAGGCCAGCTCGACCCCCCTCTCGCCGAGCATTCGGCGGAGAGGGGAGAGGCCAGCTCGACCCCCCCTCTCGCCCAGCATTCGGCGGAGAGGGGAGAGGCCAGCTCGACCCCCCTCTCGCCCAGCATTCGGCGGAGAGGGGAGAGGCCAGCTCGACCTCCCTCTCGCCCAGCATTCGGCGGAGAGGGGAGAGGCCAGCTCGACCCCCCCTCTCGCCCAGCATTCGGCGGAGAGGGGAGAGGCCAGCTCGACCCCCCCCCCCCCCCCCCCCCCCCCCCCTCTCGCCCAACATTCGGCGGAGAGGCCAACTCGGCCCCCCTCATCCAGTTTACTATTCACAGTCCAGTTTGGCTATTCGCAGTCCAGTGGTCTGCATTTAGCATTTCAGAACAGCGGGATTCAGCTATCCGCAGCCCAATTCAGGGGTATTCTGGTAATCTGGCAGACCAGTTTTTGGCTATTTGCAGCCCAACTTCAAAAATCCTATAAATAGGACCAAGGGGCACCATTTGGAGAGATCTCTCATCCTAGGCTAGCTCTCTCCTTCTCCCTCTCCCTCCCCAAGTCTCTCTAGGGGGTGAGGAGAGGCTCCAGTGGTGCCCAAGCTTAGCAGTGGCTTGGGAGGGGAAGTTCCAAGGGGACTTCCGGGTACGTGGCGGGACCTCCCCGCTAAGCCCTTGGTCCAGTTCTTAGTTCCGACACCTTCAACCTAGAGCTCTCCCTTGGGGGAAGTAAGGGTTGGTCGCCCCTCAGCCTCGTTGAGGGCCCCGAACTCCACAGAGACCGAGTAGTCGGTTTCAACACGGGGAGTGCATTCTTATTTGGTGATAACCTGAAAAAGCATCCAAAAAACTCATCACAGAAAAACCGACGGCTGAGTCAACCAGCGCGTCGATCCGAGGCAAGGGATAACAATCCTTAGGACAGGCCTTATTTAACAATGAAAAGTCCACACACATACGCCAGCGGCCATCGGCCTTTTTTACCATTACGACATTGGAGACCCAGCCTGGATACTGGATCTCCGTTACAAAACCTGCCTCGAGGAGTTTCGCCACCTCCTCGCGGATCGGTCCTTCGAGCTTGTCAGCTATAGTCCTTCTCTTCTGCCGGATGGGGCGGGCTTCTGGATCGAGGTTGAGACGATGGCAAGCCACGTCCGCCTCGATGCCTGGCATGTCCGCTGCGCTCCACGCGAAGATGTCCATGTTCTTCTGGATGCACTCCAGCATCCTTCTCTGGTCCTCCGGGCCGAGGCCCCCGCTGATCCGCACCTTTCCACCCTTCCTGCCTGGGTGGTAACCTCCATCTCTATCACCTCTTCTGCCGGCTCGAGCCGGGCTGGCTCTTCCCACTGGCCCTTTACTTCTCTCCCCTCCTCCCGGACCTTTTCCCCTGCAGCTCCTTCCGCCTCCATCGGCTCGACCTCCTGCTCCTCACGAGCGACCTCCAACACCTCGACCTCCTGCTCCTCACGAGCGACCTCCAACACCTCGACCTCCTGCTCCTCACGAGCGACCTCCAACACCTCCTCTCGGGCATCGCCCTCTCCCCCTTCTTCTCCCTTCTCCTCTTCCTCTTCTGGCCCCTCCGGCCTCACCATCTCTTCATCCATCTTTTCGGCATCCGCCATCCATGAAATGGTGTTGACGGCGGTCACGTAGCACTGCCTCGCCACCTTAGCATCTCCTCGGACGCGGATCTGAACTCCTCCACTATGGAGCTTTAAGCACTGATGGTACGATGAGGGCACGCACCGGAAGGCGCTGATGAGGGGGCGTCCGAAGATAGCATTGTAGCTGCTCGGAGCGTCCACGATGACGAACCGGCAGTTTCTTGGGACTCCTCCTAGCGTCGCCTGGAGACCTACGCCTCCCTCGACCTCCTTCCGCTCCCCCGAGAAACCAAACAGTGGTCCGTCGGAGGCCTGCACTCTCTTCTTCTCTACCTCCATCGCGTCGAAAGCTTTTTTGAAGATCACGTTCACCGAGCTCCCGTTGTCCACCAGGATCTGAGAGACCGTGAAGTTTTCTATTGCCGTCTGGATCACCAGGGCGTCGCAGAATGGGTCTTCGTAGTCTGGCATATCTTCTGAGGAGAAGGTGAGCTTCTCGGAGGGGGGTGGGATCTGGGAAGTCGACGCAACGTCCCTTCGGAACATGGCCTGGAAGCTTCTCTTACGAGAGGCCTCTATCCCAACCCCACCGTGAATCACCCCGATTCCCCCTGGTTCCTGTATCTGCCCTATCCTCACACCGGTCCTCTTCTGCTTCTGGAAGCACTTCCTCAATTCTGGCATGCTGCCGCCGTGGCTGTCCTCTTTCCCTCATTTCTAAGAATTCTGGGCAGGTGGCGATCGCGTGACCTTCTTCCTGATGAAAGTCACAGTAAGGCAACGCCACCCTGTCCTCTCTTCCAGCTCTTCCTCTTCCTCCTCTTGCTCCTCTACCTCTTCTCCCTCGGCCTACCGTCATGGCTTGCTCCCTCGGGGGGTGAGGGGGTCTGGGACCCTGCCTCCACCCCTGATTCACTCCTCCTGCCTCCCTTCCTTGGTACCTTTCATCCTGACCTCGCGGTGGTCCTTCCTGGTTCCTCCAGCCCAACCTGTTGTTGGGTTCTTGGTTCCTCCAAACCCGAGGTGGTCTTTCGAACCCCTGGCCCCTGGGCTCCTCTCGCCTTCTTCCCTCTGGCTGCCTCGCCTCGGGCTCGCTCATCTTCGCCAACCTTTTGTAGAATTCGGGGTTGGCTGCCTCCCCTTCAATCTCCTCCGCGGCTCTCTCCATCAACTCCTCGAAGGATACAGGAGGTCTTCTCTTCAGGTCCATCTTGAAGAACCCCTCTCGCAGCCCTACGATGAATGCCATCTGGAGGGCGAATCCCGGCACCTCCTGCATTAGGTGTATCTCCTCCTGGAACCTGTCCACGTACTTGGCCAGGGATTCCCCCTCCCTCTGCCTGATCTTGAAGAGAGCCTCCGCATCCTTCTTCCTCTTCTTTGACGTCGAGAAACGCAGTCGGAAGCTTCGGCGCAGATCATCGAACGCATAGATGGAACCTGTGGGAAGTTGGTGGAACCAGTCCCTTGCTTTCTCCTTCAGGGTGGTCGCGAAGAGTCGGCATTGGAAAGAATCCGACATGGGAAGGATTGAAGTCATGTCCTCGAACCACTGCAGGTGCACAACTGGATCCTCCTTGCCGGTGTAGTAGGACATCTCCGGCCCACGAAACCCTTCTGGCACTGGGGCCGAGAGGATCATCTCGCAAAAGGGGCTCCCTTCCCCTGCTCGGCGAGTGGTCCTCTCGCGCGGGACCAGCTCACACACATCAGCACTCGCCGGACTGCTGAACAGCTGTCGTCCGGGGAGGTCTCGCGCACTTCCTTCTGCTGGCACTTCCTTCCCCGGCCGCTGCCCCGGTGCGTTCTCGCCAATCTGCAAAGGCGGGACCACTGGGACCACCGGGGTCTCGCACTCGGTCCTTGCTGCGAGAACCGTCTGCAGGACTTCTCGCTTGAACTTCTCAAACATCTCCAGCCACTCGCCTGCCGCTGGTGGCTGCGAGTGACCTGAGTCAGAACCATTTCCTCCATCTCCTGTCATCGAAACCAGCTTGGGATTTTCTTTCACCGGCTACGGTCCACGCTCACCGCACCAAAAATGTTGAAACCAGCAACTGGTCTCTTGAGTTCGGACCCACTGGGGGTGTAGCCGATGCTTATTTCTCCCTCACTAGACTCTCCTGACGGTGGATGCTGGAAACGGAATAGACCCAAGGCTGAAGCGAGGAGGTCCCGCCACACACCCGGAAGATCTTAGAGAGCTTCCCCTCCCAAACCAAAGCTCAACCGGGCACCTTGGAGGGCACTGGCTGCCAACCAAAACTAGCCTAGAGGAGAGGATTCTCTAAAATCTGATCTCCTCCAAGGTGCCCTTAAGGGTCTATTTATAGTTTCCCTAGGCTGGTCTGTAAATAGCCTGGCTCCGCCTTTTAATTTTACTAACCGCACCCCAAATTGGTCTGCTAACAGCCAAACTCCGCTGTTCCGAGGGGCTATTTGCAGCCCACCAGGGGTATCCTGGTCATTTTCCCCTCACACCCATTTGGGCGAATGGTCCGTGAGGGCACCATTCGCTGGGCACCCGCCTGTCTGGGCGAATGCCCACGCTTCTGGGCGAGTGGTCCCCTGGCTGGGCGAATGCTCTCATTTCTGGGCGAGTGGTCCGTGAGGGCACCATTCGCCTAGCGTCTTCTTTCCTATAGCTTACCTCCACCATCTTGAGGGCATTTTTACCTCACTTAGCCTGGGCGAGTGACCCGGCGAATGATCCGGACGACCCAGGTTTCGCCAGTTGGCTGGGGGGGGGGGGCTCACTCGGCGAATACGGGTTGTACACTAAGTAAAATAAAATAGAGACAAGTTTTATTAATAAGAAATATGGGTTTACAAAAATTGATTTCCATAACGCTAGAAATCAGTGACGAATAATAATAAACTCTTTTCGTTTTCTATCCCGACTCGCATCCCCACGAACCGGTGGCCCTAGCCTATCCTTCCCCGGATTCGGCCTCAAGCCGCTCTAGCCAATCCTACCACTGATATGACCTTGAGCACCCCTAGACCTAACCTAGATCTAGTCGCCAACACGAGGCGAATTTCTGCCCTAAGTCCTACCCAGACCTAGTCGCCAACACGAGGCGAATTCTCTAACTATTTACAAAAGATATGAAATGATAATAATAAAAACTCCCTCTTGAAGAACTTCTGAAGTTGGAGTCGAAGATCCACTGTAGAATAAGCGTTATTGAAGCGGACGTCGTTTGGATCCGGCGTGAAGAAGTCCTTCAGAAATTAGCAGAGCTTTGGTGGGAGATCAACTTTTGGCCAAATCAGGCTCTGGAATTCTAGCACTCAACCTCTCTCCCTCTAATAATTCACCAAAATGAGAGAAGAGGGGTCCAATTTATAGCCTTAGCGCTAGTGCCTGCGCTACCTCTACCGCCGGCGCTATCCCATATTAGGACATATTCTGCGCGGGTGAATCTTCAATCTGAGGAAACATTTCCGCCTTGCCTCTTGTGCTCCGCGCTACCGCCTGCGCTATCTGCTACCGCCTGGCTCTAGCGCCTTCTAAATGTGCTCCCGAAATTGCACTAATCATCGCTAGCCCCCGGGCGCTAGGTGTTACCGTCGGCGCTAGTGGGCATGTTGGATTTATTGGCTAAATTTTGGGGGTAACCTTCTTATGTTATCCTTGAGTTATATGAACTTTGTTTCCTGCGCACTTAAACACACAAGATCAAATACACATAAGATTTGTTATTCTCAAACCTAAGAGATGCGGAAGATCATGTTCCAACAAACTCCCCATTTTGATAATAACAAATCCATTAATGATAAATCAGAGCATGAATATATAAGCATGATGAAACCTACTTGTGTGTGTGTGAGAGTGATGACTTAGGATAATTATCGATTTTAGTATTTAGAATAGCTCCCCCTAAATACATGCTCCCCCTAAGTGAATGCTCCCCTAATATGTAAGCTATCATCTTAATTAATCATGTTAGTTTTCCATTTTGATAGAGGATTTTATTTATCATGTTAGTTCTCCCCTTTTGTTATTAGCAAAAGTGGGTAAGGAAGCAAAACACATAAAAATTTGATAATAAGATAAAGGCATGATCGAGCTTTTAGAGAGAAGAAAATGATACGGAGTTTTAGAATAATTTTCATAGAAATAAATCAAAGTTTTGTTTAGCATAAGTAAGTTCATAGAAATAAATCAGAGTTCTTAGTTTTAAAAGGAATAATTTTACATTTACCATGCAAGTCTACCATTTGGTTAAAAAGTTTGGAGTTAGAAGACTTGAGATAAGCATGAAAAGAATACAAGGTAAACGTAATGTTGCGGAAGACTTATAAAAGTACAACAAACATCTTTATGTAAGACATGATGATTCATAAAAAGAAATATGAGTGAAGGATCAAAATGAAAAAGATATTTTTGTAAATCATTTTGAAAATCTTTAAAGATTACTATGAAGTAACCAGGCATGAAAGAAGGATATCAAAAATGAACTACTACAATGTTAATGTGTTTCACAAATTCAAAACATACCAAACATTGTAGAGAGCATGCTAGATTTTCTAGTGCATTTTATAGATAAAGAGAGTATAGAATTTTAGCATTGGGATCCAATACTCATGAGAAGAAGTGTTATAGAAGATAATGATGTGCACATAAGTGTATTTTGAAGAGAGTAAACAAATGTTTTAATCAAAAATACAAGACATATGTAGAGTAAAGTGCACAATAAAACACAAATAATTTTACTTCCACACCCATTAATGCACATAGAAAAGAATAATTGGTGTAAAAAAAAGTTTATGGTTTGCACAAGATGCTTTACTATTCTTTCCAAGGTGCTCAACCTCACAATGCTCATTAAGACTTATCAGGGGGTTCAAGTAGTACTTGGTGGAGTTATCTTTGTTATTTTATTTTATTCATTTTTTTGTTTTGTACAAAGTTCTCCGAATACACTTGTTTTGCAAACCAATGAAATTTTGAAAGTACAACTACTTTTCTTAATTTTAAGAGTGCAAATAAAAGTAGTGTAGGTAAGATACTTGTGCAAATTTAATTTATTGTACAATTACCATACACAAGTAAGTATTTTTAGATTAAGAGCATATGTAGACTTTGCCAAAAATAAGTGAGTGATTAAAGATCATTATCAAACATAAAACATTTACTCATACTTAGAGGCATGCTAAGCTTAGTTCTACACAACACTTTTTCAATACAATTTACGCACATGTGTTTAGATATATCAAAGCATGATAAAAACAATGTTCAAAGTAGTTTGAAAAGATGAATTTCAACATTGAAGAAGGTCTAAATGATAGATTAAATCATGCTTGATTTGCTCAATAACGTCCATACAGTTTTTTTTATAATTTTTATATTTTATATTTTTGTATTTGATTTTTGCATTTAGAATTAGAATTTAAATAAATGAACAAAGAAAAGGAGTAAAAGAAATATTTTTTGTAATTTGGTTTTTGTATATATTTTTTGTTTTAATTTTTCAAAAATCAATTCACAACAGAACTGCAAAACTATGTAGTACATATAATAGAGCATAATTTTAGGTATTTTATAAAATTTTAAAAATACATAAAAACAGACAGGTGCGCAAGCGCTAGCGCGGGAAACAGTACACGGTTTTTTAGGATTTTAAAAAATTTAATTTTTGATATTGGTTAAGTGTCCAAAGTTTAGTTTTATGCAGAATTTTCAGAGGATTTGGAGATGTTTAAATATGGAAAATTTGCATAAAACTATTGCGTTTTAAGAATGTGTTTTAACCCGAAAGATCTAGCACACCTAATTTAAGTCGTAATAATTGAAATCTTGCATCGGGTAGAGGTTTAATGAATATGTCAGCAAGTTGGGAGTCCGTACCAATGAAGCTTACTTTTACATGCTCTTTCTTAATATGATCCCTAATGAAATGATGGTGAACATCTATGTGTTTGGATCTAGAGTGGTGTACGAGATTATTTGTAAGGTCTATGACACTTTTGTTGTCACATTTAAGATCAATGTTTTTGAGATGAAAACCAAAATTATCTAGAGTTTGGCTCATCCACAACGCTTGTGCACAACAACTACCAAGTGCGATGTATTCAGCCTCCGTAGTGGAGAGTGCAACCGAAGATTGTTTCCTACTAGACAATGCAACTAATGAGAGTCCTAAAAAGTGACAAGTACTGCTAATGCTTTTTCGATCTAGTGAACAACCGGCGTAATCCGAATCGGAATAGCCGTGATGTGTAAATGAATCATTGTGTGGGTACCATAATCCTAATTTAGATGACCCTAATAGATAACAAAAAATACATTTTACCGCTTTTAAATGAGATTCTTTTGGATTGTCTTGAAAGCGAGCACATAGCATACGACAAACATTATATCTGGTCTAGATGCACTTAAGTAAAGAAGAGATCCTATCATTCCTCTATATAAAGTTTAATCAATGGAAATTCCAGATTCATCTTTTCCTAGTTTTATAGAAGCACTCATAGGAGTAGAAGCTTGTTTAAGATTTTCAAATCCAAGTCGTTTAAGCATATTGTGAACATATTTTGTTTGGCAAATAAAGATACTATCATTTCATTGTGAAATTTGAAAACCAAGAAAATATGATAGTTTTTCTACAAGACTCATTTCAAATTCATTTTTCATTACTAAGACTACTTCATTACATAATTCTCCATTAGTGACTCCAAAAATTATATCATCAACTTATATTTGTAAGAAAATTAAATCGTTATTTTTATGTTTAATGAAGTGTGTGTTGTCGGCACTTTCCACAACATAATCGTGCTTTAATAAAAACGATGTAAGTCTATCATACCATGCACGGGGCGCTTGCTTTAAACTGTAAAGCGCTTTTTCTAATTTATAAATATGATTTGGAAATTTTTCGTTTATAAAACCGGGGGGTTGTTCTACATATACTTCTTCTTTTATAAACCCGTTTAAGAAAACACTTTTAACATCAATTTGAAATAATTTTATCCTTTTAAAACTCGCAAATGCCAAAAATATTCGTATAGATTCTAAGCGAGCAACGAGTGCAAAAGTTTCTTCAAAATCTACCCCCTCGATTTGAGAAAAGCCTTAAGCGACTAAGCGAGCTTTATTTCTTGTAATCCAAGATTCACCATCTAATTTATTTTTAAAGATCCATTTTACACCAACAACAGGATGATTAGATGGACGTTCTACTAGGTTCCAGACTTTATTTCTTTCAAATTGATCTAACTCTTCATTCATAGCCAAAAAACAAAATTCGTCTTTTAAAGCGGTGGAACTGTTTTTAGGTTCAATTTCGGAAACAAAGCAAATATTTGAAAACGCTTCATAAAGAGAAGATCGAATTCTTACCCCAATAGATGGTTCCCCAATGAGTAGCTCTTTTGGATGATTTTTTAAGAAGTTCAAGACGCTTGGGGGCACATATTCATCTTACTTGGCCTTCTCCTCCTCTTCTTTGGAAAGTTCCTCTTCGTCGTGCTCCAAAGATGGCAAAGGTTGATCATTTGTACCTGTAGGAAGTCTTTCTACACAAGGAATAAATTCATCAAATTTTACATTAATAGACTCTTCAACCTTACTCGTTCTTTTGTTAAATATTTTATAGGCTTTATTAGTTGAAGAGTATCCAAGAAATATTCCTTCATCACATTTTTCATCAAATTTTCCTAAAGACTCTTTTGTATTTAGAATAAAACATTTACAACCAAATACTTTAAAATATGATGTGTTAGGTTTCTTTTGATAATATAGTTCATATGATGTGAGATTTAAAGATGGACACAGCATGACTCTATTCATTACATAACATGATGTGCTTACGGCTTCGGCCCAAAAGGACATAGGTAATTTATATTCAGATAGCATAGTACGTGCTAGTTCTTGGATTGTCCTATTCTTTCTTTCTACAATACCGCTTTGTTGAGGTGTGCGTGGAGCGGAGAACTCATGCTTAATACCTAATGTAAGATCCCCCTCCCGGAACATAAAACATGGTCGAGGGGAGTCTTATGCCCAGGACAGCCGCCTTGCGGAAGCGCTAGCACACGAGCTAGCCTCCCCCACAAGACGCCTATCCTGCCGGCTAAACCAACTACACAGCGCCAACCCATCAATGAAAGAAAGTATTAAAAACCAAAGATTCACAATAAGTAATAATGTCCAAATCAGAGTATAAGAAAGACAGAAAGCTACACAAGCTCCTGCAAATCATCAGAGTAATCAGCTAAATGCCCCAAGGGCTACATCTCAAAACACTCACCCGCCTCTGTCACTAACGACAGCTAAGGTACCATAAACCCCAGCCCTGCACACCTGACCCGGCTGGCCTCCGGTGCTGAACGCTGCTACACATCTGAATGTGCTCCTAAAAAGAGGGAGGTAGCAACCGTTAGTCATAAAGACTAAGTGGCTTCCCATCCGCTCCCCCGGCGACTCCAAGGCACCGGGCGGAAGGAAAGGAAGAAAAGCTGCAATATAACAGTAATATATACAAAGCAGGTGACGGGGAAAGTAAACTAGTATATACACAAATTCTAAGCTACACAAGTGTAAAAGGGGCTAATCTAATCATGTATAAGCAGGAGTATAATAAAGGTGTGCAGCAGTAAATAAACAGTAAGTAAAGCAGGTAAAACAATGCAGTAAGAACAGTAGCGACAAGTAATCAATCTCGTACCTTAATTTATATGAATGCCCATACAAACTTATAAGTTAGGATTTCCAGGAATTATAACTCATCATATAAAAGAGCTCATACTAATTTATATGATGAGGATCTGCAAGTGCGTATGCTATGCTATGCCATGAGTGATTATGCAATGAACTCACTCACACGACTCTGTGCACACAGACCTTTGTAGTTCCCTCTATTTGAGAGGAAGCCAACCTCTCGGGTACCAACCGCTGTGACACACGGTGGTAGAGGACCGGGCCGTCCACTCCTAGGCGGGTATGCACACTACCAGGCCTAGACCGCACGTACGCCTCGACGCTAAACAACCGCGGAGCTCTGCGTACTCTTTGCTGGAGTCCACCAGGCTTTGAGCTAAGTGGAAGGTGTCTTCCAGGAATTGTCGTCCCGACACGCAGACAAGCTGGCCCCTCAGACCCCAACACACCCGCTAAGTCCACGTACCGCGGTCGGTGTGACGACCTGCCTAGTACCGAAGACCTGCCACAATTATCCAAGAACTAACGGGGCTATCCTCCCCTCGAGCCTCCAGCTCGTCCAACCCAGTATACCACACACCTGTCACTCCCACACTGGGAGGAGATACATAAATCCAATCTTACCCTACTATGGCTACTCTTGCCTACTTTAAATGTTATTGCAATTTAGGGTTAATCTTGGGCTTCCCGAGGGTTACCCTGTAAGGGGCTCGCTACGGTACTAGGAACTACAATGGGATGATACCCCAAAGTTCTCTTTCCCAAGACACTTAGTATTATTGGTATCTACTCATAAGATTACCCTCTTATCATCTCACTAGAATTAAACCTCAGTGCTTTATGACCCTCTAAGGGGAAAGACGATCTTTCGTCAATCCCGAGCACAGCTTTACCCATAGCTCACCAAACACTCTCATCACCTAAACTCCTTTTTGGTGACCTCAACCTCTTCATCCAAATCAGGTACACCAACTACCTCCCCATTCCCACCTAATGGTCTACAAGTTATCTTCATTCTATCGATCTACTATTCGCAGACCAAATGAGTTATATGAACCACATAAGGGGAGGTACTACATATATTCATCCAATTGACTCTAGATTATTACCAGAAGACTATCATGATATTATAAGACTAAGCTCGGCTTTTACTCAAGGGTTGTTTCTCATCCAACCCTGGGATTTCACTACTTATCTTGCATGTTTATCAATCTATTACTTGTTATATCACATTTGAGTACGATGCCTACTCGTTTAGGGAACTCATAACCTCAACTCCGCACATGACTGCTTGTGCATTCATCCTAATCTCACACATGATTCCGAGGATCTTGCACGTGATCCCTTCGATATACTACAATCATTACCGACGTCTTCTTATTCAATTACGGATGATAAATCACATTAAATCCGTACGAGAATACCCACTATATTTATTGTAATCATAAACAATCATCATTAATGACAAATACCTTCAATGATTATCACAGCATCGGTTCAACTATATTACTTGCGATCACAAAGGATTAAGCATTTATAACAATACTTTAATTAGTTATCGCGTCATCGAGGTGCACATTCGATCATCATCCGCGAAGTGTTAAGTCTATGATCTGTCCGCTAACCTTTATTAATAAATCGCAAATTCAGAATGATGTACCCAAACAGGACAGCCCTCGAGAATCGGATTTCGGGGAGCTACACTCCTCCGAAAATATCGTGTCGCCCCATTTTGGAAAAGTCTCTCCGATAGCTACAACTTTCATGTTCGCTCCAAGAACTGAGAAACCGGCCACTAGTAATCCCACCATATGCAATCATGACCATCATCTCACCCATGCAATACCATGTAATTGCCTTGTGCTATCAAGCACCCTTGGACATCAACTTAGTCCCTTCTTACCATGCTTCGCAAAACATCTCAAGGCATCCCTGGCCTTAGCATAAACATTTCAAAGCACCACCGGCCTGCGCATAAACATTTCGAGGCACCACCGGCCTGCGCATAACGTTCAACAACGTTCCAACAAAAGTAGGGCGATAGCGTGTTCGTACATGGTAATTCTCTATCATGATTCTTCGGGACTACTAGTACGCATTTCCAATCCTACACATTCCCTTAAGAATTTATCCCAACATCAATAACTCTCAAATCACTGTCACCGTGCCTCATCATCTATAACATGATTCGTATATGACATTAATTTATCCGAGCTTCCGACTTAGCATTTACACCACAGTTAAGACATTCAATGGAAGATTAATAACTTTAAAAACGACGCACCCAAAAATTACAAAACTTCACAAAGATGATTATAATCTTGATAATAATCACTCCACCAATTTTCATGAGCGTCGAAGCAATATTTTGGGAGATATTCATAAATTACCATAATCGAGTGTGACACGACACTGTTCAGTAAAACAGACATTCAGAAAGCTCTACTCAACCAAAATTATGATTAACCCCAATCTGGAAAGCTAAGAAGAAGAGCTACAACTTTTATGTTTACCTCAAAACCCAGAACTTAGTGTTTCATACCCAAAATCCTCATTGAAGTCAACAGCCCAAATCTGGACAGAAAACAGAGCACAAAATCCTGATTTAATTCTCTGGACAGTCCACTCGACTGGACATCTAGAGAGCTACAGGTCACCCTAGAAAACGTGTAACCTATCGTTGGAAAGCTCTCTTCAAGGGCTACAACTTTCATGTTGAGTCCAAAGCCTGGATCTTACTGGAACATGTCCAAAACTGGACTTGAACTCAGCAGTAGCTACCTGGACAGCAAGCTGTCCTGTACTAGACAGGACCAACTTCTGAACAGCCAATTTCGATTGCACTTTGAGGGAGCTACAGAGCTCCCCAGAAAACGCACAACCAGTCGCTGGAAAGGTCTTTCCGAGGGCTACAACGTTTATGTTGAACCCAATGCCTGGATCCAGCTAGAACATGCCTAAAAAGAGGATCGAAGCCAGCCGCGCGCATTAGACAGATTTTGTGAACATTATTTACATTAAAAACTGCACGGATCTAAAAGCTGAACGGACAACATCCGGTCATCTTTTTCCTCCAGCCTGGGGCTTGTGATTTGCCCGACCTGGAGTAACACATCTCTTCGTCGTCCACCAAAAACCCCAAACCGACTGACTAACTCCGCCACCACCTTCCTCGCTTTGAGGTACATCGACGGGTGACGTGTTAGCGGTCGAAAGTGGCCGGAACATTTACCCGGAACATTTATTTCAGGCCGTCTCTTCACGGCTTGCTCTCCAATCGACTCTATTGAGATCGATATCTCACCTAGTGTGATCTAGGAAACTAGCACCAAGGGAGAGGGGAGGAAGCTCACCGAGTGTCCATGCATGCAACCCAATAGCCGCATTTGCGGCATTTGTCCGTTGTTCCCGGCCGTGGTTGGATCTCGCCAAGGAAGGAGGAGATCACAAGCCATGGTGGAGAGAGGTTGAGGCCGCCGGAGTTTGGAGATTGGTGGTGGTCGACCTAGAGGAGAGGAGCTCGGATTTCGTCCAGATCTGGAGTTTGTCGTCGTCAGAGCTTGGAGGAAGAGCTTCAGCCATGAAGGTTTGCCGGAGCTTGGAGGGGACAACGCTGGCCGGCCATGGCCTTTTGGCGAGGAATAGGCCACCGGAGTTGAAGATGGAGTTCGGCCGTGGAGGAGAGCTGCTGGTAGAGGGAAGCAGGCCAACTGCTTGGAGGGAAGAGGAGCTCGGTTTTGCCATGGAGCTGCTCGCCGGAAAATGAAAGTCGTCGGAGGAGGAAATCGCTAGAAGGGGGGCGAGGTGCTGCTGCTAGAAAGGTCGCCGGAGGAGATCTAGAGGGAGAGAGATGGAGGACTGCCGACCCTACAAGAGATCGGAGCTTGGTGGTGGAGGGATTGCTGCGGAGAGTTGCTCGGCCATGGCTGCTTGGAGAGCTCGCCGGCACAGCAACGCGTCGGAGAGGGGAGAGCTGCTCGAAGGAGGAGAAGCGCCGGAGTCGGACTCGCCGGAGGAGGAGGTCGCCGGAGTGGAGCAGCTTGGAGGGGATCTGGATCGGCAAGGGGGAGATGTTGACGGCGCTGGATCGGGCTGCTGGGAGAAGGTATGCTCTAACCTAAATTCACGTGTATATTTATATAATATTATTAATAATATTATTATTATATTATTAAAACATTAAGTTATTTCATTCAAACGCCCGCATATCGCTTTTGGGAACTCGTAATTTGTTCCGGACGGGCTCGTTTTGACCGTCTCGCTGACACGCATCCACATGGACTATTCGAGATCAATTCCGAGTTCGTTTGCCCAAATTACGCTCTCCGGAGCGTTTACGGCCTAATTTGACTTAAACGGCAAAACTGTCCAAATGACGCCGGAATCGCGAACGGATAGATTCGTTGAACTCGTACTATTATTACGAGTCTAACAAGACTGACTAGGGTCAATTGCGAGATCGTTCGGTCAATTTCACCATTTTGGATAAATATGTTATTCGCAGTCCACATTAATAAATTCGCCGATTCTCATCAGAATCGAGCGCGGACAGTTTTGTTGAACTCGTATAGGCTTCACGAGTCTAACAAAACTGACTGGGGTGAATACCGAGACCGTCTACTGCATATCGCCTTTTGGATAAATAAGCTATTCGCAGACCACGTTATTTAAGCTAACGTACGTACTATAATTCCTTCGAGGCGGCACCTTCTTTCGAATTTTATCGCTCAAGTTATGCTCTCCGGACGGCTCGGATCCCGATACAGCAAACATCGGGACAAATAATAGAATTGGTACTCGCCGCATTCGACGAGTGCACTTCCCCGGCTCAGGTGCAAGCCTGGCCCTCACTACACCCCGAGCTCGAGTCAACTCGCTTGACTCAAAAACGCGCACAAGGGGTCTAGCTCGAATCGGGATGTTACACCTAACATTTCACCTGGGCATAAGGGGAAACCATGAGCAACCGCTCATCCTGGGGAGTACTCATCATTGTGTGCTCATGTGGACTCTACTTCGCAACTCTATGCATCAGGCGATTTCACCGATTGCTTGATCTGAATGTCGCGTGCTCGAACTATTGACACCAAAATTGTCACAAACTTCCCAAACTCAACGACTAACCAAAAAGATATCGAGGAAAATCAGGGACCGCAAACAATTGGTTACTAACTCTTTAGGGTGGAGCGAACAGTGCACAGAAAAGAGACAATGTCACTGGCAGCGAAAAACACCAAATGTACCCGCAGCGACGAATACCACTTACTACGGGCAATGATATTTCATAAAAGTGATTACAAATTATTACAAGGAACATGCACGAATTTAGAAGGTTCGAACTATTGGCACCAGAATTGTCACGAACTTCTAACACTCAACAACTAAATAAAAAGATATCGGGGGAAATTAGGGGCCGCAATCAATCAGTTACTAACCCTCTATGATCGAGCGAATAGAGCAAAAAAAGGAGATGATGTTGATGGCAACGGAGAACACCATACATACCCGCAACGGCGAATACCACTTGCTGCAGGCAATGATATTTCTTAAAAGTGATTACATATTATTACAAAGGCACATGCACACATTTAGAAGGCGACCGAGTGACCGAATTTGTAACCGCGCCTACAACAGAGCAGATTCTGGCCAAGTTCTGTATCGTTCCAAGCACCCATGATCCTCTATTTATACATGAGGGTAGGCTGCTTAGACGGTTGGGAGCATTTAATGCAGTATTATATGCTCAGCTACCCGGGGTAAACGAGGAGTCGGGTAGCGGGAGAGAAGGGGTCGCGCGGGTACAAAATGTTGTAACCGTGCGGACCTTTTCTAGCTGAAAAAAAGGAGAGAGCTAGGCGAATGCATGCTTAACTGTGCCCTCCTCGGCTTCTCCGAGATGGACATTGTTGAGGGCCGACAGAGGGAGCGCACTGATACTTGGCGAGTAACCGCACATACCCTTTCCGAGGAGGAGGAAGGCGCGCCCACAAAATAAGTGACCGCCCATCCTATTGAGAGTTAGTGCTGGAGCGTACTGGAGCTAGTTTCGGTCGCAGGATTTGGGTTAACACATATTGTGCAAATTTATGATAGTTGGACTTCCCTGAAGGTTCACCGCAACATCCTATCATCACATCACATGAAGTCATTGTTTGGTCCAGCGTACCTTCCCTCGGCCCGTGGCGCGTTTGCTACTTTCTTAAGGGAAAAAAGCAGCACCCTTTCCATAAGCTCAAGCTTATGGACCAAATGGGTATGCGCTCTATCCTACAAGTGATATCAGAGCCAGGTTATGAGTTCGAGACCCAGGAAAGCACTGTTGATTCCGTAATTCAGTTGCCTTGGGCCATGCATCTCTGTCGACGAGTCAGGCGCCCCCGACCATGTGGTAACCCTACCTCTGAGCCATGTGGTGCACCACCTATTAGCCATGTGGTAATCCCACCTCTGAGCCTAGTGGGTCGTGCAAGACTCTCGGGGGGATTGTTGGGTTCAGCGTACCTTCACTCGACCCATGACGCATTTGTTACTTCCTTAAAGGGAAAAAAGTAGCGCCATTTCCATAAGTTCGAGCTCGAAATCACTCAATTCTGTGAAAAACCCAGGAGCGGAGGTAAGAATTGACGATTTGTTTTTTAGTTCAAAGTTAAAGTCACAGGTTTTCACTTTAAAGCCAATATCCGAGTAAATTTAGTCGCGCCGAACGTGGGAATTGAATTTCTAATCCTCAATGTCAATTCCAGAAAGACAATTCTATTTGAACGGATGAAATTTAGATCCCCGAATTGGATTTGAAGGTCTAATTTTAATTTTGTTGTTCGTTTGCGCATTGCAATTAAAATTCTAATGAATTACATGTAATTCATTTTGAACTAAAGTCAATTCTTTCCTATTTATATAATGATTGAATAATTTTTGTCGGGGTGCATTTTTCGCCTAGGGTGCGTTTTTTCACCCCGGGCGCGTTTTTTACCTCAGATAGCATTTTTTGCGCATGAGAATGTTTTTCGCTTAGGTGCGTGTTTTTGCCCGGGATCGCGTTTTTATACATGCACACGTTTTTGCCCGGGCGCACGTTTTCGCTTGGGCGCGCATTTTTTCCGCCCAGACTCGCTTTTTTTTGCTCGGGCACGTTTTTTTTCACCCGGGCACACATTTTTCGCAATGATGCGCATTTTTTACCCATGCACGCGTATTTCGCTCGGACGCACAATTTTCGCCCGAGCGCACAATTTTCGCCCGAACGCACATTTTTTCTCCTAGGCGCGCATTTTTGCGCTGGCGCAAGTTTTTCGCCCGAGCGCGTGCTTTTTTGCCTAGATGCGTATTTTGCGCCAGGGCGCACGTTTTGCTCCTAGGGGCGCATTTTGCTCCTGGTCGCGCGTTTTTCGTCTAGTCATGCGATTTACACCCGGGTGCACATGTTTTCTCCAGGGCACATTTTTTTCAACCGGGTGCGTGTTTTTTGCCTCGACGCGCATTTTTCGGCGGGTCGACAATATTATATTCTTATTGAAATTATTAAGCCATAATTAATGTCAATATATGTGAGAAAATGTTAGGTTCTTCCTAATATATGCGAGCGAATGTTATACGTGAGAGAATTTTTGGTTCTTCATTTCCATTGATAAAAATATTAATTCTTAGATTAAATTTTATTTAACAAACGAACAACAAAATTTTCACAA
The DNA here is from genome assembly GCA_033032865.1 of Dactylorhiza incarnata. Taxonomy (NCBI): domain Eukaryota; kingdom Viridiplantae; phylum Streptophyta; class Magnoliopsida; order Asparagales; family Orchidaceae; genus Dactylorhiza; species Dactylorhiza incarnata. Next base: position 2,849,290 of record JAWHQI010000321.1, on the reverse strand, counting down.
TATTCTACAATTCTGTTTATTAAGCAAACACTATTATTAAAATTAGTCCAATTTTAATTTTTAGAAGAATCAAAATTTATCTTAATTCAAATATCTAATTTCAATTTCATATAAACGAACCGACCCTCACAATTTCCTAGAATAATATAAATTTGAACATATTTAAGACAAAAATTTGGACTTCACTAAAAGTCTTCATTTGTGGCAGCTTATTTGCTCCGGTGAGTTTGATCAAAAACATCGTTGTCATTGAATGTATGTATGGCAGGACAGTTTTTGACCGCTACCAAAAAAATAAACTAGTTTTGAGCATAAAATTCAAGAACGACAGTTCATAACCACCGCGTTCACGACCGCCGCCGCCGTGTCAAACGAAGCCTAAGTTTGAAAATTAAAAAAAAAACCCGGTATTTGATTATGGAAAACTTATGCTATCACGAATAACCTCCTAGTAAATTCTCAATCAATTTCCAGTGATGGATCATCAATTCATCTCTAAATAAAAACTGATCGAAATGAGTCTAATTCATGAGTACAACACTTTGAATTTGGAGAAATACTTAGGTATAAGGCTGAGCATATTATTCGAAACTCGAAAGTCGCTCGAAAATTGCTCGAATATTGAGCTGAATCGGAATCGGTTACAATTGATTCTACTCAATTTTAGTCGATTCAATTTGACTAGAATCTGATTTTGAGTCGATTTTGAGCCAGCCCTGAATCGCTCGAAATATGATTTGAATCAACTCGAATTAATTAAAAATAATATGTATTTATTAATATGCTATTATTTTAAAATTAAAAACACTAAATTTTAAACCTAAATAAAAATATTGAATGTTTTAAGTGTTTCATCTGCTAAATTTAGATGTTTCCTAATTTAATTTCCAGCCAATTACGAATAAAGAGAAAAATTGCTCAATTTCGAGCCAGCTTGATTCGATTTTGAACCAGTTCAATTCGATTTCGAGCCAGCTCGATTCGATTTTGAGCCAGCTCGAAATCGAGCTATTTCGAGTCGAGTCGAGTCGACTCGAAATCGATTTCGATTTCGAGCCGAGTTCAACTCGAAAATTTTGATTTCGAGCCGAGCCAAAATCGCTCGAACTCGACTCGATATCAGCCTAACTTAGGTACGGGCAGCGTTCAAAAGCAAGGTGTGGGTGAGATCTAGCCTGTCCACTCAACAATTAGATGGTCAGCAAAAAAAAGTCTTAAAAAACGGCTTTTCGATCGGACAGCTGTTCGTCGATCGAACAACTGTCAGTCATCCGACCTGCACGTAGCTTTTGTACACTACCCACACTAAATATTTTTTTTTTCTGGAATTTGGGCCTGTTTTATGAACGATTTGATCAATTTGATTTGATTGAGTATGAAATGACATGAAGTCAATCAGGGCCCACATTAATTTCAAAAGCCAATTCTTTGGCTTTCTCAAAATGATTCAGAGCAGTTATAATAAAGCATGGCAATTGTTATAAGCACATCAATTTTGGCTATTCGCACACCAATTTCTATGAGTTATTACGTGCCTTTTGAAAATATGTTTTGTACATGCATTTTTAGGAAAAATGTTCAACACGAAAATTGTAGATCTTGCACTTTTCCTAAAAATGCACGCACTAGGCGTATTGTCGCCCTGATCGTAACTATAGCGAATTTTTGAAAATACGCCTTGTACATGCATTTTTAGGAAAAGTGTTCAGCACGAAAGTTGTAGAACACTTTTCGTGTTGAACATTTTTCCTAAAAATACATGTACATGACGTATTTTCAAAAGTCACGTAATAACTCATAGAAATTGGTGTGCGAATATCCAATACTGGTGTGCTTATAACAATTGCCAAAAGTATCGGTGGTTGGCTACTCAGCTGTCAATTTGTTAGCAATTATAATAAAATAAAAAAAGATGGACCTTTGCTCAAATCATTTCACGATTGTAAAGAGGACCGAAATATTTTATTTATTTACTTTAGGGTGTTTATATTGGCAGCTAGTGAATGATTATTGACAGCCCAATGATAATAACAGTCCAACAAAACGATATAGAGAGTCTGATGGATATTGACAGCCCAAAATGAAAATAAAATTTAAGCCAAACAAACCATATTTAATAAAAAAAATCATCTATTTTCTCACTAAATGGTAAAGTAAATGAAAAATATTATTTATGAGGTACAAAAAAACCAAAAGTATGTGAAAAATAAGAGAAAATATACCAAATTTTGGAAGGGTTCGCCGGTGTCGACAAAAAATATCCAGAGGAGTTTGACGATGTTGAAGGGTTCTTCTCCGACGGTTGTGAGTTACCGGCAGCGAGAAATCTGAAGTTTTCGGGGGATTTCGACGTGATCGGGAAAAACGGGTGGAATGAAGAGTCTTTAAAAGGGGTTGATATTAGAGAAGAGTCCAATTAGATTTTATGTGTTTTAAATTTATTGGGGCTGTCAAAAGCATTTGCGGACTGCCAATATAAACACCCTTATTTTATGGACCAGACGAACATGTGAGAATTGCAATAGCTATTATAATCATGCATTATTTATTTTACATAATATAGTTTTTAATTAGGCTAATAATCATGTAAAAATGACTTATTCTGACTGTAATTTACGTCTATAAATTTCAGTCGGATTTTTCATCTAATACGCGCGCTGAAAATTGTGCAACGGGAATCCTATGGTGAGATTAATATCAAGCACGGGAAAGAATCGTGCGTCGAACATACCAACAAATATCCCTACAATAGGACCCAAATTGGGCATTAAGGGTATGTAAAAGATAGTTTTTTAAAAAGGTTTCTTGCCTCATTTTACTTCGGGTGATGCTATTAGCAGTCCTACGCGGAGGTGGAGGAGATCTTTCTTCCTCGCTCCCGCCGATGTTGTGTCTTTGCCGCCGCTGGAGATCTTTCTCAAGACCTAGTCGCCACAGCCAGGAGGAGAACACTTTCTTGCTCCCTTCGCTGTAGATCTACCACCGTCGGTGTCAGATCTAGGTCTTCGTGGCTTCTTGCTGGGCAGATCCTTTGAGTTCTTAAGTTTTGTAAATTTAATCAACGTGTTTTGTAATATTTTTTTTGAAATATGGATACTTATGACCTTCTGCAGTATTAATAGCATGTATTAACGTTTCAGGGATGACTACATCAGTTATTTAAAGGAGTCAATTCTAGGTATTGGGATTCTCTCCATTTGAGGCCAAATGAATTGTATACATTTTATGGTCAAGATTTTTTCGTGGTTGATTCGATGGTTCACTAATCCTATCTTTTTTTATTTTTTCTTAAATAAAAAAATTGTGCACATTTAGATAAAGTGAGAATCAATCCTGACAATGAAATGAATATTCTCCATTTGGGGTCCCAAATGGAGAGGATCCATTTGGGGTCCCAAATGGAGAGGATCCATTTGGGATCCCAAATGGAGAGGATCCCGCGATCCCATTTCTAGTGCCAAGTGAAATTAGGGAGTGAATTAAGGATTGATGAGTAATGTCTAGTTTAATTTAGAAGTGTATTTAAATAAGAGGTGATGAGCTTTGTAAAGCAATGTGATCAATGTAATGTTTTCTCTTGCAATTTCTTTAACGTTTATCCTCCCTCTCTATCCTCTATCTCTCACTCACCTCTTTAACGTTTATCCACCCTCTTTATCCTCTATCTCTCACTCACCTCCACCCGGTATCAACGTTTGCCCTATCTCGCTAATCATCATCACATACAATAAAATTCTTATAGCGAAACTAAATTGTTCTCAAGTCACAAAGTAAGAGAATAATTGTTGCAAAAATAATATTGGTGGTACAATGCCAATAATACATACATACAAAACTGATAGATAATATCTGACGCTATATGTATGCCTTAAAACTCTTATATACAACATGCATCGTCTAATCAAATACAATAAATGGATACGAAGAATCATCCTCACTGCTGAAGCCAGGTAAATCCTAGCTTCAAATGTTCGGACCTAAGTGTAGCCGAAGGTTACTAATCTCACGGTCAAACGCCACAACTCTGATGGCTAGAACATGAGAGAGAGAAAAATGTCTACAAGCACACCTCAGGCGCTTCAGCAGGGAGGTCCCGCCACATACCCGAAATTCTAGAAGAGCTTCCCCTCCAAAACCAAAGGCTGAGCTAGGTACGAGAAAGACACGGACTAGGCGAGTATCTCGCTTGGGCGGTTCGACCTCTTCAAAAAAGTGTCATTCCTGGTACCCCTGAGAGTTTATTTATTGACAAATCCGGGGGGGGGGGGGGGGGGTAGTTACCTGACCATACTCGTGATTTGCAATGGGTACTCGCCCATGCTCGCTCATGCTCGCTCATGCCTGCCTCCTTGAGGATGTTCAGTACTCTACTGGCGAGGTATGTGCTCTATCCTGCAAGTGGTTTCAGAGCCAGTTACGGGTTCGAGACCCGGGGAAGCGCTGTTGATTCCGTAATTCAATTGCCTTAGGCCATGCCTCTTTGCCAGTTGGTCAGGTGGCCCTGGCCATGTGGTAACCCCGCCTCTGAGCCTAGTGGGTCGTGTTGGATGCTGCAGGGGGGGGGGGGGGGGGGGGGGTGGCAGCATACCTTCACTCGGCCCATGGCGCATTTGTTACTTCCTTAAGGGGAAAAAGTAGCGTCGTTTCCATAAGTTCGAGCTCGAAATCACTCAATTCTGCGGAAAATCCATGTGCGAAGGTAAGAATTGTCGTTTTGATTTTTAGTTCAAAGTCGAAGTCATAGATTTTCGTTTCAAAGCTAAAATTCGGGAAAATTTAGTCGCACCGAACATGAGAATTGAATTTCTAATCATTAATGTCAATTCCAGAAAAGCAATTTCATTCAATGTCAATTCTAAAAAGGCAATTTCTAATCCTCAATGTCAGTAGGACATAATTGAGATTCCCGAATTGAAATTGAAGGTCTAGTTTTAATTTTGTTATTCGTTTGTGCGTTTGAGCATTGAAGTTGAAATTGAAATTCTAATGAATTATTTGGAATTCATTTTGAAATAAAGTCAATTCTTTTCAATCTATATAATGATTGAATAATTTATGTCGTGGCACATTTTTCGACCGGGGTTTTCACCCGGGGGCGCACTTTTTGCCCGGGAGAGCATTTTTTGCACAGACGAGTGTTTTTCGCTTGAGAGCGCATTTTCGCCAAGGAGCGGGTTTTCGCACTTGAGCACATTTTTACCCGGGCGCACGTTTTCGCTTGTGCGCGCATTTTTTTCTCGGGCACGCTTATTTCTCTCAGGCCCACATCTTTCACCCGAGCACGATTTTTTCACCCATGCATGCGTATTTCGCTCGGGCGCGCATTTTTCGCCCAGACGCATATTTTTCGCTCGGGCACACAATTTTCGCTCGGGAGCACATTTTTCTCCCGGACGCGTTTTTTTTCTCCTAGACGTGCATTTTTTGCATGGGTGCACATTTTTCGCCATGACGCGCGTTTTTTGCCTAGGTGCACATTTTGCGCCCGGGCGCACGTTTTGCTCATTGGGGCGCATTTTGCTCCCGATCGCGCATTTTTCGTCCAGTCATTCGTTTTACACCTGGGTGCACATGTTTTCTCCAGGGCATGCATTTTTCTCCCGGGTGAGTGTTTTTCGCCTTGGCGCACATTTTTCGCCCGATCGAAAATATTAGGTTCTTCCTAATATATGTGAGTGAATGTTAGATTTTTTATAATATATATGAGAGAATGTTTGGTTCTTCATTGCCAATGATAAAAATAATAATCTTTAGATTAAATATTTTTTAACAAACGAGCAACAAAATTGATAAATTTCGCAATATTCTACAATTCGGTTTATTAAGCTAATACTGTAACTGAAATTAGACAAATTCAAATTTCTAAAAGAATCCGAATTGATCTTAATTCAAATATCTAATTTCAATTCCATACAAACGAACGGACCCTACCAATTTCCTAGATAATACAAATTTGAATATATTTAAGACAAAATTTAGGACTTTTACGAAGTTTGAACATAAAAAGGACGTCGTACTTTGAATATGGAAAACCTATGCTATCATGAATACCTAATAAATTCTCAATCAATTTCCATGACACTCTCCTTTAATGTGATTTGTTATAAGCTGAAGAAAAGTTGGCTATTTGTAGATCAAATTTGGTTATTCGCATTTCAAAATTGGCTATTTGCAGACCGCCTACTCACCCCCACCCAATGTAACATTTTATGTACTATTTGCTAAAGTATATTTAGCAATTATGACGAGTCTTTAACGGAACCATAACGGGTCCGTTAAAGCACCATAACGGGTCGTCCGGGATTTAGGGTTCCGCCTATAAATACCCCTGCTGGGGGCAACGGGTAGAGACGTTCCAAACTAGACGCTCACTCGGATGCTTTGAGCACTATCATTCTCAAAGTGTAACCGCCCAAGCGCCGCCCTAGCCCCCCTCTCCCTCTCTCCCGTTCGGTTCGGGCGAAACAGCCGCCGTGCGCTTCTCTCCTGTGACGCCCCCTCCGTCGCCGCCGTCTACAACGTCGAACCCCCTCAAATGCAAGGAAGAGGAGATCCGGCTCCCGTCCGTTTCCCCTGCGAGCAGGACGCCTCCCCTCTTTTGCTCGCTCGACTGAAGGAGTCGCCTGCCTCCTCTCTCACACGGAACAGTCCACCGCCGTCGAACGAAGGAGGAGATCGCGCCATCCACTCCTGCAGATTCGCCGCCACCGTTCGCTCCTCGCCCGAGACGCCTCCTCCAGCGCCGTCGTTCTCCCTTCCGGATCTGCCGCCGTCAGAGATCGCCCGCAAAGAGGAGTGCAGTTCCGCCGCCGTCGCCGAAGGAGGAGTGCATCACTACCACCGTCGTGTTCGTCGCATAGTCACGATCCCGCCGCCGCTGTCGTCGCCGGCGGAGTTCTCGACCCACGGTGTCGCTGCAGAGGAGATCAGAGCCCGTAGTCCTCGCCGGAATCTCCTTCCCCAGATCGCGCCGCCGATCCCGCCATTAGAGGAGACGATCGCGCGGATCGTGCACCGTAACTGTCGCTGTTTCGGGGGAACCGCCGGCTAACGCCTGCGTTAGAGGTATCGCCGGGCAATAGCCATCCCCGTTGCTATCGCCAGAGCTATCGCCAGGCGATAGCCAAATTTGGTGGTGGAGGTCCCCTCTTCCGTGACTCCGCTGACACCTCCAGATGGCCTCACTTTCGAAGAACAACAACCTCTCCTCTCCTGTGCCGATGATCAAGCTGGAGAAGTTCTCTCATTCTGAGTTCAGTGCCTGGAAGCGGAACACGCAGTTCAGTATGAAGTATTTGAATGTCTTTTATACACTACAGACTGATTTCACAAATTTCAAAAGAAGAGACGAAGAGGCTCAGTGGATCAACGATGAAGATTTATGTCGTGATTATCTCCTCAATTGTCTCTCCAATTCGCTAGCAGAGACTTTTGGAAAATTGAAGATTGCGAAGGAAATCTGGAATGCACTGGAAGATCAGTTCAAAGAGGAGGAGAATATGTCCAAGACGCATATGGTGGACAATTTCATGGGATTCACTTTCTCTGAGGAAATGGACATCCTACCCCAGATTGCATACCTGGTGGCCAAGCTCAACAGTGAGAACATCCATCTGCCAGATGGGTTCATTGCTGGTGCCGTCATTTTCAAGCTCCCCTCAGCGTGGTACTCTTTCAAGACGGAGATGTATCGGAAGAAGAATCAGGTCAGTCTGAAAGACCTCAAGCGGTTTATCCGCATTGAGGACGAGAATCAGACTAGGCATGCGATGGAGATGGTGAGCAAGCAGCAATCTGCTGCTAATATGATCACCCACACAAGAAGGAAGCATAAATCTGATCGGACTCAACCTCCCTACAGTGCACCCGCAGTAGTAGACACTAGCAAGAAGATAAAGAAGTTTAAGGGCAAGTGCTACAACTGCAACAAGTGGGGTCACTGCGCTTCTGACTGCAGACAACCCAAGAAACCTGATGCCAACCCACCAAAGCCTGATAACAGAGCTCATATGCTCCATCAGACTGCGCCCTCCCACTTTGTTGCCATGGTTGGGAACGGTCAGGCCAGTACTGATTGGTGGTTGGACTCGGGGGCGACCTGCCACGTCTGCAACAATTCCTCTCTGCTAAAGGATGCCACTCCAGCCTCTGAGACAGTTACAATTGCAAATGGTGCCACTGTTGAGGTGCTCCAGACAGGGACTGTGGATCTTCTTCTCTCGTCAGGTACGCATTTAATTTTGAAAGATGTTAAATTCATTCCTACATTAGCTGCTAATTTAATTTCAATTAGTTTGTTAAGCGATGCAGGTATGTCTTTTAACATTAGTGGTGGTAGGGTGACCCTAATGGTCAACTCTCATTATTTTGGTTGCGCATATATTCTAAATGAGATGTATAGGCTGAGTCTAGCAAACGAAGTAGTCAATCAGGTTAGTTCAAATCTCATAGATCCTAAGACTCTACATGTCAGACTAGAACACGTGAACTATAGAAAACTACTTCTGCTAGCTAAAACTCACAACATACCCTTAGACATTAAAATCAAATTTGACAAATGTGAGATATGTGCTCAAACTAATATAACTAGAACACCATTCAGTCAGGTGTCTAGGAGTACACGTTTAGAGTTGATACACTCCGACATTTGTGGCTATAAAAATTTTGTCACACGTGGTGGTCGAAAGTACCTGATAACTTTTATCGACGACTTCTCTAGATATACTCACATTTCTCTTAAAAATCAAAGATGAAGCTTTTGAAAAATTTCAAATTTTCAAAAAAAAAGGTTGAAAATCAATTGGATTTGAAAATTAAACGACTTAGGAGTGATCGAGGAGGCGAGTACGTCTCGGGTAAGTTTAGAGATTTTCCTGCCAGCAATGGCATAATCTTGAAACCACTGCCCCTTATTCGCCCCAATCCAACAGTATTGCCGGGCGGAAAAATAGAACTTTAACAGAAATTTTGAATTCTATGTTGTTGACTGTCGGTATTCCTGCAGCTTATTGGGGAGAAACAGCCATCGCGTCGAATCACATACTGAATATGGTTCCTCATGCTAAATTAAAGCAAACCCCGTATGAGCTTTGGTTTAAGAGACCGCCCAGATTTGATAATCTCAAAACCTAGGGTTGTATCGCCTACGTTAGGATACCTGACATAAGGAGATCTAAGATAGGACCTAAGATGAACACTTGTGTATACTTAGGATGTGCGGTGGATAGTGTTGCAGACAAATTTCTAGTTCTCTCTACCAACTCGGTCATTGAGTCTAGAGATGTAGTAAATCTAAGATCTAAACCTCACTTTCAATTAGTATCAGAGGACTTTCAATTGGTATCAGAGGTTGGTTGATTGTTTACAGGCTAACACCTGAATCAAAAGATCAATTAGATCTTAATTTCCTCTAGAGTTTTATTTTTCTAAAAACTCATGGCACGGAACAAAGAATACTCAAGCACAAGATCTCCTATGTGCAATCTCAATAAGTTTGCATTATGGAAGGCAAGGATCAGATTATATATGAATTCTATTGATGAAGATATTTTCAATGTTATTTTGACAGGACCTCTTACTCCTACAACAACAACAAGTGCTGAAGCAGCAACCAACAATAATGATGTTCCACCCCCTGAGTGGACAGATGCTCAAAAGAAGCAAAGAAGTGCAGATGCCAAAGTAATGAATATCTTGGCACAAACAATGTCTGATGACATTTTTCAAAAGGTTGTGGAATGCATCTCAGCCAGGGATATTTGAATTTCCCTCAACAACATGGTTGAAGGTTCTGCAGAAGAGTCAGAGTCTTCATCTAGCTCTTCTGAAGATGAAGAGAATGCAAATGACAAAGATCAATGCTTGATGGTTGTATATGACTCAAGCAGTAAGTCAGAACATGCATCATCATCCAGCTCTACTGATGATGAAGATGATGAAGAAGAAAGAAAATTCTGCATGATGGCTATCAATGCCTCAGGAAACAATTTCTTAAAGATAAAAATCTGACTCTTCCAGGTCTGCCAGACACCAGTTCTGATACCCTCATTGGGACGGAACTACGACTCCCTGCCACTGAGCCAGTTCACACTAGTGCCCTAGAGTCCGCTAGGCTATCTAATAGGGAACGAGTTCTTAAAAGCTTCGGTACAGACTTTGTGACTTACCATGTTGAAGCTGATCTATCCACCTATAAGGAAGCGATGCGATCCAGGGATTCCCTGTTATGGAGAGAAGTCATTGATGATGAGATGATCTCTCTCATGGAGAACCAAACTTGGACATTAGTTGACCTGCCCAAAGGAGCTAAAACCATTGGGAGCAAGTGGGTTCTTAAGAAGAAACTGAATCCAGATGGGAGTATCGCTAAGTACAAAGCACGTCTAGTTGCCAAAGGCTTCACTCAAGTGAGTGGAATAGAATACTTTGATACATACTGTGAAATTTTTCGAATCTTTATGAAGCGAGCAGGAGTTAGTCAACTTAGAGTTACAAGCCAAACAACCAGAAGCAAATGGAGGCAAACAAGAGATCTTTATTGATAGCAACTTCAAATTACAAGGCAATGCATGCTTGGTGAGACATGATTTCACCAGTAGAAACTGGAGACCGCGCGGTCTCCCTTGCGACCTCAGCAACTCGCCAAACCGCAACCCGCTGCCGATCTCAGAACAACACCAGACCGCCCATCAAACCGCACCCTTCCTTCCGAACTCCTGATTCTCCCGAACTCCAGCACCACAACTCCAAGCCGCAGACCGCCCGAACACTTTCAGAGGAAGAGGTGATCACTGCTGCCCGCACTATCCGTAGAAGCTGCACAAGAAGTGTTCAATCAGCAGACCGCCCGGTCAGACAAAAAGAGACCGCAGGAAAGAAGAGAACTCGGCTTACACTTGGTGTGTCTTAATTTGCTGCTACAGTGGCTCCTATTTATAGGCGTGGAACCTGATCCAGTCACCACCCTATGAGATAGGATCACCACCCTCCAGACCGCGCGACCTTACCGGTCACACCGCGCGATCAACAACAGTACTCCTGCTTCATTTTGGTGAACTCGCCAGCTTCAACATCAACCATGAGAGACCGCCACTCTCACAGCAGATCGCGACTCCAAAGGAGATCGCCAGACCGCCCGAAGCTGATCACCACCTGTGTTCGCCCGAGACCGCGAACACAGCCAGTTCGCCATTAGACCGCGAACTCCTGTCCTCATGCCGGTCTCCTCCTGAGACCGCAAACAGCACCCAGCTCGCATACCAGTCTCCTCCTGAGACTGTGACCTGAGACCGCGCGACTAAGACCCTTAGTCCATGAATACCACCAAAAAGCCCGGTCAGACACCAGACCGCAGTCTAGAGAAAACCTGGATCAAGCTGTGCGGTCACACCAGACCGCCACAGCCTTGAGGAAGACAACCCGCCACGCGATCACGCACAGATCGTGCACACCTGAAGACGATCAACCCACCACGCGGTCACAGACAGACCGCGCGGCCTTCACCTTCAGCCGCCTTGGACCCATACCAGAGATCAAGCCAGGAGACCGCAGCTAGGCTTAGACAAGCCAGACTGCAGAGGCAGACCGCTAGGCCGTGCGGTCACGCCAGACCGCCCGACCTCCTCCCAGACCGCCTAGGTCCAAAAGCCCTCTAACTTTCACTTCAATAATTTCAACACTTCCCCTTGAAGTGGGAAGTTGAAACTAGCCCCAGTAGGCTCCTTAGCCGTGTGAACGACCCCTTCGCCAGCGCCTTTGTGAACATGTCTGCCACGTTGTCCGCACTCCGTACATGCTCAACCGAAAGAGATCCCTCCAGCACCTTCTCACGAATGAAATGATGCTCGATCTCGATATGCTTGGTCCTCGCGTGACAAACTGGATTGGTAACCAGTTTGAGAGCACTCTTGTTGTCACCGCGTAGCAGAGTTGGCTCCCGAACCTCCTTGTGGACGTCTCCCACCAACCTCCTAAGCCAGATGGCTTCCTGAGCTGCCAAGGCCGAAGCCTTGTATTCCGCTTCCATGGTGGAGACCGACACGGAATCCTGCTTCTTGCTGCACCATGATATAGCTGTAGGGCCCGCCATGAAGACAAATCCAGATGTCGACTTCCGATCATCTGAATCTCCCCCGTAGTCAGCATCCATGTACCCGTGCACCTCGAAGCCCGCATCCCTCCTGTATAGGAGACCCATGTCCGAGGTCGCCTTGACATACTTCAGAATGTTCTTGGCTGCTAGCAGATGAGGTACCCGTGGCTCCGCCATATATCGACTCACTCTGCCAACTGCATATGCAATATCCGGCCTCGTGATCGTCAAATATATCAAGCTCCCAACCAGAGCTCGAAACACCAACGAATCTTGCATAATCCTTCTCTCATCTTTCCGAAGCTTCATAGCCTTCTCCAGAGGTATGGAAGTGCACTTCCCTTCCTTCATGCCGAATCGCTCCACGATCCGCTCCGCATATCCGGCCTGGGTAACCAGCACTCCACCTTCCTTCCTCTGCACCCCGAGTCCAAGGAAATGGTGAAGCTCACCTAAATCCTTCATCTCAAACCCGATGGACAGCTCGGCTCGAAGCTGCGCTACCTCCTCCTTTGAGTTCCCCGTCACGATCATATCGTCGACGTATAGCAGCACGATGACTTGAAGCTCCCCGCTCTGCTTGACGAACAAGCTTGAGTCTGAGTCTGAAGCACTAAATCCACAGAATAGGAGATATTCTGCGATCTTCCCGTACCACGCCCTCGGCGCTTGCTTCAACCCATACAGGGCTTTCTTCAGCTTGCAGACATGCTTCAGAAAATCTTTAGACACAAAGCCAGGTGGCTGGACCATGAAGATGTCCTTGTCAATCTCGCCGTACAAGAAAGCGTTCTTGACGCCGAGCTGCCAAATCTCCCATCCACTGAACGCCGCCAAGGCAATGATAAATCGAACTGAAGTCATTTTTGCCACCGGACTGAAAGTCTCCTCGTAGTCTTCACCGTATTGCTGCGAGAACCCCCGAGCTACAAGGCGAGCCTTGTACCGCTCTATACTGCCGTCAGCTTTCTTCTTAAGCTTGTAGACCCACTTGCATGTAACAGGAGTGGTGCCCTTGGGCTTGGGCACAAGAGAACAGAACCATTCTTCTCGAGAGCTGCCATCTCTTCTTGCATAGCAATGTCCCACTCCTTCACGCCTCTGGCCTTCTCAAAGCTCGACGGCTCCCTCTCATCCAAAAGACCAGCGAAGAAACATGAGACGAAGCTCACTGCGTTTCCTCCTGTATAGCGATCAGGGGCGACGATCGCTCGCTTCGACCTCCTCAGCTCCTTCCCCTGAACCGCATTATCTCCAGCTGCTTCTTCCCTAACTCCTCTTCCAGACGTGCTAGGAGCATCGCTCCCCCTGCTCCCTGAACCAGAATCCCCCGTCTCGGAACTAGAAGGAGATGAACCACCTGGTGACACAGGTAGCTCCACCTGAAGATCCTCCACAGCTTTCTCCGGCACCTCCACCATGCTCTCTGGTAGCTCCACATCAGAAGACCCCTTGTAAGATGTCACCTCATCGAACACGACGTCGCGAGATACCACAAACCTCCGCGTCTCCGGGTCCATGCACTTCCATTCTTTCTTCCGCTCATCGTATCCCACGAAGACTAGCTTCCTTGCTTTCGCATCTAGCTTTGTCCGAAGAGTATCTAGAACATGCACGTAGCAGGTGGAACCAAACACCCTAAGGTGTGCCACGCTTGGCTTCTCCTTGAACATCATCTCATGCGGAGTCAACATGTTGATGGGACTCAAAGGCATCCTGTTGATGACGTAGGCAGCACAAGACATTTCCTCCGCCCAGAAGGACTTTGGGATGCTCTTGGCATGCAACCAACACTTGCAGGTCTTTGTCAGATGAAGGATCTTCCGCTCTGCAACTCCGTTCTGCTGTGGAGTATGTGCACAAGTGAGCTCTCTCCGGATGCCTGCCTTCCTACAAAAAGTAGAGAACTCACTGGAGGTGAACTCCCCTCCGTTGTCAGTCCTCAGTTTCTTCACCCGCAGTCTTAGCCGACCCTCCACGAGCTCCTTGAACTCCACAAACTTGGCAAACGCCTCCGCCTTCTCCTACAGGAAATATACCCAGACATATCTGGTTTAATCATCGATCAACACCAGCATATATCTGCTGTCTCCGAGGCTTGGGGTAGCAGTAGGTCCCATTAAGTCACCGTGGACGCACTCCAACGGCACACTACTCCTTGTCTGCGACTTGTCAAACAGTAATCGATGAGACTTGCCGAACTGACATCCTGCGCAAACATGACCTTCACCGTAGGAAGATAGACTTGGCAGGCCCTTGACCAGACCTCTCATCGCCATAGCTTTCAGCTTGTCCATCCCTACGTGCCCCAACCTCTCATGCCATATAACAGCACCATCATTCATCTTCATCTTGTCGACGTAGGAACTTGTCGATAAAATGAACAAGTCCTTTGCCAGTCTCCTGACATGGACGACCTCGGCCTTTACGGCCTCAAAATTGCGTAGAAACTTCACTTCTGTTGGGCCGAACAGAACGTGATACCCAGCGTCTATAGCGTTGGTCACGGAGAAGAGGTTTTTCCTCTTACCAGGTACGTGATAGACACTCTTCAAAGTAAGTGACCCTCTATCACTGCCCAAGGAAACAACCCCCACCTTCTCTACTGGATGCACAGTATTATCAGCAGTAATGATTGCATTGTTACCTGTATAGGGCTGTGCAGAAGAAAGCTTGGTCTCGTCTCCGGTGAGGTGATGACCACACCCCGAGTCCACGATCCAATCCTCCAGATAGTTGATAGGAGCCGAAGCTCCAACAGAAGCCGAGAAGGCTCCTCCCCAACCTCCTTCAAAGTGCCTGGCCTCAGCTTCCTCATTTTCCGCAGCATGCCCAGCTTGGGTGACCACCCTGCAATTCTTCCTGATGCGGCCATACTTGCCACACTTGAAGCACTTCGGAGCTTCACCCTTCTTCTTCCCGTCAGCCTTGGGAGCATACCCCCTTTCCTGCTGCCCAGAAGTTGAAGGCCCATAGCCTCCTCCAGCGGTCTTCTTCTTCTTATCCCACTTCTTCTTCTTCCCCGAGAAGAGCACTTCGCCATCTCCCCCAGCCAGTGACACCCCCGCCATCTGCCTTGCCAAACTTTCTTGCGATGCAAGCAAGTTTTCCAGCTCCAACAGAGACGGCTGATTTACCCATCCCTGCACCGACGTCACAAAGGCAACATATTCCTTCCGCAAGCCGCGGATGATGTGCCTCTTCAGCTTCGCCTCAGAGATAGGCTCATCAGGATCCAATACTGAGATTTCAGCGCACAAGTTCTTCATCTTCAGAAAGAAAGTGGAGATAGAAAGATCACCCTGAGCCGACCTTGCCATCTCATTCTCCAAGAACTGTAACCTAACTACATTCTTCTTGTTAAACAACCCATCCAGGGCTCTCCAGATCTCCGCAGCTGATCCACATCCCAGAATGTGATCAAACAGATCAGGTGAAATTGCTCTCTTCAGAGTGAACTCTGCCTTCGCATTCGTCCTCCTCCAAGTTCTCACCTTAGCCCCATTATCCCCTTCCGGGATAACTTCCTGCATCTGATCTCCTGCAACTACCTCCCAGAGGTCCTCACCTAGAAGATAGCTTTGCACACACGACTTCCACATCTTGAAGTTGGTCGATGTAAGCATCTCAATTCCAAGACCCCTCGCTTCCATTGCTCTACCACTGGTTCCTTCTTCACAAAGGCAATGGCTACTCCAAGTCACTCACTGCTCAACCACTCCAACCTAGCTCTGATACCATGTGAAATTTTTCGAATCTTTATGAAGCGAGTAGGAGTTAGTCAACTTAGAGTTACAAGCCAAACAACTAGAAGCAAATGGAGGCAAACAAGAGATCTTTATTGATAGCAACTTCAAATTACAAGGCAAGACATGCTTGGCGAGACATGATTTCGCCAGTACAAACACCAAAGGGAAAAACAGAAATTGAAGAAACTTGAGACCGCGCGGTCTCCCTTGCGACCTCAGCAACTCGCCAAACCGCAACCCGCTGCCGATCTCAGAACAACACCAGACCGTCGATCAGACCACACCCTTCCTTCCGAACTCCTGATTCTCCCGAACTCCAGCACCACAACTCCGAGCCGCAGACCGCCCGAACACTTTCAGAGGAAGAGGTGATCGCTGCTGCCCGCACTATCCGCAGAAGCTGCACAAGAAGAGTTCAATCAGCAGACCGCCCGGTCAGACAAAAAGAGACCGCAGGAAAGAAGAGAACTCGGCTTACACTTGGTGTGTCTTAATTTGCTGCTACAATGGCTCCTATTTATAGGCGTGGAACCTGATCCAGTCACCACCCTATGAGATAGGATCACCACCCTCCAGACCGCGCGACCTTACCGGTCACACCGCGCGATCAGCAACAGTACTCCTGCTTCATTTTGGTGAACTCGCCAGCTTCAACATCAACCATGAGAGACCGCCACTCTCACAGCAGATCGCGACTCCAAAGGAGATCACCAGACCACCCGAAGCTGATCACCACCTGTGTTCTCCCGAGACCGCGAACACAGCCAGTTCGCCATTAGACCGCGAACTCCTGTCCGCATGCCGGTCTCCTCCTGAGACCGCGAACAGCACCCAGCTCGATACCAGTCTCCTCCTGAGACCGCGACCTGAGACCGCGCGACTAAGACCCTTAGTCCGCGAATACCACCAGAAAGCCCGGTCAGCCACCAGACCGTATTCTGGAGAAAACCTGGATCAAGCTGTGCGGTCACACCAGACCGCCACAGCCTTGAGGAAGATAACCCGCCACGCGATCACGCACAGATCGCGCACACCTGAAGACGATCAATCCACCATGCGGTCACAGATAGACCGTGCGACCTTCACCTTCAGCCGCCTTGGACCCATACTAGAGATCAAGCCAGGAGACCACAACTAGGCTTAGACAAGCCAGACCGCAGAGGCAGACCGCCAGGCCGTGCGGTCACGCCAGACCGCCCGACCTCCTCCCAGACCACCCAGGTCCAACAGCCCTCTAACTTCCACTTCAATAATTTCAACACATACTCACTTGTTTGTCACATTGCAACGATCAGGGTTCTTCTCGCTATTGCATCTATTGAACGCTTCGTCGTTCATCAGATGGGCGTTAAGACTGCATTTCTAAATGGTGATCTAACTGAGAAGATCTTTATGCACCAACCTGAAGGGTTCGTCGTAGAAGGTCTATAAACTAAGGTCTGTAAGTTGATTAAGTCACTCTATGGATTGAAGCAAGCACCGAAGCTATGACACGAGAAGTTTGACACTTGCGTAAAAGGCCTGAATTTTAAATCCAGCCTTTCAAATAAATGTCTGTACATACGGACAAGTCCAAATTCCGTCGCTATAATCTGCTTGTATGTTGATGACATGCTAATTTTGGGTACTGATCAGTCCGAGGTGGAAAACGTTAATGTACAACAATGGGATTTGGCTATCCGCAGGCCATTTCCGAGTGTATTTTGGTAATTTCGCGGACCAGTTGGTGGCTATTTGCAGCCCATATCCTGAAATCCTATAAATAGGACCAATGGGGCACCATTTGGAGGCAAGCTTATCCTAGGCTAGCTCTCTCTCCCTCTCCCTCCCCAGGTCTCTCTCTAGTGGGGTGAGGAGAGCCTCCAGTGGTGCCCAAGCCCGGCATTGGCTTGGGAGGGGAAACGCTCTAAAGATCTTCCGGGTATGTGGTGGGAACTCCTCGCCGAGCCCTTAGTCCAGTTCATAGTGCCTCAACCTCCAACCTAGAGCTCTCCCTTGAGGGGAGTAAGTGTTGGTCGCCCCTCAGCTTGCTAAGGGCCCCGAACTCCACAGAGACCGAGGCTTGTTCACCAAGTTGTCGGTTTCAACATTTTGGTGCGGTGAGCGTGAAGTGTGGCCGATTCAAGAAACTCTCAAGATGAGCTCCATGGACGGAGGTGGAGGAAGTTCCGACCCAAGTCACTCGCAGCCCCCGGTGGCTGGGGTGACATTGGAGATGTTTGAAGACTTCAAGCGGGAGGTCACGCAGGTCTTGCAGGTTATTCTAAGCCGGCAGTCCCGGATGGAGGTGCCAGCAGGGGGAGAGTGGGGAGGAGACGTACCCCCGCTCCCCCAGCAAGGGGGCGAGATCTGGAGGGGGGCGCCCTCCCATCTCGCCCCGCACCAGCAAGGGGGCGAGATCTGGAGGGGGGCGCCCTCCCATCTCGCCCCGCCCCAGCAAGGGGGCGAGATCTGGAGGGGGCGCCTCCCATCTCGCCCCGCCCCAGCAAGGGGGCGAGATCTGGAGGGGGGCGCCCTCCCATCTCGCCCCGCCCCAGCAAGGGGGTGAGATCTGGAGGGGGCGCCCTCCCATCTCGCCCCGCCCCAGCAAGGGGGCGAGCTCAGGAGGGGGGCGCCCTCCCAGCTTGCCCCGCCACTTCTAGTCCAGCCGTAAAAGGGGGCGAGAGGGGAGGCATCCGACCCCCACTCACCCCGCCCCAAAAGGAGTCGAGTGAATGTTGGCAGGCGAGACCACCTTGGGTGGCGGCCATCCGATAGCCCGACGGGCGCAGAGGCCCGCAAGTCGGCTCCGCGAGAGCAAAGAAGGGAGGACTTCAAAAGGAAAAGATCCAACCGCCCGAGGTGGAGGTAGGGGCAGAGGACACCCCATCCACCGCCCCAGCAAACCATGGCGATCATCCAAAGAAGAAGAAGGAACCGCACGAGAGGAAGAAGGGGCATCCGAGTGGGGTTACCTTAATGTGACTTCCACGATGACGAGGGTCACGCGACGTCCGCCTGCCATGAGTTCTTGAAACTGAAGAAGGCAAGGGATCCAAGGCACCAACATCAACCACCAGGAGAGGTCGAGGAGGACCAGGCCCGGGAGTAGGAGACCAAGTTTGGTCTCCATACTTAGTTTTTTCTGCCTTTAAGCATATGTAATGTAATGTTTCATTTCCATGTCTAGTGTTCTCACATGTACTCGGATGGTCAATATAATGAAAGTTTTTCAAAAAATACTTGGCCCCGAGCAGACCCGCTGTCCAGGCTCTCATCTAGCTGGCAGGTCCGAAGGCTCACTCGGCGGCAGGTTCTAAGAGTTTCAAAAGTTGGCCCCGAGCAGACCCGCTGACCAGGCTCTCATCTAGCTGGCAGGTCCGAAGGCTCACTCGGCGGCAGGTTCTAAGAGTTTCAAAGGTTGAACCCGAGCAGACCCGCTGTCCAGACTCTCATCTAGCTGGCAGGTCCGAAGGCTCACTCGGCGGCAGGTTCCAAAGGTTTCAAAGGTTGGCCCCGAGCAGACCCGCTGACCAGGCTCTCATCTAGCTGGCAGGTCCGAAGGCTCACTCGGCGGCAGGTTCTAAGAGTTTCAAAGGTTGGCCCCGAGCAGACCCGCTGACCAGGCTCTCATCTAGCTGGCAGGTCCAAAGGCTCACTCGGCGGCAGGTTCTAAGAGTTTCAAAGGTTGACCCCGAGCAAACCCGCTGTCCAGGCTCTCATCTAGCTGGCAGGTCCGAAGGCTCACTCGGCGGCAGGGTCCAAAGGTTTCAAAGGTTGGCCCCTAGCAGACCCGCTAACCAGGCTCTCATCTAGCTGGCAGGTCCGAAGGCTCACTCGGCGGAAGGTTCTAAGAGTTTCAAAGGTTGTCCCCGAGCAGACCCGCTGACCAGGCTCTCATCTAGCTGGCAGGTCCGAAGGCTCACTCGGTGGCAGGTTCTAAGAGTTTCAAAGATTGGCCCCGAGCAGACCCGCTGACCAGGCTCTCATCTAGCTGGCAGGTCCGAAGGCTCACTCGGCGGCAGGTTCTAAGAGTTTCAAAGGTTGGCCACGAGCAGACCCATTGACCAGGCTCTCATCTAGCTGGCAGGTCCGAAGGCTCACTCGGTGACAGGTTCTAAGAGTTTCAAAGGTTGGCCCCGAGCAGACCCGCTAACCAGGCTCTCATCTAGCTGGCAGGTCCGAAGGCTCACTTGGCGGCAGGTTCCAAAGGTTTCAAAGGTTGGCCTCGAGAAGACCCGCTGACCAGGCTCTCATCTAGCTGACAGGTCGGAAGGCTCACTCGGCGGCAGGTTCCAAATGTTTCAAAGGTTGTCCCCGAGCAGACCCGCTGACCAGGCTCTCATCTAGCTGGCAGGTCCGAAGGCTCACTCGGCTGCAGGATCTAAGAGTTTCAAAGGTTGGCCCCGAGCACACCCGCTGACCAGGCTCTCATCTAGCTGGCAGGACCGAAGGCTCACTCGGCGGTAGGTTCCAAAGGTTTCAAAGGTTGGCCCCGAGCAGACCCGCTGACCAGGATCTCATCTAGCTGGCAGGTCTGAAGGCTCACTCGGCGGTAGGTTCCAAAGGTTTCAAAGGTTGGCCCCGAGCAGACCCGCTGTCCAGGCTCTCATCTAGCTGGCAGGTCCGAAGGCTCACTCGGTGGCAGGTTCCAAAGGTTTCAAAGGTTAGCCCCGAGCAGACCCGCTGACCAGGCTCTCATCTAGCTGGCAGGTCCGAAGGCTCACTCGGCGGCAGGTTCTAAGACTTTTAAAGGTTGGCCCCGAGCAGACCCGCTGACCAGGCTCTCATCTAGCTGGCAGGTCCGAAGGCTCACTCGGCGGCAAGTTCTAAGAGTTTCAAAGGTTGACCCCGAGCAGACCCGCTGTCCAGGCTCTCATCTAGCTGGAAGGTCCGAAGGCTCACTCGGCGGCAGGTTCCAAAGGTTTCGAAGGTTGGCCCCGAGCAGACCCGCTGACCAGGCTCTCATCTAGCTGGCAGGTCCGAAGGCTCACTTGGCGGCAGGTTCTAAGAGTTTCAAAGGTTGGCCCCGAGCAGACCCGCTGACCAAGCTCTCATCTAGCTGCAGGTCAGAAGGCTCACTCGGCGGCAGGTTCTAAGAGTTTCAAAGGTTGGATCCGAGCAGACCCGCTGACCAGGCTCTCATCTAGCTGGCAGGTCCGAAGGCTCACTCGGCGATAGGTTCCAAAGGTTTCAAAGGTTAGCCCCGAGCAGACCAGCTGACCAGGCTCTCATCTAGCTGGCAGGTCTGAAGGCTCACTCGGCGGCAGGCTCCAAGGGTTTCAAAGGTTGGCCCCGAGCAGACCCGCTGACCAGACTCTCATCTAGCTGGCAGGTCCGAAGGCTCACTCGGCGGTAGGTTCTAAGAGTTTCAAAGATTGGCCCCGAGCAGACCCGCTGACCAGGCTCTCATCTAGCTGGCAGGTCTGAAGGCTCACTCGGCGGCAGGTTCCAAAGGTTTCAAAGGTTGGCCCCGAGCAGACCCGCTGACCAGGCTCTCATCTAGCTAGCAGGTCCGAAGGCTCACTCGGCGGCAGGTTCCAAAGGTTTCAAAGGTTTTCCCCGAGCAGACCCGCTGACCAGACTCTCATCTAGTTGGCAGGTCCGAAGGCTCACTCGGTGGCAGGTTCCAAAGGTTGGCCCCAAGCATACCCGCTGACCAGGCTCTCATCTAGCTGGTAGGTCCGAAAGCTCACTCGGCGGCAGGTTCCAAAGGTTTCGAAGGTTGGCCCCGAGCAGACCCGTTGACCAGGCTCTCATCTAGCTGGCAGGTCTGAAGGCTCACTCGGCGGCAGGTTCCAAAGGTTTCAAAGGTTGGCCCCGAGCAGACCCGCTGACCAGGCTCTCATCTAGCTGGCAGGTCCGAAGGCTCACTCGGCGGCAGGTTCCAAAGGTTTCAAAGGTTGGCCCCGAGCAGACCCGCTGACCAGGCTCTCATCTAGCTGGCAGGTCCGAAGGCTCACTCGGCGGCAGGTTCCAAAGGTTTGGAAGGTTGGCCCCGAGCAGACCCGCTGACCAGGCTCTCATCTAGCTGGCAGGTCCGAAGGCTCACTCGACAGCAGGTTCTAAGAGTTTCAAAGGTTGGCCCCTGTCACAACCCGTATTTTCCCGAAATAAATTATAATATCAGAGTAAAGGGAGAAAACACGCGTCATGATGCCACGTCCTGTAGGGGACAACTACAGACATTCAGGCGAGCACTCAAACGAACATTTTTACGAGAAAAGATATGAATTAATAAAAGCATTATCTTTAAGATTATTTTCATTAGGTTGGGAAGTCGTGCCCCTTGGCCCTGCGTTTTACATATCCGCTCTTTATCAAAAATATGCGTACACAACGGAAGAAAATAAGTTCATTTTATTCCTAACGGCGCTGAAGACCAGAGAGGTCTCCAGGGCGATCGACGGTCTAAATTTAGTATATAATAAAGAAGTATCATTATATTCTGTTTTACGCTTTGCAAATAGGTGATACTTAATAATAAATGCGACAAACAGTTAAAAGAACAAATTTTTATCTGCTAAAAGAACTGCATTGATATTCAGCAAAATAAGCTTTTCCCAGAGTGTACGAAAACAAAATAACTAAGTAGCAGTAAAGGAAGCTAGCAGCAGCAGCAAGTAAACCAAACAAAAGCCATACGGGCGTCAACAACTAACACGAACCCGCAGGAAAAGAGTCAACAGCCAAAAGAAACGCTACAACAAGAGAAACTGAAACCTTACCTAATAGGGAGGAAATCCCTCCACCCGAGAAACTGAACAACCCTGCTCTAAAACCTGCGGCAGCAACGAACCTGAACCCGAGGCATCCATAAGAAAAGAATGCCTCAGCTCAAAGGGTGCAAGAAAATAACATAGTTAAAAGTAAGAGCAGGAGAAGTAACAAGTGACATATCCAAGCTGAAAGGGGTATATAAATACATATATATACATATACCCATATATATAACTATATATATACGCTTATATAAAGATTTCAGTAATAGAAGGTTAGGAAGATCCCGCATAGAACCAGCCCGATAAGCAAGAGCATGACTAAACTTGGCATATAGTGCAAAAATGGACCAGTGGTGGCGGACCCAAAACAATGTCACTAACCACTCACATAAAGGGGACATTCACCCCAAATAAGAAATAGGCGCCGTGGTGGTGGTGGGGGAACCCAGTGTTCCCTGCACCCATCCTACCAACCACTATTAAAAGAGCTGTGATGGGGGAACCTAGTGTTCCCTGTACCCATCCTTTCAGTGCAAACAAGTCCATCAATATTTAGCCAAGTAAATATGCAGAAGTAGTCAAGTAAAACATGATCCGGAACAAAATCAACTAGAATAAACCATCAAGGATTAGCCCAGGATCGGAACAAAGCTAAACATATAGCAGCTAGCATATAAAAGAGGGATAGAAGGGTTCACCCAACCATACCAGCTAGCATATAATAAAACAGGACCAATTAAGTATGCCGAGGAGTTAGCAAATAGAACCACCATAATATTGACCATTTCTAGCTACTTGCAATCGAAGCGCGCAGAATTATTTTGCAAGTAATGAAACCCAACAAGAGTGAAGCGAAGCAGCCCCTTAAAAAAGCATAGCAGCACCCCCAAATCAACAAGGAAAGGAGCCTCCAAACAAAAGCATAACAGCACCCCCAATTCAACATGGAAAGGAGCCCCCCAAATAAAAGCATAACAACAGCAGGTTTCAGCCCCCAATTCAACAAGGTAAAAGCAGCCCAAGGCAAAACAGCCCTAGCAATCAAGGTAAAGAGCAGCTCAAGCAAAACAGCCCTAGCAATCAAGGTCAAGGGCAGCTCAAGCAAAACAGCCACAATAAACAACCCCCAACAAAACAGCCCCCAACATAAGCAAAACTTAAGAAGCAACCCCCATGTAATCAAAACTTAAGAAGCAACCCCCATATAATCAAAACTTAAGAAGCAACCCCCAATAATCAAAACTTAAGAAGAAGCCCCCAATAATAAAAACTTAAGAAGCAGCCCCCAATTTAAAAGATCGGAATTTATGCTAACCAAGGCCAAGGTAGCTTACCCCAAGCAGCAGCCCCCTAATTAACCCAACAAGGATGGTGATATGGCAGCAGAAAAATCATATAGCAATAGGGGTAAAATAAAACCCCACAATTTAACTAAGTCCATATATTCAACAACACAGGTATGATAATTTCCTAAATTCACGCATAACAGCAGATATACGGCAGCAGGAAGGAAGCAAAAACTCCAAGTTTACAAGTCCAACAACAGAGCTCACACATAGCAGCAGGTGTATGACAATAGGGGGGAAACAAAAACCCCAAATAAAATTACCCCAAATAAAATTGCAATATAACCCAAGATAGCAGCTCCCATAAGTGAAACAGAAGGAGAAAGCTGGGGTAAGAAGGTAGTAGAAGAAGGAGAAGGGGAAGGTGAAGAAGTTTTCTTGCCTGAATCGGGAGCCGACCCCGCTCGTCAAAGTGAAATACACGGCCGGAAGACCTCGCAACCACTGCTGAACCCAACGAGAACTCTCTGCAACCCCGCTCCGGCGACGGAATCAAGACCCCGGCAACCACTAAATCCCCCCTCCAACGGCCTACGCCTCCGACGCCGACAACCCGAGAAACCCTTGCTCTCTCCCAGAAAGCTCGAGACTTGCACCGGAAGAAAAGGAGAGATCAGGGGATGTTAATCCTATTTAAGCTTTACCCAATTTATTATGTATATATATATATTAGGTATTATATATAAGTTAATATCTATGCGTTTATCTATTCGAGTTGGTAAATATGAGCCAACACGCGCACAGGTATATATACCAATTTAAATCCTTAGGTCTGCATCTATATATTTACTAATAAAATTTTATGGTTTTAGATACCTGTAAGCATGATCATATAATAAAGTAACTATTTGCACTCAAAAATCTAAATATATATATATGTATACGTTTCTAAATAGATATTTCCTTAACATGTATTGCATAAACGACTCGACGAACGACGACGTTTCCGGAAACGGTAACGCCCTCTCACATTTACACTACGCAACGATAATTTCATAATTAAGACATTACCGTCTCGAATTTCCCGCTTAAAAGACTAAGAAAACCTGGGGCGTTACAGTCTCCCCTCCTAACCAAAAGTTTCGCCCCGAAACTTTGCAACAACAATATCAAACAAGGAAATGCGCAAGAGACGAAGACTCACCGGAGAAACTAGCCGAAAAGATGAGGGTAGGACTCCTTCATTGCTGACTCTAGCTCTCAGGTCGCACCCCGAACATCCTGATTATCCCAGAGGACCTTCACCATAGGGATGGACTTCCTCCGCAAAACCCGATCTTGCCTCTCCAAAATACGAACAGGCTGCTCTACAAACGACAAATTGGGCTGCAGCACTGGCACGGAATCTAGGACATGGCGATCGCTGCGGACGCACTTCCGCAACTGGCTCACATGGAAAACGTCATGCACACCGGGAAAAGAGGCAGGTAATGACAACATGTAAGCAGAAACCCCTATGCGCTCGACGACGTCGAAAGGGCCTACATACCTGGGGTCCAGCTTATGCCTCTTCCCAAACCTCTTAACACCTGCCATCGGGGACACCTTAAGGAACACCAAGTCCCCCACCACAAACTCCAAATCGCTCCTACGCCGATTGGCGTACTTCTCGTAGCGCTCCTGAGCTACCCGGAGCTTCTCACGGATCTGCGTCACAGCAACGCTCATCTCTTCTAAAGCCTCAGGACCCAGAACTGGCTTCTCGCCCACTTCAGCCCAAAACAGCGGAGTCCGACATCTCCTCCCATACAGCGCCTCAAACAGAGCTATCTGCAAGCTCCCCTGGTAGCTATTGTTGTACGCGAACTCCATGAGCCCAAGGCGTTCATCCCAAGCTCCTCCATGCTCTAGAATGTAACACCGGATCATATCCTCCACGATCTGATTAACCCTCTCTGTCTGCCCGTTCGTCTGCGGATGGTAAGCTGTAGAATACCTGAGATCGGTGCCCAAGGCCCCTTGCAGACTCTGCCAAAAACGAGAGGTATACCTGGAATCACGGTCAGACACTATTCTCGCTGGAACCCCATGCAGCCTGATGGCCTCCTGCACATACAAAGATGCAATCTTCTCCATCGAATAACCAGTCTTATACGGCACGAAGTGAGCACACTTGGTCAACCTGTCAAAGATGACCCACACTGCATCATGACCCCGTGGGGATCTCGGCAAACCAGTAATGAAGTCCATGGAGATGCTCTCCCACTTCCACAAGGGAATATCCAACGGCGTCAACTTTCCCCCAGGCCTCCTGTGATCCGCCTTGACGCGCTGACAAGTGAAGCACTACGCCACGAATCTCGCAATATCGCCCTTCATGCCAGGCCACCACACAAACTGCTTCAGGTCGCGATACATCTTGGTAGAACCAGGATGATAGGATAGGCTGGAGTCGTGAGCCTCCTCACGAATCTTCGCCCGAATCTGCTCCACCGCGGGTATGCACAGCCTGCCACGGTACCTCAAAGTACCCTCCGCATCAATCGAGAAATCTGGCAACTCATCTCTCTCAGCTCTGCTCCGGAGGTGCTGCAAATCCCGATCATCCTTTTGGTGCAACTCCGCCAAAACAATCCAGGACGGTTCCTCAACCTCCAAACGAGACGGACCACCACTGGGCTTCACCGCAATACTCATCAGAAAGAACTCCTCCACCAGGGACTGCATAGAGAGTCCGAAAACAGAAGCTGACTTCCTGCTCAGGGCATCCGCCACTACATTTGCTTTGCCGGGGTGGTAGAGAATCTCCACATCAAGATCAGCCACGTACTCCATCCACCGACGCTGGCGCAGGTTCAGCTCGCGCTGGGAAAATACGTAAATCTGGCTCTTGTGATCTGAGTAGATCTTGCACTCCACCCCATACAAGAGATGCCTCCACAGCTTCAGGGCATAAATTACCGCAGCAAACTCCAAATCATGCGACGGGTAGTTCCGCTCATGCACCTTTAGTTGCCGCGACCCGTACGCAATGACCTTGCCCTCCTGCATGAGGACGCATCCAAGGCCTATCCGCGAAGCATCGACGTAGACCTAAAACTCCACTCCCTCAACCGGGAGAGCCAAAACCGGGTCGGAACACAGCCTTCTCTTTAGCTTCTGAAAGGTCTCCTCACACTGCTCGCTCCAATCGAAAGCCGCTTCCCTCCGCGTCAACTTGATCAGAGGCGCGAAAATGCCTGAGAAACCTTCCACGAACCTCCGATAATAACCTGTTAAACCCAGAAAACTACGGATCTCCTTCAGCGAAGACGGCCTCTTCCAGTCCAAAACAGCAGCGACCTTCGCTGGGTCCACATAGATGCCACCCTTGCTCACCACGTGACCCAAAAAGGAAACTTGCGAAAGCCAGAACTCGCATTTGCTCAGCTTGGCATACAGCTTGTGCGCCCTCAAGGTAGACAGCACCCAACGCAGATGCCGAGCATGCTCCTCCTCACTCGAAGAATATATCAGCACATCATCAATAAAAACCACCACGCACTGGTCCAGATAGTCCCGGAATACCCTGTTCATCCGATCCATAAAAGCAGAGGGCGCATTCGTCAGCCCAAAGGACATCACCAGGAACTCAAAATGTCTGTAACGTGACCGGAAAGCAGTCCGCGGAACGTCTGAGTCGCAAATCCTCAACTGATGGTAACCGGACCGAAGGTCGATCTTCGAGAACACGCAGCTATCCTGCAATTGGTCGAACAAGTCATCAATCCGCGTCAACGGATATCTATTTTTTGATAGTGACCCTGTTCAACTCTCTGCAATCGATGCATAGCCTCATCGCCCCATCCTTCTTCTTCACGAACAGAACCGGCGCACCCCAAGGCGACGAACTCGGCCTAATAAACCCAAGCTGCAGTAACTCTTCCAGCTGAGTGCGCAGCTCATCCAACTCCCGCGGTGCCATACGATAGGGTGCCTTCGCGAAAGGGCGGGTCCCGGGCTCCAAATCTATCGCAAACTCAATCTCTCGCTCAGGAGGGAGACCAGGAAGGTTGTCGGGAAAAACGTCCGGGTACTCCCGCACCATAGGAATATCTTCAAGTCTGCATAGCCCAAAAATCCATTCAAAACAATCGGACACTGCCTCACGCACAGATCTGACACCACCGAATCTCCGGACAGGCACTTGACACAAAACGGCTCATCAGCACGCTCCAAAGTCCAGCGATGCCGATCGACAAAATTCTTAGCCACAAAAGAGTGAGTGGCACCAGAGTCAAACAGAACGTGCGCCCAACAATCTCAAACTTTAAACTCGCCTAACAAAGCAGTATAGACACATGACATAACAAGGATAGAACGCTGCTATAGCGACTAAATTACCACAGAAAGATTGGACTACAACGAGAACGAGGAAGAACCTGATACAAACAGCCTGCTAAGACTGGACTCAAACCTCTAGGAAGAGAGGACATACAAATACTTGCTTTTGCTACTGCCTTTTTCTCTGGGAAAAGTAAATACATAATATCACGCTATACTCAGGATGGTACGCCATCCTTTACCTCTCGTGCATCTCTCCCGTATGCATATAAACTTAAAATCTTACCTTTAAAATCATGGGTGTACATGTGTCATCGTGTAGATCTCTGGCTTGGCACGTGTGCTATGCAATGTTATGCTATGCATGCAGTGCTATGCAAACTAAGAAAAGGCCTTAATGCATGCTATGAGCAGCGTACACATGCGATCTTATGCATCCCATACTACATATTATCGCATGCAACGAAAAAGAAAAATCTAATGGACACGCATGCGACCTACGTTATGCATCCCATACTACATAACAGTCGTATGTTGTCACATATGAGGATCCATATACAGACACATATTATGCATCCCATACTACATAATATGCCCTGTATACTTCTTTCATGCTTATGAGTGTAGTGTTCGTGCTTCAGCCGAGATCTACCGATGACACATCGGTGAGTGTTTGCAATGATTAACGATTCTTACTGGACGGTTAACCGGGCCAACCAGACCATTTCCAGCAACCCGGCTAACCTCCCTCTGATACCAACTGTCACAACTCGTATTTTCCCGAAATAAATTATAATATCAGAGTAAAGGGGGAAAACACGCATCATGATGCCATGTCCTGTAGGGGACAACTACAGACGTTCAGGCGAGCACTCAAACGAACATTTTAACGAGAAAAGATATGAATTAATAAAAGCATTATCTTTAAGATTATTTTCATTAGGTTGGGAAGCCGTGCCCCTCGACCCCGCGGTTTACATAGCCGCTCTTTATCAAAAATATGCGTACACAACGGAAAAAAATAAGTTCATTTTATTCCTAACGGCGCTGAAGACCAGAGACGTCTCCAGGGCGATCGCCGGTCTAAATTTAGTATATAATAAAGAAGTATCATTATATTCTGTTTTACGCTTTGCAAATAGGTGATACTTAATAATAAATGCGACAAACAGTTAAAAGAACAAATTTTTATCTGCTAAAAGAACTGCATTAATATTCAGCAAAATAGACTTTTCCCAGAGTGTACGAATACAAAATAACTAAGTAGCAGTAAAGGAAGCTAGCAGCAGCAGCAGCAAGTAAACCAAACAAAAGCCATACGGGCGTCAACAACTGACACGAACCCGCAGGAAAAGAGTCAACCGCCAAAAGAAACGCTACAACAAGAGAAACTGAAACCTTACCTAATAGGGAGGAAAGCCCTCCACCCGAGAAACTGAACAACCCTGCTCTAAAACCTGCGGCAGCTACGAACCTGAACCTGAGACATCCATAAGAAAAGAATGCCTCAGCCCAAAGGGTGCAAGAAAACAACATAGTTAAAAGTAAGAGCAGGAGAAGTAACAAGTGACATATCCAAGCTGAAAGGGATATATAAATACATATATATATACATATACCCATATATATAACTATATATATACGCTTATATAAAGATTTCAGTAATAGAAGGTTAGGAAGATCCTGCATAGAACCAGCCCGATAAGAAAGAGCATGACTAAACTTGGCATATAGTGCAAAAATGGACCAGTGGTGGCGGACCCAAAACAATGTCACTAACCACTCACATAAAGGGGACATTCACCCCAAATAAGAAATAGGCGCCGTGGTGGTGGTGGGGGAACCCAGTGCTCCCTGCACCCATCCTACCAACCACTATTAAAAGAGCTGTGATGGAGGAACCCAGTGTTCCCTGTACCCATCCTTCCAGTGCAAACAAGTCCATCAATATTTAGCCAAGTAAATATGCAGAAGTAGCCAAGTAAAACATGATCCGGAACAAAATCAACCAGAATAAACCATCAAGGATTAGCCCAGGATCGGAACAAAGCTAAACATATAGCAGCTAGCATATAAAAGAGGGATAGAAGGGTTCACCCAACCATAACAGCTAGCATATAATAAAACATGACCAATTAAGTGTGCCGAGGAGTTAGCAAATAGAACCACCATAATATTGACCATTTCTAGCTACTTGCAATCGAAACGCGCAGAATTATTTTGCAAGTAATGAAACCCAACAAGAGTGAAGCGAAGCAGCCCCTTAGGAAAAGCATAGCTGCACCCCCAAATCAACAAGGAAAGGAGCCCCCAAACAAAAGCATAACAACACCCCCAATTCAACATGGAAAGGAGCCCCCCAAATAAAAGCATAACAACATCAGGTTTCAGCCCCCAATTCAACAAGGTAAAAGCAGCCCAAGGCAAAACAGCCCTAACAATCAAGGTAAAGAGAAGCTCAAACAAAACAGCCCTAACAATCAAGGTAAATGGCATCTCAAGCAAAACAGCCACAATAAACAGCCCCCAACAAAACAGCCCCCAACATAAGCAAAACTTAAGAAGCAACCCCCATATAATCAAAACTTAAGAAGCAACCCCCATATAATCAAAACTTAAGAAGCAACCCCCAATAATCAAAACTTAAGAAGCAACCCCCAATAATAAAAACTTAAGAAGCAGCCCCCAATTTAAAAGATCGGAATTTATGCTACCCAAGGCCAAGGTATAGTAGCATACCCCAAGCAGCAGCCCCCAATTTAAAAGATCGGAATTTATGCTACCCAAGGCCAAGGTAGCATACCCCAAGCAGCAGCCCCCTAATTAACCCAACAAGGATGGTGATATGGCAGCAGAAAAATCATATAGCAGCAGGGGTAAAATAAAACCCCACAAGTTAACTAAGTCCATATATTCAACAGCACATGTATGATAATTTCCAAAATTCACGCATAGCAGCAGATATACGGCAGCAGGAAGGAAGCAAAAACTCCAAGTTTACAAGTCCAACAACAGAGCTCACGCATAGCAGCAGGTGATGGCAGCAGGGGGGAAACAAAAACCCCAAATTTACAAGTCCAACAACAGAGCTCACACAAAACAGCAGGTGTATGGCAATAGGGGGGAAACAAAAACCCCAAATAAAACTACCCCAAATAAAATTGCAATATAACCCAAGATAGCAGCTCCCATAAGTGAAACAGAAGGAGAAAGCTGGGGTAAGAAGGTAGTAGAAGAAGGAGAAGGGGAAGGTGAAGAAGTTTTCTTGCCTGAATCGGGAGCCAACGCCGCTCGTCAAAGTGAAATACACGGCCGGAAGACCTCGCAACCACTGCCGAACCCAACGAGAACTCTCCGCAACCCCGCTCCGGCGACGGAATCAAGACCCAGGCAACCACTAAATCCCCCCTCCGACGGCCTACGCCTCCGACGCCGACAACCCGAGAAACCCTCGCTCTCTCCCAGAAAGCTCGAGACTTGCAACGGAAGAAAAGGAGAGATCAGGGGATGTTAATCCTATTTAAGCTTTACCCAATTTATTATGTATATATATTAGGTATTATATATAAGTTAATATCTATGCGTTTATCTATTCGAGTTGGTAAATATGAGCCAACACGCGCACAAGTATATATACCAATTTAAATCCCTTGGTCTGCATCTATATATTTACTAATAAAGTTTTATGGTTTTAGATACCTGTAAGCATGATCATATAATAAAGTAACTATTTGCACTCAAAAATCTAAATATATATATATATAATATGTATACGTTTCTAAATAGATATTTCCTTAACGTGTCATGCATAAACGACTCGACGAACGACGATGTTTCCGGAAACGGTAACGCCCTCTCACATTTACACTACGCAACGATAATTTCATAATTAAGACATTACCGTCTCGAATTCCCCGCTTAAAAGACTAAGAAAACCTGGGGCGTTACAGCCCCGAGCAGACCCGCTGACCAGGCTCTCATCTAGCTGGCAGGTCCGAAGGCTCACTCGGCGGCAGGTTCCAAAGGTTTCAAAGGTTGGCCCCGAGCAGACCCACTGACCAGACTCTCATCTAGCTGGCAGGTCCGAAGGCTCACTCGGCGGCAGGTTCCAAAGGTTTCGAAGGTTGGCCCCGAGCAGACCCGCTGACCAGGCTCTCATCTAGCTGGCAGGTCCGAAGGCTCACTCGACGGCAGGTTCTAAGAGTTTCAACGGTTGGCCCCGAGCAGACCCGCTGACCAGGCTCTCATCTAGCTGGTAGGTCCGAAGGCTCACTCGGCGGCAGGTTCCAAAGGTTTCAAAGGTTGGCCCCGAGCAGACCCGCTGACCAGGATCTCATCTAGCTGGAAGGTCCGAAGGCTCACTCGGCGGCAGGTTCCAAAGGTTTCAATGGTTGGCCCCGAGCAAACCCGCTGACCAGGCTCTCATCTAGCTGGCAGGTCCGAAGGCTCACTCGGCGGCAGGTTCTAAGAGTTTCAAAGGTTGGCCCCGAGCAGACCCGCTGACCAGGCTCTCATCTAGCTGGCAGGTCCGAAGGCTCACTCGGCGGCAGGTTCCAAAGGTTTCAAAGTTTGGCCCCGAGCAGACCCGCTGACCAGGCTCTCATCTAGCTGGCAGGTCCGAAGGCTCACTCGGCGGCAGGTTCCGAAGGTTTCAAAGGTTGGCCCCGAGCAGACCCGCTGACCAGGCTCCCATCAAGCTGGCAGGGCCGAGGACCGCTTGGTGGCCGGATGTTTTCAAAGTGTTTTTCCCCAGGGTGGTTCCTCTAGCCGGGCTCTCACTAGCCGGCAGGATAGGATGACCTCTCGGGGAGGCTAAGTGTTTTTTCCCCGAGATGGCTCCGCTAGCCGGGCTCTCACTAGCCGGCAGGATAGGATGACCTCTCGGGGAGGCTAAGTGTTTTTTCCCCCGAGATGGCTCCGGTAGCCGGGCTCTCACTCGCCGGCAGGATAGGATGACCTCTCGGGGAGGCTAAGTGTTTTTCCCCAGGGTGATTCCTCTAGCCGAGCTCTCACTAGCCGGCAGGATAGGATGACCTCTCGAGGAGGCTAAGTGTTTTTCCCCAGGGTGGTTCCTCTAGCCGGGCTCTCACTAGCCGGCAGGATAGGATGACCTCTCAGGGAGGCTAAGTGTTTTTTCCCCGAGATGGCTCCGCTAGCCGGGCTCTCACTAGCCGGTATGGCAGGATGACCTCTCGAGGAGGGTATGTATTTTTCCCCCCGAGGTGGCTCCGTTAGCCGGGCTCCCGCTAGCCGGCAGGGTTGGAGGACCTCTCGAAGGGGCTTTATGTTCTTTCTCGAGGAAGCTCCGTTAGTCGGGTTTCCAGCGACACTCGTCGAATATACAGAGTTGGACATTTCTTTCCGAGCGTGTACCTCGCTCAAAAAGAGCGGGGATTGTGTACAACCCTGTATTCGCCGAGTAAGTCCTCGGGACGCAAGAGGTATTTTGGAGCACCGTCTTTTAATATAGACCAGAGTAGGGAGAGAGGAGGGCGAGCAGTAGAGGTAGAGACCCCCCACTCGCCCCACCCATGAAGGAGGCGAGCAAGAGGGGGGGGGGGGGGGGGAGACCAGCCAGGGGGCCGTCCCTGGCTAGGTCTCGCCCCACCCCAGCAGTGGGGGGTGAGACCAGCAGGGGGCTGCCCTGGCTGGGTCTCGCCCAGCCCCAACAGGGGGACAGGGGGAGGAGGCCTCTGGCCCCCCTTGCCCCCGCCCCAGTAGTGGGGGGGGGGGGGGGGGGGGGGGGGGCGAGACCAGCAGGGGGCTGCCCTGGCTGGGTCTCGCCTTGCCCCAGCAGGGGGGCAGGGGGAGGAGGCCTCTGGCCCCCCTTGCCCCCGCCCCAGCAGTGGGGGGGGGGGGGGGGGGGGGGGAGACCAGCAGGGAGCTTCCCTGCCTGGGTCTCGCCCAGCCCTAGCAGGGGGTTCGCCGAGCCCCGCGAGGTACTCCCTCTCGCCCAGTTCCGAGGGGAGGGGTTGGTCTGCGTTTAGCGCTCCAGAACAACGGGATTTGGCTATCCGCAGGCCATTTCCGAGGGTATTTTGGTAATTTCGCGGACCAGTTGGTGGCTATTTGCAGCCCAAATCCTGGAATCCTATAAATAGGACCAAGGGGGCACCATTTGGAGGCAAGCTTATCCTAGGCTAGCTCTCTCTCCCTCTCCCTCCCCAGGTCTCTCTCTAGTGGGGTGAGGAGAGCCTCCAGTGGTGCCCAAGCCCGACATTGGCTTGGGAGGGGAAGCGCTCTAAAGATCATCCGGGTATGTGATGGGACCTCCTCGCCGAGCCCTTGGTCTAGTTCATAGTGCCTCAACCTTCAACCCAGAGCTCTCCCTTGAGGGGAGTAACTGTTGGTCGCCCCTCAGCTTGCTGAGGGCCCCGAACTCCACAGAGACCGAGGCTTGTTCACCAAGTTGTCGGTTTCAATAGTTAAGGTTACCTTGAAGTTAAAATTTAGCATGACTGACTTAGGTGTGGTGAAAACCATCCTAGGAATGGAAGTGAACTTTACGGATAAGGGTATCACCCTCAGCCAGAGTCACTACATCAGAATTCTACTAGCGAAGTGGGGTTATGATAAGTGCAGGAAGATTGAGACTCCATACGACTATAATAATAGACTGAAACCTCACGACGGTTCACCTATTAGACAGTTGGATTACTCCAAACTTATTGGTAGTCTAATGGATGCTACTACCTGCATGCACTAGACCCGACATAGCATTTACGGTCGGCATATTGAGTAGATTCACTCGTAACCCTGGAAAGGATCACTGGGACGCCTTGGAAAGGCTAATGCGATACTTAAAGTATACTGAGCAGTATGATTTATGTTACAGTGGACACCCTCCTGTGCTTGAAGGGTATTCTGACGCCTCCTAGTGCTCAGACATTGGTGATAGTAGGTCCACTAGTGGTTATGTGTTTACCCTAGGAGGAGCCGCGGTAGCTTGGAAATCTAAGAGGCAAATGTGTATAACACTGTCCTCTATGAAATCCAAACTATTTGCTCTCGCTTCAGCTGCAGAAGAAGCATAGTGGGTTAGAGATTTGGTTATGGATATTCCAATGACGAGTCTGACAATGAACTCTATCTCGATATTTTGTGACAATCAAGCCACAAAAACCATTGCAACCAATTCTCCGTTCAATGGTAAGCGAAGGCAACTACGGTTAAAAGTGACCTGGTTGACCTATCTCACCAGTCAAGGGATCATTTCCCTCTCGGACGTGTGATCAAAAGATAATGTAGCAGATGTCCTTACCAAGGACTTATGCAAGGTTCTTACATCTAAAATATCGGGGGATATGAGATTAAAGTCTATTTAGTGGGACTTAATACTTATGTTATGTTTCAGATTTTAGAACCGAGTCTGCCTACATTCACGCATCTAGACTGAGTACACTGAAGTGTTCCAGATGCTACTTGATGAAAGCCTGAGATTGTTTAGTTGCTAGTCATTCCAAACTTGATGACTTACACAACTATTTCTTTTCAAAGGCTGAATTGGGTATCATTCCAAAAAGGAATACTGAAGTTACTGTTTGTGCCCTGATATCAGGATTATTCATCATATCATTCCAAATCTGATGATATAATGGTCATAGGTTGTTGTATTATTCCAAACTTGATGATATGACACACTTGTGAAATGTTTTGATAATAATTCTAATAATCGAAGGAACATAACTTGGTTCTATGAAACCAAATCTTTCTAATTTTGTGTAAATTAGATAGAGATGCGGACCTGTGAGTCTTTCTTCCTAGTTAGAGTATTACGTTCTAAATTGTTAGAACTGATCACTTTACTTTTGATATGCATATGTATGAATTCATTGAGTTTTATTCTCATGACATTCTAATGTTTAAATGCAGATCAATTGAAGTCCGGAGGAGAGAAAGTGGATTTCGACATGGATAAAAATGATCTGCTGTTTGAGTAGACCGATCTGTCATCAGTTTTGAGTTTGTTTCAGATTTTTGTTCTTGCTCTTGCTTTTGCTTTTGCATGTTTGGAACATGTTTGAGTTTAGACGTTTGCTCTAACACTCTTGTTGTTTTATCTGAAACTCATTTTGCCGTTATCTAATATTTGTTTTGTTTAGCCCGTTATGCGATACAATTGCTACAATATAGGAGGAGAATGTTAAGGTATATTTAACAATTATGACGGGTCTTTAACGGAACCCTAACGAGTCCGTTAAAGCACCCATAACAGGTCGTCGGGGATTTAGGGTTCCGCCTATAAATACCCCTGCTGGGGGCAACGGGTAGAGACGTTCAAAACAAGACGCTCACTCGGATGCTTAGAATTTTTGTGTTTAGAATTTTTGTATGCACCCCCATTTATAATTTTCTGAATCTGTGACTGAGTACAACACTTCGAATTTGGAGAAAAATTTAGGTACGGGCAGCGTACAAAACCAATGTGCGGGTGAGATTTAGCCTGCCCAATCAGCCATCGGACATTCAACAAAAAAGACCTTAAGAAACAGCTTTTCGAACGGACGACTGTCAGCCACCCGACCCGCACGCAGCTTTATGAACGATTTGATCAATTTGATTTGATTGAGTATGAATTGACATGAAGTCAATCCGGGCCTACACTTAATTTCAAAAGGCAAGCCTTTGGCTTTCTCAAAGAGCAGTTATAATAAAAAATGACGTACCTTTGTTCAAATCATTTCACGATCGTAAAGGAGGAGCGAAATATTTTAAGAAAAATTTATAGGTGAGTATATCGCACCTAGATCACGGTGAGAGGAGTGCATGTGAGAATTGCGATAGCTATTATAAGAATAAAAATGACTCTTCTAGACCATATAATCATGCATTATTCATTTTACATAACTAGTGATTGGCACGGGGCTTCGCCCCTAAGGCCAACTGTGATAGTACCTCAACCGCGATAATGCAATGGGGCCCCAAGTGCTCCGTGCGACAGTATTCTGGCCGCTCGCAAACCCCTGAGCGCTATACTTCGCATGTTGCTCATTTTTTCGTGTGCATGGGGGTTTGCAAGCGACGGGGAGAACACATTTTTTTATTGTAGGTAATGAATTCTGACTATATGAGAGTATATTTTTTAAAATTAAAGAAAATACATAAATTACAAAAAACGAAAATTTTATAATAAAGAGGAGTAAAATCTGAATGTTTATAATAAAGAGGGAAAACACCCTTTGGTGCAGCTCAATTGGTGATGAGGAGTGAAAGAACTTATAGTTAAGTGTGCTCGGGCTGGAGTAGTCACGGGAAAGGTGACCTCCTGGGAAGTCCATGCGCTGCCGCTTAACTGAACATTTCTCATGAAAAGGGGGGTTGCGGCCTCCAACAACCCACTGTGCCCTGTGGCGGGACGGAAAGGGGTTGGGGTGCATAGTCTGCAGACCGGCTGAGGCTGAACCCTTTCAAGTTGGATGTTGGGGGTGCTGATCGTCGTCCTTTCGAGATGTGTGTTGGGGAGACCGTTACAAAAAGTACACTTTTTGTAACATCTCAAGGCCGCGGCCTTACAATCGGGACAACGTCCACCGACTGCCTCGCCTGACGATCGTTACCGGGCTGCAGCCCAAGCACCCAACCCCTCTCCCTATACATGGGTTTTTCCCTTTTAATATAGTATATATATATATATAGTTATAATCATGCATTAATCATTTCGCGATTGTAAATTGGATTTTGACTCCAAGCTACCTTCCTCCGATAAAGCTAGTTTGTTACGTCCGACGCACCGTACTTTTCATGCGCGGTACAATTTCAGTTAAATTTTAGGCTAATAATTATGTAAAAAATGACTCATCTTGACTGTAATTTAATCTAACACGCACTTTAAAAATTAATTTCAAAAGACAATCCTTTGGCTTTCTCAAAATGATTCACATATCAGTTAAAAAAAGTATTGGTGGTTAGCTACTCAGCTGTCAATTTGTTAGCAATTATAATACAAAAAAGATGGACCTTTGTTCAAATTATTTCAGGATTGTAAAAGAGGACCGAAATATTTTATTTATTTATTTATTTTAAGGCGTTTATATTGACAGCTCGTGAATGGCTATTGACAGCCCAATGATAATTGTAGCCCAACAAAGCGATATTGACAGTCCGATGGATATTGACAACCCAAAATGAAAATAAAATTTAAGTCAAACTGTTTGTCCGGAAGTCCGCGACCTCTCCCTTTCGGTCAGATTGGTCAGCTCCAGCGGTCTCCAATTTGGGAGGCCGCCTGCCCCCCTCAAGAAATTCTCCCAAGGCATAGGCGACCAGGTTCCAGTAAGATCGCCAGATCGCGCGGTCTAAGGTTCTCCTTCTTTTTTGTTATTGGCACCCCTCATCTCTACTCTGGTTCTCATACCCCGGGGCAGCTCGTAATTTTTGGAACTGCCGGTTCGGGCAGCCTCCGCGTCTATAAATAGAGGGGTAGGGGTACCTGAAAAGAGACTTTTACTTCGAGCCTCCAGCTTGCAACTAGTGCAAGCGGTCTCAATTTTTGTCGCTTTTCTACCTCACCCTGACCTGTTTTAGACCCCCTCCTGTAATCCTCTTTGAGATCAATTGAAGCAGTTTTTCTCTCAGAATCCTCTTGTCTGACATCCTCCGTCCTAATTAACCTGCACTCCGCGGTCTTCCCCCATCTCTTCTAAGTGTGAGTTTTAGTGGTACAATTTTTGTATCAACAAAATGAACACGCGACCTTCAAATAGGAGTGTCTAGGCAAAATCAGCGAACAACAAGATGTTAGACCGCAAGAATCATTCTCGTTGTTCCTCCAGCGGTCGCCCTACGAGTCATTCGACCTCCCTAGAATCCCTTGAGCTACGCGTCGAGCAAGCTCGGCGAGAGGCCGCACAGGCTCGGTGAGAGGCCGCTCAAGCTCAGCAGGAGACCGCCCGACAGTTTGAAGCCATGAAATAAGTACTGACTGCGATCTCTCAGAGGATCCTTCCTCAACCCGATCAGGTCGCCACTCCTGTTAGCCAAGCCGACAGTCACCCCTCTGACCACGCGATCCCTTAAGCCGCAGCCCCCATGTGGCCTCAGGGAGAGGAGTTCGCCGCCCGTCAAGCTCAATTAAAGCTGCAGCCCAGAGGCTTCCAGCCCAAGCTCTGAATTTTCAGGAGGACTGTGCTTATCCTCCGGCTTCTGTTGCTGCCCTTCCAGCTCCTTCCGACACTGATGAAGCGGAGGATCCCTCCCCCTTTTCTGATAGAGTTTGTTGTGAGCCTGCTCCCAACGGCTTTAGAGAGCTCATATTACCTATGTTTTTTGGGGAAAGGGATCTAGTTTCCCATCTCCAGGCTTTCGAGTCTGCAATCGCTCTGAGAACTGTTTCAGATGCGATGAAGTGCAAGTTGTTGATCACTTCTTTTGATGGACAAGCCCGGGAATAGTTTTATAAGTTACCTTCCCAGTCCATCCCTAGCTTTGCCATCCTGAGGCATGAGCTTCTGTTGAGGTTTGCAACCTCAAAGAAGAGGAAGAGCGGCCCTACAACCCTCTTCAAGATCAAACAAGGGGAATGCGAGACTCTAGCTCACTTTGTGGAGCGTTTCCAGTAAGAAATCCTCGGGATAAGAGATGTTGATCCCGCGCTCTACATGATGGCCTTAACAAATGGCCTTCAGGAAAGTCCCCTCAAGTTTGAGGTCACCACCAAAGAACCCAATTCGTATCAAGAGTTGATAAGCATCGCCAACCGCTACATAGAAGGGGAAATCAACAACCCCACTTATGTCTCCAATTTGACAAGCAAAGCAGGACAAAAGGGTTCCGTAGGTTTCTACCCGGCCAAGTCATCATCAAAGTCATTACGTTCAGAATTCCAACCTCCATCACAAAGAGGGAGAAACTTCCACCACCACCGTCCCTATCAGGGGCATCAACAATTCCAATCCAAAGAACCATTGCAGTTGGCCCAAGCTGCTCTAGCTCCGCAATCCAAACCATTCCATCAAATTCAATACATCCAGCCATCTCTCCCAGTTTCTCAGCCATTGTTCAATGACTCGCAAGAGTCTTTTACCGATCTTGACATCTCAATGAGTGGAGCAGTGCAGGTGCTTCAGAAGCAGCCCTTCTATAGAAGACCTGCTCTGCTCCATTCAGATCCAAAGACTAGGAACCCCACCCTCTACTATGAATGTTGGAAATTGTATTCACAATTACGTTGATTTGTGAGAAGTCACCCTTAAACTAAGATTGAATTGCTTTTGTATTTGATATGCTTTTCTAGTATTGTCTTGCAATTTATCATTGCTAAGTGTAAATCAATGTCAGGTCACAATGAGTCTGCAAACACAGTTTCATACAATGTAATTTCTCATTATACGAAACATGGTGATGACTCATGTGTGATCTCTCTATTGGGGTACACTTCATTTTCAAGACTATTGAAGACTTTGGAGTGCGGTTGCAGCAAGTGTTCAAGAGAAGAAAAGAAATTTTTTGAAAACAATTTCTCTAAGGATATGTCTCGAGAGATCAGACTTGTCTCGAGAGTTCTGGCATGTCTCGAGAAGCAAGTTCTGTTGATCTCGGTTTTTCTGTTCTTGATGACTCGAGAGATCAAGCTTGTCTTGAGAGTCCTTAAGACCGAAATCTTTGTAATGTCTCGAGAGATCATCGAGTTCCCGAGACATCCCTTTCCTGCTCTCTTTGTTTCATATCTCGAGAGATCCGTTAGTTCTCGAGAGATCCATTATGTCTCGAGAATTCTGTCCGTTATTTTCTAATTTGTTTCCTCTGTTTTTGGCGGTTCATAAACGCTCCTTCCCGATCCTAACGGCTATATTGAGTGCGTTTAAGGTCGATTTAACCCTTAATCATTGCCCTCTATATATAGGATCGCTCTTGAGTTATTTAAAACAAGTTTTTCGAATCGTTCTCAAAAACCCTAATTTTCTTTCTTGATCTAAAAGAACGAGAAAAGCGCCGCCTCGCTGTCGCCTACGATTGAAGATCGATCTACTCATTTGAGTTGCTGATTTCTATCAAAGAAGGATTCGATCGATCCGTGTTCTGATTCTACAACCTCTATTGGATCGTTTCGGATTGCCAAAGACAGATTTGAAGGATCGTTGTTCTTCCTCATCGTTCTCAAAAGCCATTCAAAGAGAAGGAAGAAAGCGCCTCTGTTATTCAGATCTGGTATCTTATTGTTCAAAACCTTTTATCATCTATTGTAGGAGTTGTTATCTCCGAGCTGTAGGAGAGGTTGTTCTCCGAGTTGTAGGAGAAGTTTTTCTCTGAGTTGTAAGAGAGGTTCTCTCTGAGATTGTAGGAGCTTGACTCCGAGTTTGTAGGATCATTCTGATCCGAGATTTAGTGAGTAGTCAAGTCTAGCTGTGGTGCTAGATTGGCGAGGCCGGCAGTGGAGTACCCAAGTACGGGGAACCACTATAAATTCCTGGTGTTATCTGTGGCTGTGATTTATTTTGTGTGCTGTGCTTTACGTTTAATTCTTAATTCCGCAAAAGACGTAGAGATCACCTATTCACCCCCCTCTAGGTGATTTAGGTAAGCAACTAGATACTTCAAATGGTATCAGAGGGTCGCTATTCGTTGCTAGGTTAACACCTTGAACATGGTCCATCCTTCTAGTTGCTAGGAAGCCATGGATAGAGTCAAGGAATCCTCTCTGAAACTGCCCATCTGCACTAAGACCAACTTTCCTATGTGGAAGGAAAGAGTCCGTTTTTATATGGAAGCTGCAGATCCCAGAATCTTCCAAGTCGTGGAAGAAGGTCCCCATGTGCCCATGACCGTTTCGTCAACAAATCCTACTGTCCAGATACCTAAGAAAATGATGGATTTGAATAAGGATGAGATAGCTCTTGTTGCTCTTGACAAGAAGGCTAAGAACATAATTGCTAGTGCAGTGGACGATTCCATGTTGCAAAACTTAATCCACTGCAAATCAGCCAAAGAGATGTGGACATCCTTAATTGTTCTAATGGAAGGTACTGACGAGGTAAGAGAAGATAGAAGGTCTCTACTTAATCAAGAGTACGAGGCGTTTAAGCAGAATAAGAAGGAGTGCATTGCTGATGCGTACGAAAGATTCTTCAAGATAGTCAATGGTCTGAGAAACTACGACAGGGAGTTCACAAACGGTGAACTAAATGACAAATTTCTGCGTTCCCTGACAAAAGAATGGGATAGCAAAATTGTTGTTATTAGAGAGTTTGGAAAATTGCCCAGTCTAGAAGCTCAGAATCTGTTCGGAAAGCTGTTGTCTCATGAACTGCAAATGAACATCCGAAAGTCTGAAGAGGATGTAAATCGAGCTTCAAGCAAAGAAAGAACCTTAGCCTTGAAGGCAGAGAGTTCAAAGAAGAGCAAAGCCATGATACCGATCAGAGAAAAGGAATTTGATAATGAAGAAGAATCGGAAGCCAGCTCCTCCTGTTCCGAACTATCTGATGGGGAGTTCTCTTTGATTTCCCGTCAGTTTAAGAAACTGCTGAACAAACGAAGGCACATGAACAACAAGCCGTCTTCCTCGGATCATAAACATTCTCGTCGTGATGGCGACTATCACAGGAAGGACTCAAGCAACAATGACAGGTACAAATCGAAACAGAAAAAACATTTTTCTTCTGACATTATTTGCTACTATTGTAATAAGCCAGGGCACATAATTGCTGAGTGTCCCTACAAGAAGAAAGAAGGTGGAAGAAAAGAAGACAAGAAATCCACTCACGGAAGGAAGAAATCAGATAGAAGTTTCGTCGCTAAGAAAGCCAAAAATCTGAGCGACAGTGACTCCGATGAGTCGAGTGATGAAGAAGAAGCTTACTTCGGCCTGATGGCCATGTCTGATGATGAAGAAGCACCCCCGTACACCGGAAAGGTAAATGATCACACTATACTATCTGATTCTGATTATGCTTCGGCTGAACAAAAGGATAACCCTTCAGACGATGAATCTGAGCTCATGTCTCAATATACCAAAATGCTCCAAAGCTTTGACAAGTGCCGAAAGATTGTCAAAACTCAGGGTAAGGAGATCATGGCTCTCAAGGAGGTGGAATCTAACTTGAGAAAAGAAGTTGAAGAACTTTCTTCTCTCAAAGAGGAAGTCCATGCCTTGAAAGACAAGATCAAAAGCTCGGAAGAGACTCTTGCCCTGAGAGATCATTCGATAAAAGTCTTGGAGGAACAGCTTGCGGCTGAGAAGAAGTTGGTTGAAGCATTCTCTCAACCTAAAACTGTTCTGCCAATTATTGGTACTTTTACCACTAAGGCAAAAGGAAGCGGTATAGGGCATGAAGCTAGTACTAGCAATTCTTCTAAAAACACAATTGCTAAGAAGAATGGTTTAGTTGCTAAGAAAGCTACCACCAAAGAAAAAGGGAAAGCTCATCAAGAGCCTGTAGCATTCAAGAGAGTTATATTCCCTACGAATGCTTATGATATGGAGAGTTCCTATGGTCATTTCACACGACCAATTCCTTTTGCACCTGTGAATGATCATAAGGAATGGGCTCCTCCCCGAAACTTTGGTGATAATGCTTTTCAAGCACCCTATCAAGAGATTAATCGGAGAGGGTACGGTCCATTTGTTCATGGTCCGAGTGCTAAGAAAGCACCAAAAGTGAAGGCTGTTGCACCAAAGCCGAAGAAGACAGTACCACCTTGTGTGTGCTGCCCCCATGAGGAATCCTCATCTAGAAGGACTGCTCCTGCAAGAGCTAACGTTCAAAAAGTTAAGCAGGAGAGTGTAAAAAGAAGGTACAACAGATTCGACTGTTGGTGCTGCGGCAAAATTGGTCACTTTGCCGTTGATTGTTGGTTCAACACAACGTATACTAGGAGACCACAAGTGAACGTTGCAAGGCAGACCACTCGCAATGTTAACATTCATCGTGGTGCTCAACTGACAAGGGACCAAAGACCCAAATCTGTTTGGGCTCCTAAGGCAAAATAATCTATTTTTGCAGGTATGTCCAAAGGCTAATAAAAATCCTATCTGGTACTTGGACAGTGGATGCTCTCGGCATATGACCTGGACAAGAAGCCTTTTGCAAAACTACATTCCAGTTGCGAACGGTCCAAAAGTTATTTTTGGCGGTTCAGACAGAGGAATAACTAAAGGCTATGGTATGATTTCTAATGGTAATGTATCGTTTTTCGATATAGCTTATGTGGAAGGATTACAACATAATCTGATAAGCATAAGTCAACTTTGTGATAAAGGATACATTGTTGATTTTCATAAAGATAAGTGTCTGATAAAGTCGGCTGAAAATCATGAAACGATTTTATCAGGCATTCGCTGTAGAAACATATTTTGTTTAAATTTTCTTTGTATATCATCTTCTACACCTATGTGTCCTTTAGCTAAAGATAGTGCATCTCTTGTTGACTAATGACATAAGAGATTAGCACATATAAATCTCAAAACTATTAATAAATTGTTTTCTCAAAACTTAGTGCGCGATGCACCAGATGTTAAGTGCGTTAAAGATAGACCTTGTCATGCATGTGTAAAAGGCAAGCAAACAAGAGCTACCTTTAAGAGCATTATTGGCAAAGATTCAACCAGGTGTTTATACCTGCTCCATATGGATTTGTTTGGTCCTTTGCAAATTAGGAGTTTAGGAGGAAAGTCTTACACATTGGTTATTGTAGATGATTACTC
Organism: Dactylorhiza incarnata; assembly: GCA_033032865.1. NCBI lineage: Eukaryota > Viridiplantae > Streptophyta > Magnoliopsida > Asparagales > Orchidaceae > Dactylorhiza > Dactylorhiza incarnata. The sequence continues at coordinate 2,804,498 of JAWHQI010000321.1, read as the reverse complement.
TCGTTTTGCCTGGGTATTCTTTCTGAAATACAAGTCAGATACCTTTGACACTTTTACTAGCTTTGTCAGGCAAGTCCAGAATGAATTTAACTGTTCGGTGGTTAAAATCAGAAGTGACCATGGTACAGAATTTGAATCTGGAGCCATGACAGAATTCTGTGAAAGCCTTGGTATCTTTCATGAGTTTTCCTCTCCTCGAACTCCACAACAAAATGGAGTAGCTGAGAGAAAGAATAGAACACTTATTGAGGCTTGCAGAGCCATGTTGAGTGACTCTTCACTACCTGAATATTTCTGGGCTGAAGCTGTCAATACTGCATGCCATGTGCAAAACAGAGCACTCATAAACAAAAACCATGAAAAGACTCCTTATGAACTTCTAAAGGGCAAGAAACCGACCATTTCTTATTTTCGAATCTTTGGTAGTAAATGCTTTGTGCTAAACAATGGAAAGCATTACAAAACTAAGTTTAGTGAAAAGAGCTTTGAAGGTATTTTTGTAGGTTATAGTAGCCATAGTAGGGCATATAGAGTTTTTAACAAGAAAACCCTAGTGGTAGAAGAATCTATTAATGTTGTATTTGATGAGACGAGCATGCTACAAGGCAGCTCCTCTAGCATTTCTTCTGTAGACACAGGTTCAAAGCTGCAGGACTTAAGCTTGGATCAGCCAGTTGAAGAAAATTCTCAACACTTCATCAAGATTCCCCCAATAACTACCTATGAAGAAGATCATCCGGATGAAGAGCCAATCCAAGTGGAGGAAGATACTCCAACAGTAGAAGAAAGTCCTATCAGTCCAAATCATGCAAGGAACCTCGGGCTACGACACATGAGGGATCATCCAGTTGATCAGATCATAGGAGATCCTCATGAAGGAATAAGAACAAGACGAGGTACCTTTAATGAGAATATGCATTTGAGTTTTCTTTCGTAGGTCGAACCAAAGAAATTCCAAGAGGCAAATGAAAATCCATCTTGGATAATTGCTATGGAAGAAGAATTAAATCAATTCAAACGCTGTAAGGTATGGACACTTGTTCCAAAACCCAAAGACAAAAATGTCATTGGAACAAAGTGGGTGTATAGAAACAAGCTGGATGAAGAAGGAACAATCATAAAGAACAAAACCAGACTTGTAGCTAAAGGATACAGACAAGAGGAAGGTATCGACTTCGATCAGACGTACACTCCAGTAGTAAGGCTCGAAGCGATCAGACTCTTCCTTCCTTATGCTGCTTTCAAGGGTTTCACCGTATATCAAATGGATGTCAAATCCGCTTTCCTAAACGGAGACATTAAAGAGGAAGTATACGTTGAACAACCCCCAGGTTTTGTTAATCCTGATCATCCCAATCATGTTTATTTATTACAAAAAGCTTTACATGGTTTGAAACAAGCTCCTCGAGCTTGGTATGAGACGCTATCTAACTTTCTTCTTGAGAACAAGTTCACAAGAGGAAAGATAGATAAAACATTATTTCTTAGGGAAGTAAAAGGCAAGATTTTGCTAGTGCAAATCTATGTCGATGACATCATATTTGGCTCTACGGACAATAACCTCTGCAAAAAGTTTTCTAAACTTATGCAAGGGAAATTTGAAATGAGCAGTATGGGTGAGCTGAAATATTTCTTAGGACTTCAGGTGAAACAGTCTGAAGATGGAATCTTCATTTCTCAGACAAAGTTCACTAAGGAGTTGATTAAGAAATTTGGAATGGAGAGTGCAACCTCTATGAGGACTCCAATGAGCTCAGCTACGTCTCTGGACAAGGCTGAAAAAGGGAAACCTTTTGATGAAACCAAGTACAGAAGCATAATTGGCTCTTTGCTCTACCTTACTGCCAGTAGACCTGATATAATATTCTCTACATGTGTATGTGCTAGATATCAGGTGAACTCTAAGGAATCTCATTATACTGCCGCAAAGCGGATTTTGAGATACCTTAAAGGCACACCAAATCTTGGCTTATGGTACCCAAGAAGTAATAATAGCGAACTAATTGGTTTTTCAGATGCAGACTTTGCAGGTTGCAAAGACGACAGAAAAAGCACTTCCGGGACGTGCCAATTCCTCGGAAGGAGACTTATTTCCTGGAGTAGCAAGAAGCAGAATTGTGTTGCAATATCAACCGCCGAGTCGGAATACGTTTCTGCTGGCAGTTGTTGCGCACAACTTCTATGGATAAAGAATCAACTTCAAGACTACAACATGAAGATCAAAGACATTCCTATGTTTTGCGACTCTTCCAGTGCAATTGCTATCGCAAATAATCCAGTCTCTCACAGTCGGACAAAGCACATCGAGCTACGATATCACTTTATCTGGGAGCATGTGGAGATGGGTGACATAAATCTGAGTTATGTTCCCACGGATAAGCAAGTTGCAGACATTTTCACGAAGCCACTGGATGAGACTAAGTTCTCTTTCTTCAAGACGGAACTTGGAATGCTCAACATGGAGTAATGATCAAGTCAACCAAAACCATGACGAACAGGAAGTTTTTGACAAGTCATGTCTCGGGACCTGGCTGGATTTCTCGAGACAAGCTGAAGATTTCGAGATAGGCAGATGTCTCGAGACACGGGTTATCACTCGAGACATCAGGGAAGGAAATGCCGCGCTGAATTTCCTGAGTTCTCGAGACATAATCGATGTCTCGAGACATAAGTACTTTAAAGAACTCCAAACGTCAGGTACGCGCTGCTCTTTCTCTTATTTTTCTTCAAAATGTCACTTAAACGTCAAATCAAGATAGTATATATATATTAGAACTCGAAAACTTGATGTTCACGCAAATCATTTCCGAGACTTCCAAGACCTTTCGACTTCTTCTCGAGCGGCGACGGGTCGGTGCTTCCGTGGTTCTCGGTGCTTCATCATTCTCGTTCGACATTTCTCTCTCTCTCTCTCGCATTAATGGCTCCTACTCCTCATCCAAAGATTGGCGTCGGGAATGAGGTCGTTCGCTCAGGTATCGCCAGTTTATCCGATGACTTCAAGAACCTATTTTGTTTGCTTGATGCCGCCGGTCTTACTTTCATTCTTGAGCATCCTTGCCGGGTGCTGTTTGATGAGGTTGAAGAGTTCTTTATAAATGTGAAGCTTATTAAGGAAGGAAGAATGTTGATTTCATTTGTTAAGGGTATCAAAATCAAAGTCTCTCCAAAGACTCTTACTAAGTATTTGCAGCTGTCTGAAATAAAAGCTGAAGAAGAGCTGAATGAAATTGACTGGTTGAGAACAGCAAGGTACTGTGGTCTTGATTCAGATTTTGATGCAGTAAAGAGGCACAAGATGAACGATGCTGGCAAGCTTTTAGTGGACATTGTTTCCAAGGTTCTTTTCTGCAGGACAGGCACACGAGGACATGTGTCTAAAGAAATATTTCAGTTGGTGATTGGAATTGTGTCAGGAAAACAGAGAGATTGGGCCTCAATCTTATTCTCAAATATCAAGGCTTGCATTAATTCTCCAAACTTTGCCCGGATCATCTCATTATTCCTGAATCAGTTTAATCCTGCTATTTTTGACATGTCCAAAGGTGCAGTTATCCATCACCTTAAGAAGATCGATGTCATCTCCATGCAGAGATGTGACATTCGAATCAAGAAGCCGGGAGTGGCTAGTGCTACTTCTGAGGGGGAAATTCATAAATCTGCAGTTGCAAGTGAAGCAGAAATTCCAGTTCCATCTTCTGAAGGTCAGGTACCTAAAGTAACATCATTTCCACTTCCTTCACGGATTCGTTCCAAAGCCAAAGGTCAGCCCTCATCAGCTCCAACAGAGTTCATTTCTTCAGTGACACAACCAGATCCATCTTCACCTCTACCAGATTCAGTTCCATCACCTCCTCCTTCTCCATCAGTACAAGCAGATGTCATGGTGTCAGATTTTCCTGCTAAGGAGAACATACCTTCTTCTGACAAGGATATGTTCATCCCCTCTTCTCCCTCAGTTCTTGAAGCAGACACTTCTTTGGCAGATGACAGAGTTTCAGATGTTCAGAAGGATTTGCAACAAGAAGTATCTGAAGTGCACAGTCCCAGTGGCCAACAGGCAGGGTCTGGTGCAGATTTTGTTTTTGAAGACGATGGTGATGATTCCGTTCATGAATTATCACCTCCCCTAGTACATGTTGAGGGGGAGTCAGAGTTTGACACAACCAGGAATGCTCCAGATGAGCTAGGTTGTGAAGAGGACAATGTGGTTCACTCTCTTGAGATTGAAGAGCTCCCTGATGATGTTCCTGATGTTGCTGCCCCTGCTGTTACTCTTCCTTCTTCTCATCCTTCCCCTCCAATCCTTGATGCAGATTCTTTTCTGGGAAAGATTGAAGCTATGCTCAAGAAGCAGAGTGAACAGTTTGAGAACTCTTTAACAACTGTTCACAGGAAGATTGCCTTAGTTGAAAGTGAACTTGGTAGGGAGTTAGCTAAAATCAAATCAAATTATGAAAATCTCTCTGAATTGATGTGCCTAGGGAGCAAAGCAATTGAACATGCAACTGAAGGTGTAGGCACAGTGTTGGCTCAGACTATTACAATGACAAAGCTTCAAGACTCATTGTCTGACAAGGCTGAAGCAAATACATTCCGGATTGTTGATGAAGTCGGAAATTTCAAAGATGATACTCTCCAAACCCTATCTGTAGAAGTCAGAAAGGGGGAGGACATTATAATGGAAAGAATGACAGATTTAGTGGAAAGCTCTGTGTCAGCTATTCAAAGCTCATGGAAATCACAGTTTGATCAGTTCTCTTCCAGGGTGCAGAAGCAAATTGCTGATATTAATGCTTATTCCTTCAAAACAGCAACGTGGCTTCATAATCAGATTTTTCCTGAGTTAGAAATTGATCCAGATGTTCCTGTTCCTCAGTTTTCTCCAAGGCCAGAAGAACTACTTGGGAAGGCTCCTATAGTTGAAGATCAATCAGATAGGGCTGGGACCAAAAGAAAAAGAAAACTTGGTGAAGGTCCCTCTGCGAGTAGATCTGTTCCGAGTTCTAGCTCTGCAGGTCTTAGCAAAGCTCAGGTTGAGAAGGTTCTACCAGAAATCTGGAGCCCAGTCTCAAAAGACATAATTCTTGAATCCTATAAGTTAGTCCATGAAGGCAAAATGAATAGATCTGAATGCTACAGCTCACTTGAATGGGAAAAACATGAGACAGCTCAAAGGAAGAGAAGAATCCATTTCAGGGCATTTGGTTATAATAATTCTGATGCTCCGGATCCACCTCCGTTTTACCATCCCAAGCCTTATGCTTATTTCTCCAGACAAGAAGAAAAGAGGAAAAGGAGATCTTGAAGGATAATGCTGATGCTGACAAGACATATTTTGCTTTGGTTCTGATTTTGTGAACATCAAGTCTTCTTAACAATTCAATTTAGACATATATATATAATTGTTGATTTGATGTTCTCTACTTGTTCATTTCTATATCTTTGTGTAGTGTAGCATATTTATTCTATATTGCTGTAATTCAACTTAGTGTATAGGGTTCTGACTTCTACAAATAGGGGGAGATTGTTGGAAATTGTATTCACAATTACCTTGATTTATGAGAAGTCACCCTTAAACTAAGATTGAATTGCTTTTGTATTTGATATGCTTTTCTAGTATTGTCTTGCAGATTATCATTGCTAAGTGTAAATCAATGTCAGGTCACAATGGGTCTGCAAACACAGTTTCATACAATGTAATTCCTCATTATATGAAACATGGTGATGACTCATGTGTGATCTCTCTATTGGGGTACACTTCATTTTCAAGACTATTGAAGACTTTGGAGTGCGGTTGCAGCAAGTGTTCAAGAGAAGAAAAGAAAATTTTTGAAAACAATTTCTCTAAGGATATGTCTCGAGAGATCAGACTTGTCTCGAGAGTTCTGGCATGTCTCGAGAAGCAAGTTCTATTGATCTCGGTTTTTCTGTTCTTGATGACTCGAGAGATCAAGCTTGTCTCGAGAGTCCTTAAGACCAAAATCTTTGTAATGTCTCGAGAGATCATCGAGTTCCCGAGACATCCCTTTCCCGCTCTCTTTGTTTCATATCTCGAGAGATCCGTTAGTTCTCGAGAGATCCATTATGTCTCGAGAATTCTGTCCGTTATTTTCTAATTTGTTTCCTCTGTTCTTGACGGTTCGTAAACGCTCCTTCCCGATCCTAACGGCTATATTGAGTGCGTTTAAGGTCGATTTAACCCTTAATCATTGCCCTCTATATATAGGATCGCTCTTGGGTTATTTAAAACAAGTTTTTCGAATCGTTCTCAAAAACCCTAATTTTCTTTCCTGATCTAAAAGAACGAGAAAAGCGCCGCCTCGCTGTCGCCTACGATTGAAGATCGATCTACTCATTTGAGTTGCTGATTTCTATCAAAGAAGGATTCGATCGATCAGTGTTCTGATTCTACAACCTCTATTGGATCGTTTCGGATTGCCAAAGACAGATTTGAAGGATCGTTGTTCTTCCTCATCGTTCTCAAAAGCCATTCAAAGAGAAGGAAGAAAGTGCCTCTGTTATTCAGATCTGGTATCTTATTGTTCAAAACCTTTTATCATCTATTGTAGGAGTTGTTATCTCCGAGCTGTAGGAGAGGTTGTTCTCCGAGTTGTAGGAGAAGTTTTTCTCCGAGTTGTAAGAGAGGTTCTCTCTGAGATTGTAGGAGCTTGACTCCGAGTTTGTAGGATCATTCTGATCTGAGATTTAGTGAGTAGTCAAGTCTAGCTGTGGTGCTAGATTGGCGAGGCCGGCAGTGGAGTACCCAAGTACGGGGAACCACTATAAATTCCTGGTGTTATCTGTGGCTGTGATTTATTTTGTGTGTTGTGCTTTACGTTTAATTCTTAATTCCGCAAAAGACGTAGAGATCACCTATTCACGCCCCTCTAGGTGATTTAGGTAAGCAACTAGATACTTCAATGAACATCATAGGGAGACGGGTCATCTGACTGAAAACTGTAGAGCTCTCTGCTTGCTGGTGGAGAAGCTATTGAAAGAAGGGAAATTGCAGGATTTGTTCCCTAAGCTAGACTCTTCAAAGGCTTCGACTTCCAAGAACAAGGAGATAGTAGAAGTACATTGGGAATGCGAAGAAGTCGATGATGTTGGCCCCCTTAGCAACGTTGGTTATCCTGGTGAGTGCGTGGAAGCAAATGATGAGGGAGCTTTGGGCAACCTCTTTTGCATCCACGGAGGAGCAGGCCTGGAATCCTCAAAGAAGGCTATTCTCGCAAGTGTCTTCAGATCAGAGATCGCTGCTACCTCATCCTCTGATCTGGTCTGAGGGATCGTTACCTTCGGGCATGAATTTCTTCCTTCGAACGCCAATCCTTTTAACGATGCAGTCGTTATTAAGGCGGTTATCGAAAATTATACTGTTGAGAACATATTGATCGATAAAGGAAGCTCCGTCAATCTCCTCTTCAAGTCGGCCGTTGAAGCCCTGAAGACAGGAAATACTCTCCTTTCCACTGAAGAGCCTCTCTACGGCTTCTCCGGAGAGAAGAAGGAGGTAGAAGGGAGTGTCACCCTCTCGGTGACTCTCGGAGGAATAGTCATGCTGGTCAAGTTCATAGTCGTTGAAGCTCCGAGTAGCTAAAATTCCATCTTTGGAAGACCAATTTTGAATGAATATCAAGCCGTGATTTCTGCCTACCACCTCGCCGTGAAGTTTTCGTGAACGGTAAACAATACCGGGTCAGAAGCGATCCAAAGAATGCCCGAGAATGCTATGTCAAGTCGGTCAATATGACCGAGTCCTTCCCTCCCCAGGTAGCTGAGACCTCTTTAGCCTCTCAAGTCTCCAATCCTGTTGAAGCTGCAGAAGAGACCGTGGAAGAGGAAACAAGAGATGGAGTTTGCTTGGAACCTTCCCAAGCAACTCAAGCCTTTCCCATCAATAAAGAAGATGAATGCAATAAGATCACAATCAACACAGATCTACCATAAGCAGACAAGAGCCAACTCATCTCCTGTCTCCTGCAGAACTTGGATATCTTCGCTTGGTCGGCGGAAGATATGCCAGGGGTTGATCCAGATGTTGCTTGTCACCATCTCAACATTGATCCTGACTTTTCTCCTATCAAGTAGAAGAAAAGAGCGGTGGAGGTAACCTTAGCTCAACCCATTCGGGAGGAGGTTGAAAAGCTCCTGAAGGCAAAGTTCATTTAAGAAATTCAATATCCAGAATGGGTGTCAAATGTTTTAATGATTAAAAAATATGGAGGAGAATGGAGGATGTGTGTTGATTTCACAAAACTTAATAAAGCTTGCCCGGAAGATTGCTACCCTTTGCCTCAGATAGATTCATTAGTTGATTCTGCGGTAGGGTATTCTTGCATGAGCTTTTTAGATGCATTCTCTGGCTATCACCAAATTAGAATGCATAAACCCGACATTCCTCACACTTCATTCATCACGAATGATGGTTGTTTCTGCTACATCGTAATGCCTTTTGGGCTAAAGAATGTTGGTGCTACCTATCAAAAAATGATGGACACCGTGTTCAAAACTCAAAAAGGAAGAAATTTAGAGGTCTATGTCAATAACCTTCTAATAAAAAGCAAGTCCTTCTCAGCTCACCTTAGCGATCTAAATGAAATGTTTGCAACCCTCCGAACCTTCAATATGAGGTTAAACCCATTGAAATGCGTCTTCGGAAGTAGTAAAGGGAAGTTCCTCGACCATCTCCTCTCTCTGGAGGGATTAGAACCAAATCCAGATAAGGTGAAGGCTATCTTGGAAATGTCACCTCCCAGATCTCCCAAGGAAGTTCAGCAGTTTGGTGGGAGGATGACAGGTTTGAGTCGTTTTATCTCCCGCTCAGGAGATAAAATTCTCCTTTCTTCAAGACTCTCTGTGGAGGAGCTAAGTTTGAATGGACAAAAGAATGTGACGATGCTTTCAAACACCTTGCTTCTTCATCTACCTTCTCGAGGACGAGATCCCCAACAAAAAATTATTTAATTCTAACATTTTTGTCAAAATACTTGGTCATTCTTCTCTTTACTTCTTCCTGCTTGATTGTTGTTGTGTCTCTCAACTCTTCAATGAGATCGAGGCTGCATTTTAGCTCTTCATCATTCCCTTCCATCCAACTATCTTGATTCTGCTGAGATAGCAACACCCGTGGACTTCTTACTTCAAATTTAACTGGGATAAGAACTTCCGAGACATTAGATGGTTTAAAAGGAGTCTCCCCAGTAGCTGAGGTTGGAGTCGTCCTCAAGGCCCATAATACCGAATGTAACTGTTATGACTAATTTCCTATGAGATTTTCTACATTCTTCTTCAAGAGATTGATTATAAGTTTGTTGGCAGCTTCTACCTGATCATTACTTATAGGATGATGCACAGAAACAAACCGCAACTCGGTGCTGATTTGATCATAGAAATTTATAAGACTGGAATTGTTGAATTGAGGACCATTATCTGTGATAATTGTCATAGAAATTCCATGCATGCATAATATCTCCCCCCAGATAAAATTCTTTACAACCTGAGTAGTGGTTTTAGCAAACGCCTTTGCTTCGATCCACCTGCTGAAGTAATTGATCATCACTAAAATAAACCTGCGCTGACCACTAGCCAAGGGAAAAGGCTCAATCAAATCCATTCCACAAACCGTAAACGATCATGGAGTTGCTATCGACTTGAGTTGTTGAGCCGGTTGATGCTGAAGAGGAGCAAATTTCTGGCATTGAACACAGCTCTTTGCGAATTTCTCTACATCCCTCCTCATCTGAGGCCAGAAATAACATTGCCTCAGGATTCTCTTTTCCAAAGTTCTAGCTCCTAAGTGACTGTCACACTCTCCCGAATGAACTTCTCGAAGGACAATCGTGAAAGTGCATAGTGTGCCTCAGAGTATTCTCTAGAGGGGGGTGAATATAGTTTTAAATTTTTTCACTAAATATGCACACACAATAAAACTATTCTAACAACTATTCATTCATCAATACCAACACAAAATAATATGATTACAAAAATAGTAATAAGTAAGGGGACAACACAGAAAAGCAAATACAGAAGACACATAAAATTTTATAATGGTTTCCCAAAATATGGGTTGTCCACTCTTCTACCACCTTGGTTGGATTGCACTAAATGTGCTTGGGTTTTTTTATAAGGAGACTCTCAGAATCACTAAGTCTTTGCTAATGAGATTCTTAGAACCACTGAATCTTTTGACAAGGAGACTCTTAGAACCAATGAGTCTTTTGATAAGGAGACTCTTAGAACCAACTGAATCCTTTGAAGAGTGATTCTTAGGACTCTTTGTTAGTTACAAAATAAGAACAGAGGAAAGAAGAAGAAGGATATGATTCTACTGTATAAATTCTTCAGCAGTTGTGAACTGATATTCTTCAGGATCTGTATAAGATGAATAATTGCTTATGATAGTGATGAATACAAGGGTTATGAGCTTTTGATCCTTATGATCACTGTACTTTTGTTTGCTTGCTTTTGTATGATGATGAAGAAGAAGAATCAACAGCCTTGTATATCTATTTCTGTCTTAGAGACCTTGAGGAAGAAGAAGAAGATTGAATAATGAATTGGTTATTTTTCTATTCCTTCTACTGAATACTTATTCTTTGTTGAATACTGTTTGATTTTCTTTCCACTTATGTTCTGTCCTTTTAAGGAATAACCATTGGACATTTAGTATTTTCTTTTATTTATGTTTCCTGACCCGTCCCTCTGATTTGAATAACTTCCAAGAATGTTTTTTGTTATTCTTCTGAAATATTTCATTCCATTCTTGGCAATAAACAAGTTGTTGTAATTCAAATTTTATCTTTGAAAGACTTTGGAGAACATTCAGAAAGGACAGCAGAAAACATATTATTTCTGTATGTATTCGACGTTGCGTCGACTTCATTATTCTTCATATCGACGCACCTCTGAGTTCTTATAGAAGCAGCATCGAAATCCTTCTCAGCTTTGAATGAACTCAGATGTCGACATTGCGTCGAGTACTTATCAACGTATCCGTCGAGTTGTAGACTTGGACTTTGAACTTGATCTTTTGCGTCGAATACAAATCGAAATTGCATCGACTTCTAAGATGGCTTTGACAGGCTCTTCCTACTACATCGAGTTCATTTCGATGTTGCGTCGACTTCACCTGATACTTCGACAAGCAGTCTGAGTTACATCGAATTTTAGTCAGAGTTGCGTCGACTTCTAGTTGAAGTTGCGTCGACTTCTATTCGACGCAAGTTTTAACTCAATTGAACTTGTGCTTCTCTTAGACCTGGTCTTGAGACTCTAAGTGAATGTGATATTCTAGGACATCTAATGACTAGAGTACCCTTTCTATACAATATGGGTAATATATCATAGATGATGAAACCACTTTAAAATAATTTGTTAGATAAATCACAAGGGTTTTTCCCAACAAACAGAAATCTCTTCCTCAGAGACACATCTTACCAAGGGTGAGAGAAAGGTCTTCCCGTAAAGCACTCCTGCAACAAGATAGTAATAAGCTACTTTCAGTTTAAACCTTTTCTTATTTTTTATCGTCGGATGAAGCTCTGCAGTTGAGAGGTAGAGGCTAAAAGGATCCATCCAAGATGGACGTTGATCTATTTGCATGATATCTCCTTCTTCAATAGCCGGATGAAATTATTCGAAAGTGGTTCCTCCGGAAAGAAGACCAAACTTGGCCAACTCATCAGCTTATGTATTCTCTTCTCTAGGAATGTGCTGAATAGTGAAACTCTTGAATTTGCCTATCTCAATCTTTACTAGAGTTTGGTATTGCTTCAAAAAGTGATCTCTAGTCTCAAAGGTTCCATTCACTTGAAATGACATTACTAGAGAATCAGTTTTGACTTGGACATCCTCAATTTCTAGCTCTCTTGCAAATCTAAGACCAGCGAGTGGGGCTTCATATTCTGCTTGATTGTTTGTTATTGGAAAATAGAACTTCAACGCTTGATCTAGTCTAACCCCATTTGGGTTAATTAGAACAACTCCTGTCCCGGAAGAATTTCTCCCTAAAGCTCCATCAATGAAAATTGTCCAAGCGAGAGGTGTTCCAACCTCCTTCTCCGAGATAGCTTCTTTTGCGTCGATCATGAAATCCGCTAACACATGTGCTTTGATTGCTACTTTGGGAATGTAAGAGATATCGAATTCACTGAGCTTTATTGCCCACTTTGCAAATTTACCAGAATGTTCGAGCTTCTCCAATACACTTTTTAATGGAAGATCGGTGACAACCTGAATTGAATGAGCTTGAAAGTAGGGTCTTAACCTTCGTGGTGAAGTCACGAGCATTAAGGCCAACTTCTCAAGGATCGGATACCAGTTTTCCGCATCCTTCAAGATCTTGCTCACATAGTAAACCAGAAACTTTCTCTTCTTTTCTTCTCTTACTAGTACAGAGCTAATGGCATCAGAGCCAACTTCAAGATACAAGAAGAGATCTTCTCCTTCTCTCGGGCTTTGGAGTAAAGAAGTTGACGTCACTTGGAAAGCTCAATCCAAATTGGGTAGGGCCATTCATTATCAAAGAAGTCCTTAAGAATGGTGCATATCATCTACAAACTTATGAAGGAGAAGAGCTATCACACACGTGGAGTGGAGATGATCTCAAGCGTTTCTTTTCTTGAAAGCTTGTATTTTACATTTCTTTCTTCTTTTGCTTTTCTTCTTTCAAACTTAATGTTAATATGGTTATAACCTCTTGTACTACATATAATGAAAGAGAAACATCAAAATAGATTATATAAAAGTCTAAAATCCTATCAAGTGAGGCATCGACGAATCCTACTTGATACCCCCTCGACTTGAAGCTTGAGATGTAAATCTGTCAGGACCACAGATGGCGGAGAGAATTCGAATCTGTGTAGCAGTAGCTCGCCAAGCTCGTGCGGAGGATCTTTAGCATGGCGGGTCCTTGTTGGCATCTGACACACCTCTGCATCAAGGGAAGTTTATGTGAATGTCCCACTCTGTCATGCATTTCAGGACATCATTACAGTCTTGATGATTTTCCTAAGGAAAGCAATGCCGTTGTAGCTCCTGCAGTATGACCACACCTGCCCTACTAATCATCTTGCTCTGTAACCGCCGAGTACTCATTGGTGCAAGGATAGCTGAGGGACGATCAGAAACATTTGTTACTGTCGCCTAAGCCCTAGAATGGCAAGAATTCAGTAATTATGATGATCATTTGAGGAAAGCAATGTCGGTATAGCTTTATAGCAAAACCACACCTGCCCCTTTGATCATCTCGGATTGAACAACTCTCAAGCTTTAAGTATCTTTTTTTTTATGAATGGGGTGTCTGAACATTTTGAGATCGCCAGTCTTTGGGTATTTAGTGATGCTAAAAAGGGGCGGTGTAGATAATCTGAGACCGCCCCCTATGATCATTGGAATGTTATTATGATGAAAGGCGATCTGAAATATTGAGAATTGTCGTCCATAAGTATTTTGGTTCTGCTCTGCGAAGGGGCAGTCTGGAGAATTTGAGACTGTCGCCAGGGTTCTTCCTGTGTACGAATCAGTTGAGAATTAATTTGAGATATTTGGAATCGTCAACTGCAAAACTTTTTTGATGCGAATTTTTATAAGGAGAGGTCTGGAGAAATGGAGACCACTGACTAAATGATCCCTTCTACTTGTCTTTTTTGGGGCCTACGAGGGTATTCTCGAGATCTCTCTTCTATTCATCTACTGGCTAACGGTCTGAGAAATGTGAGATCGCTATCTACCCATCTTTAACAAAGGTTCGAGGTTTTTCAAGTGACGAGGAATCTGGGTCAAATGAGATTGTAAACGAGATCTCACCCCTACTTTTCTACTAAGTAGCGGTCTGAAAAACTGAGACCGCTGGATATCTATCTTCAAAGCTTCAAAGTTCAAAATCTGGTTATCATCCGCAGAAGCGGCGGTTTGAACTACTAGAGATCGTCACTCGTCTCTTGCTACATCCAATATAATTCATATAGTGAAACAAAATTTTTCTCAAGTCACAAAGTAAGAGAATAATTGTAGCAAAAATAATATTTGTGGTACAATGCCAATAATACATACAAAACGGGTAGATAATATTTGAGGCTATATGTATGCCCTAAAACTCTTATACACAACATGCATCTGTTAACATTCTTGCTTAGCTTGTACCTACAGGTTAGGAGAAAAACCAGAAGGAAAACACAAGCTTGGAGAAGACTGATAACTTCGCAAAAAGAAGTTATCTTGCATCTTAATTTAACCCTTTTTGTTTATGTTATATGATAATTATGAATGAAAAGTATATATATTGAAATGAATTATTATTTGAAGTTTAAATAATTATTACGTCTAGTTTTGAATATTTTTATGATAGAATTTGTGAAGAAATCGAGTCAAGGATCGAAGACTAAGTGTTGTTGAAAAACTGGAATATGTTGTAACATAATCTGAAAAATGTTATAACATATCTGGCAGTTTTAAGAAGCAGAATTCCAGATTTTAAAAAGTTGCAACTTTTCTGCCGAAAAGTTATAACTTGTCGGCAGTTACAGAATTTTCAGATCCAAAATTAATTAGAGTTCGGCAGTTACGGATGGAAACGAGGCATCTTTTCAGCAATTAAAACTTATCAAAAGTGGGCCCCGCCTAGAGAGAGAAAGGAGGAGATTTAAAAAGGACATTTTCAGCCATTCTAACGAGGAACTTGGACGGGAGAAGAAGGGGGAGAGAGAAGCGAAGGAGATTTTCAGCCAAGGAGAAAACCAGTCCAGGAATTTCGTCTGGGCTGCAGGAAGCGTTGTTAAATCATCGAAGAAGGGAAGATTTACTTGATATTCATCATGTTTAGTAAGATCTATCCCTTATTTTGTTTTTCTTCCTCAAGCATGAACTAATTTCTGCAATCTTGTGTAGTGATATGTGGCCCAAGTATGTTCACGCATATTTGGAATGATCTCAACTATGAAAATATCAAAAGAAAGAAAAAAAAATATTATTGAAAATTAAACCCCATAATTTGGAGAGCTACTAAGATGATTAATTCGGGAAATAGCCACCCACCATACCAAATTCATCAAGTCATTTTATTTGGTCCCCGTTACTACCAAACTCATGTAGAGGTCATATCAAAGTTTTAGTCTACTCTTGATCTTTCCTTTTGGTGACGAAGTTTAAGTAAATAAATTAGAAGGGAAGTGAATAATTTTTAAGGATTATCACACACAACACTTGAATTCTTCATTGAGCTTTATCTTATATCGAACTAATGGATTTGTGATGGTTTGAACTTTTATGGATTAACAAGTTTACCACTAGTTAATGCGAACTTCTTGAATAGATTTTGTTTGATTTATAATGAAGAATAGGATGAAGCGAATTTATACTTTCATAACCATTTGTCATTACATGATCTACAATGATTCACCTTTGCTAGGGACTAACAAAGATTCAAGTATGGGGGTGTGATAACTTCGCAAAAAGAAGTTATCTTGCATCTTAATTTAACCCTTTTTGTTTATGTTATATGATAATTATGAATGAAAAGTATATATATTGAAATGAATTATTATTTGGAGTTTAAATAATTATTACGTCTAGTTTTGAATGTTTTTATGACAGGATTTGTGAAGAAATCGAGTCAAGGATCGAAGGCTAAGTGTTGTTGAAAAACTGGAATATGTTGTAACATAATCTGAAAAATGTTTTAACATATCTGGCAGTTTTAAGAAGCAGAATTCCAGATTTTAAAAAGTTGCAACTTTTCTGCCGAAAAGTTATAACTTGTCGGCAGTTACAGAATTTTCAGATCCGAAATTAATTAGATTTCAGCAGTTACGGATGGAAACGAGGCATCTTTTCAGCAATTAAAACTTACCAAAAGTGGGCCCCGCCTAGAGAGAGAAAGGAGGAGATTTAAAAAGGACATTTTTAGCCATTCTAACGAGGAACTTGGATGGGAGAAGAAGGGGGAGAGAGAAGAGAAGGAGATTTTCGGCCAAGGAGAAAACCAGTCCAGGAATTCCGTCCGGGCTGCAGGAAACGTTGTTAAATCATCGAAGAAGGGAAGATTTACTTGATATTCATCATGTTTAGTAAGATCTATCCCTTATTTTGTTTTTCTTCCTCAACCATGAACTAATTTCTGCAATCTTGTGTTGTGAGAGTACTATTTCTTGTGTAATGATAACTATGCTTTAATTTTCTTTTATGGATGTTTGGTGAATGATCTTTATGGTTCTTATGATCTTTATTTTGGAACTTTTGGCCAAGGTTTCGTTTTTCTACTGCGCTTCATAATTCGAGAGATGAGTTGCGCAAGGGTATCATAAGTTCGATATAGCGTTTGAAGGGAGAAAGAGACTTCCCCTTGGCGTTAGCAACATAGGTTTTTATTTCTTATGCGGTTCTTTATTTCACTCGAGTTAGAGATGACAGAGGAGATAAGGGATTAGGGGAATCCGATATCGAGAGATACGGTTTTCTAAATTAAAATCGTTGCAAGAACATTTCACCACGCAATTTTCATAAAGTTTTATTTGAATAATCATTGCACTAGATTTAGGAAATCACAATACAAGATTATTTCTCTTAATCGTTAGAAAAGTATTTTCTCCAAGGGTTTATAGTTATTTTAATTAAGAATTATTTACTTATAATTTGCTTTCATAATTGAAATCACGGTATTCAGATGACTTGGAGTTAGAGAAAAGACTTAACTGGTATTTGCAAGCACTGAATTAACCACCTCTCCGTGGGAACGATATTTAACTCACTTTATATTACTTGAACCGACACGTGCACTTGCATTCAAAATACGCAACTGTTTTCGGGCGTATAAAAGACAGAGCAGGAAAGGAGGAGGATACAAGCAGCGACTGGCCCAAAAACACAGGCCATGCCAAAGATATAAAGCCACAGCGATAAAGAGAGGCTAAGGGCTGACTGGACCATGTCCCGCCAGACCGAGTTCCAAAGTCTTTACTTAATATAGCAAATATAAAATAAAAGATAAGAGAGACCTAGATTAAAATATAGATGAGCAATTAACACCCCCTCTTAATCTAGGGCTTGCTGTTTTTCCCATAGAGCTCCTCGAGGCTGACCATGCCGATAGCATCACGGAAACTCCTGAACTTCTTAGCCGATAGAGCTTTTGTTAGTCCGTCTATCAGCTGTTCTTTAGTGTTGCAGTAGCTTAGCGTGATCTCCTTCTCTTCAACCAAGTCTGTAACGAAATGATGTTTGATTTGGATGTGTTTTGTGCGATTGTGGAACACTGGATTCTTGCTTATGTAGATTGCAGAAGTGTTATCGACCATGAGCTTGAGGGGTGGGGTTTCTTCTTGTTTTAGCATAGAAAGAAGGTGATTTAACCATACCCACTCTTTGCCGGCTTCTCCTATCGCCATGTATTCCGCCTCGGCGGATGACAGGGCTATGCTGCTCTGTTTTTTGGAGTTTCAGGAGATTGTCTTCTCACCAAGCTGGAAGAGGTATCCACTGGTGCTCTTGCGATCATCTGAGCTTCCTGCCCAATCACTGTCAGAAAATCCTATGAGGTGCTCTCCCTCTTGTTCCTGTCGGGTGAATAACATGTTGAGGCTTTTAGTTCCTTGTAGGTATCGCAATATCCTCTTCACTGCCCTCATATGAGCAGCACTGGGCTCACAAGCAAACCGAGACACCATCCCAATGGAGTGTTCTATGTCTGGTCTACTGTTGGTTAGGTAAATCAGGGCCCCAGCCATGCTGCGATACTCTTCCTCATTAACTTTCTCTTCCCCATCTTCTTTCTGCAGTCTTTCACCTGTTCCCATGGGTGTAATGGTGGGCTTGCACTCGTGCATGTTGAACCGATGCAAGAGCTCAAATGTATATTTCTGTTGGTGCACAAAAATGCTCCCAGGTTGTTGAATGATCTGGAATCCTAGAAAGTATTTCATGATTCCTAGATCACTCATCTCAAATTTCTTCTTCATAACATTCTTGAATTCCTCCACCAGCTGAGGGCTTGACCCTGTGATGAGGAGGTCGTCGACATAGAGACAGACTATTAAAACTCTGAATTTGCTATATGTTTGATATAGAGGGATGCTTTATATGGATTCTTTGTATGCCCATGTTGTTTCAGGTAGCTGTCAATCCGCTCATTCCATGCTCGGGGTGCCTGTCGCAGGCCATAGAGAGCTTTTTTTAACTTATAAACCTTCTCTTCTTTCCCATCTATAATATATTCCTCTGGCTGCTGTACAAACACATCCTCCTGAAGATTACCATTAAGGAACGCGGATTTAACATCCAGTTGATGTATTTTCAGGCATCGTTGTGTGGCAAAAGTTATGATCATTCAGATTGTCTCCATACGAGCCACCAGAGCAAACGTTTCAGTGAAGTCTCGGCCAGGTTTCTGAGAGTAGCCTTTTGCCACCAGTCGAGCCTTGTATTTCTCTATACCTCCTTCTTCATTCAACTTCAATTTGTAAACCCATTTTAAACCTATAATGTCAGCATTCTAAGGTTTTTCAACCAGCTCCCAAGTGTCGTTCTTATGAATCATAATAAGTTCTTCATCCATGGCTTTGACCCAATTGGGTTGAAGAGCAGCCTCAGAGAACTTTATGGGTTCTTTACATAGCAGTGCCACATTACAAGATTCATAAATATCAGAGAGAGATCTGAACTTACCTGGATGTGATGAATCAAGGCTTGAGTCCACAGATGATTATTCTGTGATTTCTTCTAAAGCTATAGGACTGGGCGGTCGTGGACTGAGTTCAGCAGGTGATTCATCCACGACATCCTCCATAGCAGTTTGGAAAATAGGACTCTGATTCTGATCCTGATGTTGCCCCTAGTTCTCCCAGCTCCCTTGCTCATCAAAGATAACATCACGGCTTATAACAAGTTTGTTGTGCACAGGGTGAAAGAGTCTGTATCCTTTTGATTCAATGTTGTAGCCAACAAATACGTGTTTCTTCCCCTTTGCTTCTAATTTGTCCCTGTTTTCATTTGCTGGAATGGAATAGGCAAGACTACCGAAAATCTTCAGATGATGCATGGATGGTTTCTGATTGTACCACTGCTCATATGGTGTATAATTAGATAGAGCTCTTGTTGGTGCTCTGTTAAGAATGTAGACTGTCGTGCTCATGGCCTCTCCCCAGAAGATCTTTGGTAGTTGTTTGTGATGCAACATGCTCCTACCCATCTCAACTACCGTTCTATTCCTTCATTCCACCACACCATTCTGTTGAGGGATTTGAGCAACAGTGAGCTGTCGTCTGATCCCTTGAGCCTCACAGTAGGAATGGAATTCATTGCTGGTGAATTCACCACCTCTATCTGTGCGAAGAGCTTTAATTTTCTGGTTGGTTTCATTCTCTACCATTGCTTTAAATTTAACAAATACTGAGAACGCTTCGGGTTTGAGATTCAGAAACTAGATCCACATCATGCGGCTGTAGTCATCGACAAAGAGAAGGTAATACTTGTTTCCTACCCATGTTGGTATAGATGCCGGTCCCCATATGTCAGCGTGAATTAGCTCCAGAGGCTTTGTAGCTCTTGATTGGCTCTGTTGAGGGAAAGGGGTCCTGTGAATTTTTGTGAGAGCACACACTTCACAAAATTTGTTGTCATGTATGGTTCCTTGCACTCTTGTGACCATGCCTGTCAATTTTTTTTAAGTTTGTCATGTTCAAATGTCCACATCTGTAGTGCCACAACATTGAATTCTCCATACTTATGGCTGCATTTGCTCGACAACATTCTTTATTATCACTGTTGTTTAGCTCCATATGTATGGGGAAGATCTGATTCTTGGACATTCTAACTCTGGTGACAATCTCCCTTGTGTGAATGTATAGGATGACATATTCTTCATCTTCAAACACAAGTTTATACCCTTTCCTTAGCAGTTGCCCCAGGCTGAGCAAATTTTGTGTTAGACTAGGAACAAACTGCACATCCTGAATGTGATTTACAACCCCAGACTTCAATCTGATGGCCACCACACCTTTTCCTTCAACAGGTTTTACATTCCCATATCCCATCACTACCTCTGCTTTTATTGATTCATCTAATTGGACAAAGGCTCTCTTGTTGTTTGACATGTGGTTTGAACATCCACTATCCAGAAACCATACTTCTGATTCAGCACCTTCTGTATGTTAGCTTGAATAGAACAGTGCTTCCGGTGGATCGTTAGAGGAATTGTTGGTGAAATGAGCTTCTTCCTTGGATCTGTGCTCCTGATGCCAACAATCCTTTTGTAGATGATTAGGATTCTTGCACCTCTTACACTTTAAAAACAATCTTTGGTGAAGTGCGTGGTTTTGTTGCATAGCTTACAGTAAGGTTTCTGTAGCCTATCATCTGGTCCCTTATCTTTGATGTTATGGTTCCATGAGGTAGATGCATGTTTCTGATAAGAGAGAGTTAGACGGCTCTGAAAAGCTTGCTCCAGTTGAATGCCTTTACTCTTCATTCGTGCCTCATGACCCTGCAATGAGCCCATGAGCTCAGAGACCGTCATCTTGCTTATAATTTTGGCTTCCTGAATAGCTGCAATGACGTGCTCATAACGGGGGCACAAGCTGCCCAGGATGTGTGAGACGACCCGTTTCTCAGGTAATTCATCACCAAACGTTCTGATTTGGTTCACGATTAAGGTGAGTCTGGAGATATATTGCTGGATAGATTCATTTTCTTTCATGGTTGAAGTGTCAAATTCTCGCCATAGAATTGTTAACTTGATGAAGATAACTTGTTCGTCTCCCCTGTATTCTTCTTTCAAGATATCCCAAGCATCCTTAGCTGTTTCGGCATCGATTATGAGAGGTAAGATGGATCTGCCTACTCCCTGTTGGATACAGAGGACTGCTTTTGCGTCCCTTTTCTGATTTTCCACGGTGAGATCAGCAGTACCCACTTCTCCCTTCACACCTTCTCCTTTTACAACTTCTCCCTTACTTGTTGTCGCTGTTGGGCATCCTTTTTCAACCAGATCCCACAGGCCCTGTGAGATAAAGAATATCTTCATCTGTTTACTCCAGTAGTCATAAGATTCACCTTCGAAGATGGGTATACCCGTTTGGTTGTACATAAATGTTTGTGATCCTGAAGAAGCCGCCATATGATGAAGTTAACCGGAAAACGAATCCAATGGTGATTCGAGATACTACACCAGGTCTTCTGATGGCGCAAGCCGTTCGATCTGATACCATGTTAACATTCTTGCTTAGCTTGTACCTGTAGGTTTGGAGAAAAACCAGAAGGAAAACAAAAGCTTGGAGAAGATAGAGCAGGAAAGGAGGAGTATGCAAGCAGCGGCTGGCCCAAAAACACAGGCCATGCCAAAGATATAAAGTCACAGCGATAAAGAGAGGCTAAGGGCTGACTGGACCATGTCCTGCTAGACCGAGTTCCAAAGTCTTTACTTAATACAGCAAATATAAAATAAAAGATAAGAGAGACCTAGATTAAAATATAGATGGGCAATTAACAACATCGTCTAATCAAATACAATAAATGGATATGAAGAATCATCCTCACATTTCTCACATAGTCTCCATAAACAACCATAGTATTATCGTCATTGGAATGTCTGTGATTTGTAGAGGTTTCGTAGTGATGGTCTTACTAAAATTGAGATTGCGAACTCTATTTAAGTTCGAATATAATAAAATTTAAGTTACAAGCTCTCTCCCCCAATATAAGCATTTTTCATCCAGGACACTGTAAGAGATGAACCCCTTAAGTTATGGTAATCATTTGATTTTACATCATGTAGAGACTTTGTGGTGAGGATCCTACTAAAATTGAGAATCTTGACACAATTTATGTTTGAGTGTAATAAAATTTTAACCATAACTCTCTGCCCTAGATGAATATTTTTCATCTAGTGCACATTAAGAGATGAACCCATTAAGTTAGGCTAAATCATTTGATGTTACATGCAAGGTCATGTAAAAGCTTCATAATGGGGGTGCTAGAAAATTTTGATTATGAACTCAATTTAAGTTTGAATGCACTATAATATAAACCCTAACCACTCTGCCCCAACATGAAGATACTTCATCTAGGGTACAGTAAGAGATGAACCACGTGAGCTAGTCTAAATCACTTAATTTTACATGCAAGGTCATGTAGAGACTCCATAATGAGGGTCTTACTAAAGTTGACATTGTGAACTCAATTTATGTCCAAATGTTGTAAAATGTAAATATTAAACTCTCTACTCCTAGATGAACAGTTTTATTTGGGGCATAGTAAGAGATGAATCTCTAATGTTAGAAAATGTAATTTAGTTATACATGCATGACCAAGTACATGCTTCAAGTGATGAATCCATCACTTGTTACATCAATTGATGAGCACAACCATGCATCAACGATATTGAACTTACATGATATTAATGTATGCTCACGGTCTCCTTGAACCATAATATTATGGTACATTGTCCCAATGATTATTGGTTTATAAAGATTAGACATGCATGTGGTTTTGAGTACATAACAATAGTTAAGGTATTCCTTGAGTTTAGGATTTTCTCATCTCCATGATTCAAAGTTGATTCCTATTAATTTATGCACGTCCATGATTCCTAGGGTAGCATCCCTCACGAGGAGAATAATCTTTCATAAGTTACTAGGAGCCTTATCATTTTCATTGAAGAGGAAATCACTTATACGAGTCATTAATTGACCTAAATACTTACTTTGTGTCTTCTAAATTTTAATTCATTATTAATACATTCCAGGAAATTTTGGGTAAACATCCCCATTAGTAGGAAGCATTTTCCATTCAAGAGCCTACTGGATTTGCGGACATTTAGGTCTCTAATTAATTAAAAATGACAATCCTGTCCATATTGATCTTAAACATTAAATTTGCTCAGCAAATGATCTCAAGCAAATCTCAAAAAATATATTTTATAAATCCCACTATCCTATACAATTATTTTAATAATAACATCGTTGGCTAGAAGGTTGGTTCTCTGGCGACGGTGCTGCCTATTATCTGTCGGGAGAGGTCGGAGGGACATTCTTATCCTAACACAACCATTTATACCTGAAGCACCATGAAGCGGATTCAATTCATGATGGTAGTGTAACATCCCCAATCCTACTAGACCCATTGGAAATGTTAGGGCATAGTGGTGAGATGAGTGGCCACAAGGGCCTTAGGCTAGGGTAGAAATGGCTAAGTGCACACCAAAGCTCAAAAACCAACCTAGCCCTAAGCCCCTCAATTAGGTCAATTGACCCTCAATTGTCCAAATTGACCTCACATATGTTGCCCTAACCACTAAGGGAGACCAATAGGATGGAAATTGCACTTGGGTGGGACTCAATTGCATGAAATTGACCAAATTCAAACTTTACCTAATTTTGGTCAAATCTACACCCTTTGATTAAATTGAACTAATTGGGGCCCACCATGGACCAACCAATGTTGGGTGATGTCAAGGGACCCATGACCCCCCAAGTGGGGTCAACCCACTCACCTTGTTGACCAAAGTCAACCATGGTCAACATAGCTCATTAAGGTGAATTCTAAGCCTAATTTGAATGGAACCCAACACCCATCAATTAATCAATTATTTATGGACTTAGGACACACCCTTATCAGCCTTGGACTGAGCCCAAACCATGGGTTTGATTAACCAAATGAGAGGGGGGGACCAAAAATAATTAAAAAGGCAAAAGATAAAGGTTAAAGCAAACCCCCTTTAACACTCCATCTCCAATCAGTGTTGGACACTCCACCCTTGATTACTAAGCCTCATAAGGAGACCAGAAGGCCCAGCAAGGACAGGGGTGCAGGAGGGTGGCAGCGAGGAGCAATCCGAGAAGGCTTGTATTCAAAACTAGCAATAGAAGCCTCCCCACCTCATTCCAGCCACACCATCAGCTTCAGAAGGGAGACAGCAGTCGGGAACGACACCTGGAGCAGGCCATAGCCGGAGAATCGAATTCGGGAGCAGGGTTGCTGGAGCAATGCTAAACCATGGTGAACCGCCGCCGGAGATGCCGCCACGCCCCTATCACGGTTCGTTTCTCCTCCTCTCCCCCCCACGCTAGCTTTCTATAACAAAACGAAGAAGGATCGGGCTCAATTGAGCCCGAATCCATTCCTTAAAACCGAGTTTTCCCGCTCGAAATGGGAAGCCTGGGATCGTCGGGAACCGCCGCCTCCGGCCGCCAGTCGCCGATAAATGGTAGCCCCGACCACCACGAAGGTGTCGGTGGTGTTGGCCGGCGGTGGTGGTGGCTGGATCGCCGGCAATCACGGTCGCGACATCGCCCAGCATGGCTCGATCTCAGCCGTTGGATGGAGGAGGAAGATGGCTCCCTGGCCGCGGGATCTGCGTCAAGATTCGTGTGCGCCTTTATTTTTATAAGTTAATTTAATATTTTGGAATCATTACCCCTCTATTGTTCAGCCTCTTTCTATAATTAATTAGAGGTACTTAATGACTGAAACAACAAAAGTGCCCAACATGAAAGTTGTAGGCCTTGACCTTAGCTTTCATTTGGGCTTAAGTTCAGGTCATTTGGTGACCCACAGCTCCTTGCAGGGCTGTTTTTCTAGGACTGGTCCTACACTAGGACAGCCCACTAAAACATTTATTTAGCCTAGATCTCTCAAGCTTGGAAGCTGAGATTTTAACCATGGTTAGGTATACCCTAGGGGTACCCTCTGCCCAAAGATCAATATTTGATGGGCAATTTTGCCTATAGTTTTGTGGTAATTAAGATAATTCAATATTGTTGATTTTTGGAGCATATGAAGTCCAAATGACACCAAATTTTGGTGGCATGCTCTTTAGTTCACGAGTAGTGCCTGCCTAAATTTTCACTCCATTTGGAGTTGATTTGATATGGAAAATGAGAAACCCTAATGAGGGCCCTTAAGGGTCAAATTAGGGTTTAGGCTACTTTGAGGAGTTGAGTGAGTTGGCCTCCTCCAATCATGATGACTTTGTAGGTAATGATATATAGATACATGTGACACCCCCTAATGGAGCATTTGGAACCATTAGGGTGGTGTGTCCTAAAACCCTAAGGGTAAACCCTAAGGGTAAACCCTTAGGGTTGCAAATTAGGGTTTGTGAAGGACATAGGACCAAATATCCTTGCCTTGGCCCAGAACTTGGTAGACATGTTTTTAGGAGAATGCAAAGGCTTAGATAAATTAATGGGAATATTTAGAGTCATTTATGTATTTTACTCTTATTAAATGAAATTGCCACTATTTCCTTAAATAAATAAAATGCTTGGTCAGATGACCTTGTCTGGTTCTGAAATATTAACGGTGGTTAAATTGGGATGAAAATAGGCTATGGTAATTTTATTATGATTTGTTGAAGTGTTATTCCTTGTGGAGGAATTTGTAAGTGCTTACTAGCTTAGAGGAATTTAATTATGAAAAATGTCAAATCACTGGGCAAAATTATGAAACTTGGTTATCTGTCATTTTATGTTGATATATGCCCATGATAATTATTTGGAAGCCTGTGGATTTGTATTTCATGTACATCATGTAGAAATTGGTATTTATTACACTTGGATGTTAAATCATTTTAATTAGTCAAATCATATGGTAATGATATAAATATTTGGCAGAGGACTCTAGACCCCCATTTGCACTATTGGTAATTTTTATAGAATTTTCAGATGTGAAATATTATTTTCCTAATTATAGTGGCATTTTGGTAATTATACAACTATGATGATTTAGTAGGCCACATGACATCCTAGGGTCATGAAACTCAATGAACCACCTTGTTATGGAATATTACCTTACTGATAATTTTCAGGTAGCATGTAGAAGCATTTTGAGGATAGATCTTATGTAATTTGACTTAAGGCCTTAACTACTTTAATTAATAATAAATAAAAAATTAATATGTAAAACTATGGAAATTAGAACATACCTTATTAAGGTCAGTGGGAGCCTAGTATAATTATACCAGACCCTGGTGATGAGTATTTAGAAGGATTCCCTTATGGGGTTTGAGGTTAGTTCAACTTAGTGGTCTGCGTTTAGTAAAAACAAAATTTTGATTTTTAAGACAATTCAGACCCCTAAGTAGTGTTTAGAAGTTATGTCCATTCAGTATTTGAGTTATAGTGGTCACGGGTCACCTCACTGCTTTCCTTCCTGACACTCACAATGATTCAAGGAGGATCAAACCTAGGGTTAACATTGAGATTGTGCTAGGGTTAGTGTATGAGGTGTGGAGGTACGTCCAACTCAATTGGGTGGGACGGTTGTTGAGCTAAGTCACTTTAATTATATGAAATAATGAAGGGTGAACTAATTGTTAATCACCAACTAAAGTAATTGTCTTGTGAAAGAGGATAGTGGGGTTGAGCCCATTGAATCCTTAGTACCGTTGGGGTCCCCTTTACGGGGTATACCGCGGGAAGTCCAAGATTCACCCTAAATATAATACTAACTTAATTGTAGGCAAGAGTAGCCTAATTAGGTCAGCGAACTAGTATGGATCTCCTTCGGGAAGGAGATGGGTTGGAACAACTTGTGTGTTGGTCCCTGAGCCGGAGGCTCGGGTGGACTTGATAACACCTGTAACTTATGCAATTAGTTGCGAGTCTTCGGTACTAGGCTAGTCGTGTCACCAACGATAGTACGTTGACTCAGGTGAGCGTGAGGTTTAGAGGGCCGGTAAGATTGAGTACCGCGGTCTGGAGGACAATCCCTAATAACCCACCCGACCTTAAAGTCTGGTGGATTCCAGCAAGAGTACGCAGGGGATCCGCTGTTGTGTTCTTAGCGTTGAGGCGTACGTGAGGTCTAGGCTTGGTAGTGAGCATACCCGCCTGGGATGTGGAGTGCTCGATCCACTGCCACCGTGAGCCACGAAGGTCGGTACCTGAAAGGTTGGCTTCCTTTCTAACAAAGTGGGAACTATAAAGGTCTGTGCGCATAGAGTCGTGTGGGTGAGTCACATTGCATAAACACATTAAATCATCATAAGCATAGCATAGCATAACATACACATTAGCATACCCCATCATATAAATTAGTATGGGCTCTTTTATACGATGGGTTACCTGAACATCTTAACTTATATGTCGTATGGGCGTTCATATAAGTTAAGGTACGAATCTGTGATGGTAGATTAGTTTTACTTATTGCACCGCATTTTTATTACTAGTTTACTTCATGCTCTACTTTACTATCATTTATTCGCACTATACTGCCAGCTAGTTTTACCGCTTTACCTATACTTGCTTGAATAGTGCCATGTCACCTCTTTCCTTGTTTACCCCTTGTTGTCCTCCGCTTCTTCCTCCCGCTTGGTACCTAGGATTCGTGGAGGGAGGCGAGGAGAAAATGACTTAGTCTTTATGACTAACGGTCGGATGTGGCCGTAACAGGAATCCGAGGAGATGGAGTTGTCCCGCGCGCAACTGGACGAGATGGTAGGACCTGAGCAGCGGATGCAGCGCACTACCACGACGCCACAGGTTGATGACTAGATAGTTAGATTTCAGCTTTGAGAGTTTGTAGTTTCCGCATGTTGTAGTGAGAGAGAGAGAGTACTCATTTTGGATATGTATCAGGCTTAAGCCCTTTTGCTTGTACTATCTCTTTTTGGACATTTCTGTTTCATTATATATCTATATGATGTTGTGACATGTGGACATGTCTTTACCTCTGTACTTACTTTTGGCATATATTTACTTATGATCGTATAGCCGGCAGAGTCGGTGCTGAGTGGTGTTAGCCAACCCGAGTGTTGGTGACACCACAAGGCAGCGATTCTGGGCGAAGATCCACCTCAACCGTACGATGCGGGAGAGGATCGAGTTTTCATGTACCCGAACGGGTTTTGAGAAAAGAGATCTTATAAATGGTATCACTGAACGAACGATCATAAGAGAACAGTCCACAACATACCGGGTCACCCCGCTCGAGCTTAGTTTGCGGACAAACTAGGCAGCGGAAGCTATGGTGTGCCCATGTATGGAATCAAATAAAATAGTCCAATAATCAATAAGTAAGACCAAATTTTTTAACTAAATCCCTATCTTTTGTAGGCCCCAGTGAGCAGGGAGCCTCAGGTCAGTATCCCTCCCCCTCCGACAACCACTACTTTTCAGCAGTCGAAGTTGGGACAGACGTTAGTAGCCATTTTAGAGACCTTCAGGGCCCAGTCCATCCCGACACCACTGCAAAACCCGGGAGAGAACTGGTTGAGCACCTTTAGAGGTCTTTCCCCACCGACCTACCGAGGGTCAGAGGATGCAGTGAAGACTGAGGAGTGGTTGGACACCATTCAGGAGATGCTGGCCGGCATCGATTGCCCGGTTGGCAGGGCAGTATTTTTGGCAATGTCAGCTCTTGATGCACATGCCAAGAGGTGGTGGAAGTCGCTGCTGAAGACCACTTACAGAGATAGGGAGTACTCAGATATTTCTTGGGACGAGTTTAGTGCCACTTTCCTGGAGCACTTCATATCCAGCACGGACAGAGATGAGCTGGAAGAGAGTTTTCTACCCCTCACACAGGGGACACGCTTAGTGGTTGAGTACCAGAGGGAGTTCTCCCATTTAGCCAGATTTGCGAGGTCTCATGCCGCAGATGATCGCACTCTTGCGAAGAAATTCTACAAGGGGCTTCGAGACCCGTTGAGGCAGGCACTCTTATTTGTTTCTGAGGGCAGCCTAACTCAGATTATCGAGACGGCGAAGAAGCTGGAGGCAGATCAGATCAGAGTGCAGGGCGGAGGGAAGAGGCCAGCTGAGGCCATGTACCAGGGGGAGAGCAGCAGAGGCTCGCAGCGGGGCAGACTAATGAGGCACCGGAGGGGTGGAGGATGTCCTCGTCCTCAGATTGCACCAGTACAACAGCCCCAACCCTTACTAGCCCCACAACCCCTACGTACCTGGGCCCCCAGAGATTTAACAACCGGGGGCGCGCTCCAGCGGTGTGCTTCGAGTGCCACCAGTCAGGTCACATCAGGGCTCATTGCCCTCGACGATTCCCTACACCTCCTCCTCCACCACCAACAGCACCTCTGACAGCCCCTCCAGCATAGTAGGGCCGAGGCCGAGGATGGGGCCGAGGCAGGGGGTATCACGGCAGAGGTAGGCAGCAGGAGCAGGTTTACGCCTTGGATCTTGCACAGCCGAGGAACCCGGAGGAGGTTATAACAGGTAATTTAATGCTTTCAGTAAATTTACCTGCATTTTCAACCTTCTAGATTAGAAATTAAACAAACAATCCACCTTCCCCAGGCATTATAGTGGTGTGTGGCAAGCCCGCCCACACCCTATTCGATACTGGTGCCTCGCATAACTTTGTTTTCGAAGACTTTGTTAAGGGCTTGGACCAAATCCATTATTACACGGGACCCACCAGGAGGGTGCGCCTCCCCAATGGATCAGAGATCGAGGCGACGACCAAGTGCACCTTGAAGGTGACCATCGACGGCCTAACGCTCGATGCTCCAGCTTCGGTGCTAAAGCTCGCCGACTTCGACCTTATCTTGGGCATGACGTGGCTCGCTTGGAACCACGCCCAGATAGGCTGCCAAGAAAAGAGAGTGGTGTTGCGGTACGATACCACCTTCGCGACGTTCGAAGGTATTGGACCGATCTCCCGCTCTTCTTTATCATCTGTTCAGGTAGTCAAGGCCCACGAGCAGAGCGGCGAGGTATATCTTGTATGCTTCGAGATGGCGGAGGTGGAGGCCTCCTTATCAGACATTCCCATAGTACGAGACTTCTCCGACGTATTACCGGAGAAGTTGCCCGGACTGCCACCGCATCGAGAGGTAGCTCAGTTTATTCCGGTACGAAAGGAGGGGCCGGTCGGTGACCTTATAAGGGTGTTTGTGGAGCAGGTGGTCAGATATCACGGGGTGCCCAAGACGATAGTTTCAGATAGAGACGGACGCTTCACTTCGAGGGAGTGGAAGGCGGTTCAGGCTTACTTGGGATCCCGGTTGACATTCAGCACGGCGTTTCATCCACAGACTGACGGTCAGACTGAGCGCACCAACCGGACTATGGAGGACCTACTGCGTTTGTGCATTTTAGTTACCGGCAAGCCCTGGGAGAGACTGTTGCCCTTGATAGAGTTTTCCTATAACAACAGTCACCATGCTAGCATTGGGATGGCACCTTATGCCGCATTGTATGGGAGGAAGTGCCGCACACCACTTTCCTAGGTCCAGAACGAGGACCCGAGGTCGTTAGGTTCAGATTATATTGAGGAGACAGATGCGCAGGTGAGGCTGATCAGGGAGCGGATGCTGGAGGCCCAGAGCAGACATGCGAAGTACTATGATGCGAGGCATCGTATGGTGGAGTTCCAGGTGGGAGAGCGAGTGTTCTTGAAGATTCGGCCTATGCACGGGGTTTCTCTAGTGCGGGGGCTCAAGAAGCTCAGTCCTCGGTACGTGGGGCCTTATTTTATCCTGAAGCGGATCGGTCCTTTGGCGTACAGGCTGGAGCTACCGCCAGAGTTGGAGAACCTGCATGACGTCTTCAGCGTCTCTTCGCTTCGGAGAGCCCTGCTTCGTCCTGAGCAGCATGTTACATCTACATCAGGCCCTGTGGCGCCCGATCGGTCAGTCCTACTAGAGCCCATCCGGATCGACGATACGGAGGTCCGAGTCCTGCAGCGGAAGAGTGTACCATTGGTGAAGGTGTTGTGGTCCAACCACGGGCGAGAGGAGCACACATGGGATCCCATGGACCTCATGCAACAACGCTACCCGGAACTCTTCACTTCAGGTACAACCTAAACCTCCTTGCAAATCCCTTTTTACCTTATATTGCGTAGAACACGTAGGCCTGATCTTAAATTTCGGGGACGAAATATTTTTTTTGTTTATTAGGATTTGTAGCATCCCCAATCCTACTAGACCCATTGGAAATGTTAGGGCATAGTGGTGAGATGAGTGGCCACAAGGGCCTTAGGCTAGGGTAGAAATGGCTAAGTGTACACCAAAGCTCAAAAACCAACCTAGCCCTAAGCCCCTCAATTAGGTCAATTGACCCTCAATTGTCCAAATTGACCTCACATATGTTGCCCTAACCACTAAGGGAGACCAATAGGATGGAAATTGCACTTGGGTGGGACCCAATTGCACGAAATTGACCAAAGTCAAACTTTACTTAATTTTGGTCAAATCTACACCCTTTGATTAAATTGAACCAATTGGGGCCCCACCATGGACCAACCAATGTTGGGTGATGTCAAGGGACCCATGACCCCCAAGTGGGGTCAACCCACTCACCTTGTTGACCAAAGTCAACCATGGTCAACATTGCTCATTAAGGTGAATTCTAAGCCTAATTTGAATGGAACCCAACACCCATCAATTAATCAATTATTTATGAACTTAGAACACGCCCTTATCAGCCTTGGACTGATCCCAAACCATGGGTTTGATTAACCAAATGAGAGGGGGGGGGGCCAAAAGTAATTAAAAAGGCAAAAGATAAAGGTTAAAGCAAACCCCCTCTAACACTCCATCTCCAATCAGTGTTGGACACTCCACCCTTGATTACTAAGCCTCAGAAGGAGACCAGAAGGCCCAGCAAGGACATGGGTGCAGGAGGGTGGCAGCGAGGAGCAATCCGAGAAGGCTTGTATTCAAAACTAGCAATAGAAGCCTCCCCACCTCATTCCAGCCACACCATCAGCTTCAGAAGGGAGAGAGCAGTCAGGAACGACACCTGGAGCAAGGCCATAGCCGAAGAATCGAATTCGGGAGCAGGGTTGCCGGAGCAAAGCTAAACCATGGTGAACCGCTGTCGGAGCCGCCGCCACGCCCTTATCACGGTTCATTTCTCCTCCTCTCCCCCCACGCTAGCTTTCTATAACAAAACGAAGAAGGATCGGGCTCAATTGAGCCCGAATCCATTCCTTAAAACTGAGTTTTTTCCGCTCGAAACGGGAAGCCTGAGATCGTCGGGAACCGCCGCCTCCGGCCGCCAGTCGCCGGTAAATGGTAGCCTCGACCACCACGAAGGTGTTGGTGGTGTTGGCCGGCGTTGGTGGTGGCTGGATCGCCGGCAATCACGGTTGCGACATCGCCCATCATGGCTCAATCTCAGCCGTTGGCTGGAGGAGGAAGATGACTCCCTGGCCGCGAGATCTGCGTCAAGATTTGTGCGCGCCTTTATTTTTATAAGTTAATTTAATATTTTGGAATCATTACCCCTCTATTGTTCAGCCTCCTTCTATAATTAATTAGAGGTACTTAATGACGGAATCAGCAAAAGTGCCCAACATGAAAGTTGTAGGCCTTGACCTTAGATTTCATTTGGGCTTGAGTTCAGATCATTTGGTGACCCACAGCTCCTTGGGGGGCTGTTTTTCTAGGACTGGTCCTACACTAGGACAGCCAACTAAAACATTTATTTAGCCTAGATCTCTCAAGATTGGAAGCTGAGATTTTAACCATGGTTAGGTATACCCTAGGGGTACCCTCTGCCCAAAGATCAGTATTTGATGGGTACTTTTGCCTATAGTTTTTGTGGTAATTAAGATAATTCAATATTGTTGATTTTTGGAGCATATGAAGTTCAAATGACACCAAATTTTGGTTGCATTCTCTTTAGTTCATGAGTAGTGCCTGCCTAAATTTTCACTCCATTTGGAGTTGATTTGATATGGAAAATGGGAAACCCTAATGAGGGCCCTTAAGGGTCAAATTAGGGTTTAGGCTACTTTGAGGAGTTGAGTGAGTTGGCCTCCTCCAATCATGATGACTTTGTAGGTAATGATATATAGATACATGTGACACCCCCTAATGGAGCATTTGGAACCATTAGGGTGGTGTGTCCTAAAACCCTAAGGGTAAACCCTTAGGGTTGCAAATTAGGGTTTGTGAAGGACATAAGACCAAATGTCCTTGCCTTGGCCCAGAACTTGGTAGACAAGTTTTTAGGAGCATGCAAAGGCTTAGATAAATTAATGGGAATATTTAGAGTCATTTATGTATTTTACTCTTATTAAATGAAATTGCCACTATTTCCTTAAATAAATAAAATGCATGGTCAGATGACCTTTTCTGGTTCTGAAATGTTAACGGTGGCTGAATTGGGATGAAAATAGGCTATGGTAATTTTATTATGATTTGTTGAAGTGTTATTCCTTGTGGAGGAATTTTTAAGTGCCTACTAGCTTAGAGGAATTTAATTAAGAAAAATGTCAAATCACTGGGAAAAATTATGAAACTTGGTTATCTGTCATTTTATGTTGATATATGCCCATGATAATTATTTGTAAGCCTGTGGATTTGTATTTCATGTACATCATGTAGAAATTGGTATTTACTACACTTGGATGTTAAATCATTTTAATTAATCAAATCATATGGTAATGATATAAATATTTGGCAGAGGACTCTAGACCCCCATTTGCATTATTGGTAATTTTTATAGAATTTGCAGATGTGAAATATTATTTTCCTAATTGTAGTGGCATTTTGGTAATTATACAACTATGATGATTTAGTAGGCCACATGACATCCTAGGGTCATGTAACTCAGTGAACCACCTTGTTATGGAATATTACCTTACTGATAATTTTTAGGTAGCATGTAGAAGCATTTTGAGGATAGATCTTATGTAATTTGACTTAAGGCCTTAACTACTTTAATTAATAATAAATACCAAATTAATATGGAAAACTATGAAAATTAGAACATACCTTATTAAGGTCAGTGGGAGCCTAGTATAATTATACCAGACCCTGGTGATGAGTTTTTAGAAGGATTACCTTATGGGGTTTGAGGTTAGTTCAACTTAGTGGTCTGCGTTTAGTAAAAACATAATTTTAATTTTAAGACAATCCAGACCCCTAAGTAATGTTTAGAAGTTATGACCATTCAGTATTTGAGTTATAGCTCACAATGATTCAAGGAGGGTCAAACCTAGGGTTAACATTGAGATTGTGTTAGGGTAGTGTATGAGGTGTGGAGGTACGTCCAACCCAATTGGGTGGGACGGGTGTTGAGCTAAGTCACTTTAATTATATGAAATAATGGAGGGTGAACTAATTGTTAATTACCAACTAAAGTAATTGTCTTGTGAAAGAGGATAGTGGGGTTGAGCCCATTGAATCCTTAGTACCGTTGGGGGCCCCTTTACGGGGTATACCGCGGGAAGTCCAAGATTCACCCTAAATATAATACTAACTTAATTGTAGGCAAGAGTAGCCTAATTAGGTCAGCGAACTAGTATCAATCTCCTTCGGGAAGGAGATGGGTTGGAACAACTTGTGTGTTGGTCCCTGAGCCGGAGGCTCGGGTGGACTTGATAACACCTGTTACTTATGCAATTAGTGGCGAGTCTTCGGTATTAAGCTAGTCGTGTCACCGACGATAGTACGTTGACTCAGGTGAGGGGGAGGTTTAGAGGTCCGGTAAGATTGAGTACCGCATTCTGGAGGACAATCCCTAATAACCTACCCCGACCTTAAAGTCTGGTGGATTCCAGCAAGAGTACGCAGGGGCTCCGCTGTTGTGTTCTTAGCGTTGAGGCGTACGTGAGGTCTAGGCTTGGTAGTGAGCATACCCGCCTAGGATGTGGAGTGCCCGATCCACTACCACCGTGAGCCACGACGGTCGGTACCCGAAAGGTTGGCTTCCTTTCTAACAAAGTGGGAACTATAAAGGTCTGTGCGCATAGAGTCATGTGAGTGAGTCACATTGCATAAACACATTAAATCATCATAAGCATAGCATAGCATAACATACACATTAACATACCCCATCATATAAATTAGTATGGGCTCTTTTATATGATGGGTTACCTGGACATCTTAACTTATATGTCGTATGGGCGTTCATATAAGTTAAGGTATGAATCTGTGATGGTAGATTAGTTTTACTTACTGCACCGCATTTTTTATTACTGGTTTACTTCATGCTCTACTTTACTGTCATTTATTTGCACTATACTGCCAGCTAGTTTTACCGCTTTACCTATACTTGCTTGAATAGTGCTATGTCACCTCTTTCCTTGTTTACCCCTTGTTGTCCTCCGCTTCTTCCTCCCGCTCGGCACCTAGGAGTCGTGGAGGGAGGCGAGGACAAAACGACTTAGTCTTTATGACTAACGGTCGGATGTGGCCGTAACAGGAATCCGAGGAGACGGAGTTGTCCCGCGCGCAGCTGGACGAGATGGTAGGACCTGAGCAGTGGATGCACCGCACTACCACGACGCCACAGGTTGATGACTAGATAGTTAGATTTCAGCTTTGAGAGTTTGTAGTTTCCGCATGTTGTAGTGAGAGAGAGTACTCATTTTGGATATGTATCAGGCTTAAGCCCTTTTGCTTGTACTGTCTCTTTTTGGACATTTCTGTTTCATTATATATCTATATGATATTGTGACATGTGGACATGCCTTTACCTCTGTACTTACTTTTGGCATATATTTACTTATGATCGTATAGCCGGCAGAGTCGGTGTTGAGCGGTGTTAGCCAACCCGAGTGTTGGTGACACCGCAAGACAGCGATTCTGGGCGAAGATCCACCTCAACAGTACGATGCGGGAGAGGTTCGAGTTTTCATGTACCCGAACGGGTTTTGAGAAAAGAGATCTTATAGGTAGTCTGAGGCTATCATCGACTGGGAGGATGACTGTAGTAGCCGAATTTTGGTTCTAAGATTCTAGAGATGACCTAGCACAGGCGGAGACTTAGGAAGCTCACAGTGGACGCCGAGATACAGTCTGATCTATAGCTAAGTTGAGATAGGGTTGTAGTTGGGGGAGATGAAGGAGCTTAGGATCTTTCTAGCATTGCAGGTGTAACACCTCATCTTCAATATCCATATATTATGGGTCTTGACCGGCCCCACCATCACAAGCTAAATATTAAGATGAGGTATAAAATACTACTCCAAAACATAATCTCATCACAAAGCTTCTAGTATCACAACGGAAGAAATACTACCAAATTAAGAATGTTCACAAAATTACAGAGTTCACAAAAGTCCATGATCTTATTGCCTTACATTACATGTTCAAACAAACTACTACAACATTCAATTTAATTAACCTCAGCACACATGCGAAAAGCAACAAAGAAGAAGGTACAAGAGCGTAGAACACTTGGGATTATTTTACTTTTAACTTTTTAATAGGCTAGCACGCACCCGCTTCTGATCCATGCCCTGCAACCAAATACAGATGAGAGGGAAAATGAGGGTAATCTGTGAGCTGATCACAAACCACGTAACAACCCCACTCATCCCATCCATCCTTGAGGACCTTGGGGGACTATATCATCTTGCAGGTCAACACTTTGTATAATAAATAAATAATCTAAACAATGCTCATTAAAGAGCTAGCTAGGTGGCACAAGCATAAACATGCTTTCTATGTTGAGCATAAAAAACGGGGTGCCTACAATTCAATCATGAATACAACTATCACCTATGAATCCACCATGGATCCTATCACAACATGTATGACAGTACGATAAGACTATCTTTAGATCTCTTACTCATAGTTCAAATCTCAGATAGGCCACTCTAAAATCATTGCTCTGATTATCTTGCCCAAGGAAGCCGGAGTGGCGTGGAACTCCAACGGTCTAGCATGAAGATAGATAAAGGAAAAGACATCTTTAAATTAAAATACATAAATCTATATTTTCTAGAATATAGAAATAACTATTTTTCACAGAACAAAAGTAATATATGTTAATCTCTATTTTCTTGCTTTGAAAGTCAAATCAATGTATAAAAATCTGTCTTAATATTGGATAATCATATACTAGATTAAGAACTTATATTTATATAAAATTAAATATAACAATAGAAAAAGTGACGAAGTATAATATTTACAAAGACCCTGTGAATTAATATGACCTTAATTGATATAGCGATTCAACTACTACAAAAGATAGGTGTGCTTGCATAAAAATATAAACTCTATCAATATACTAAATTAGTGATATGATTCGTGCATATCATGTGTGCACCAAAATCCACTTTTGGTGGGGTGGCAAGTTTTGGTCATGAGGTATGTCTTAACTAGGTCACTTGATAATGTATGAGGTTAATTGTGCCTTGTTTAAGTCACTTAGGTCTAGGTGCACTTTTCACATTTTAAGGACTCCACCTCACCTCCAATGTGTAATGGGTCTACATTTGGGTGACACTGGACTTCTAGCTAGGGTCCTATTGAGAGATGAGATGTTAATTACTGGGGGTAAGGTCTTATAGATGCGTCCTTAGATGCCGAATCTAGACAGTATTTCTCCTCGACAACATCCATAGAGTGCAAGGACACAACCCTAGATGTTTAAGTTATAAGGTATTTCTCCTCGACAACATCCAAAGCGACGTACATGAATACTTGGCCAAGGATGTTGGATCTAGAGAGTATATCTCCTTGGCAACATCCAATGGGGCACAAGGACGTGGTCCTAGATGTTGGAGTAACGAAGCATTTCTCCTTTACAACATCAGAGGACCCTGGTTGCTGGATCTAGAGAGCATTTCTTCTCAACAAAATTGAAGGGAATTTTTTAGGCCATAACTATATGCAGTCCCACTTTGGCTATGTGCAGATCATGAAATTTCAAAATGATTATATGTAGGCCAATTTCTAAACGAGTTCACAAGTTCCTGTGAGTTTTTAGCTTTACCGCATATATTCTTGGACTGCAGGCGACCAAAACTAGCATGCATATAACACGAGCCTATAATACACTTTTTGTTACTTTTGCATGGAATATATAATTATCTGGGATTTCCATATCTGGCTTCAAAACTAGAAAACAATTTCGTAAGGTGGAAGATGATATTCTTTCTTTAATGGAGTTTATTCGATTCCCATTTAATGGAAACATTTAATGTGACAATATATATAATTATAAAGACTGCTTTATTTTCTCATTGACCAAATTTGATGTATTCCGTACCTATTTATTATTCAAAGAATATTATTAATGGTAGGAATCCTTATAAGATATTATATAAAGATGATTGTTATGTGCAGATTATTTTTGGATATGTGCAAATCAATTTCTATGAGTTATTACGCGCCTTTTGAAAATACGTCTTGTATATGCATTTTTAGGAAAAGTGTTCGACACGAAAATTGTAGATCTCGTTGAGATCTACAACTTTGGTGTTGAACACTTTTCCTAAAAATGCATGTACAAGGCGTATTTTCAAAAATTCGCTATAGTTACGATCAAAGCGACAATACGCCTTGTGCGTGCATTTTCAAGAAAAATGTTCAACACAAAAGTTGTAAATCTCGATGAGATCTACAATTTTTGTGTTGAACACTTTTCCTAAAAATACATGTACAAGACGTATTTTCAAAAGGCGCATAATAACTCATAGAAATTGGTTTGCATATATCCAAAAATGGTTTGCACATAACAATCACCTTATAGAAATGGACAGTAATATTCTTTTTATTTACGTTATTTCTATTTTTTAAAAAGTTGTCTGCGTTGAGCGCAGGAAGCGA
Source organism: Dactylorhiza incarnata (assembly GCA_033032865.1). Taxonomy (NCBI): domain Eukaryota; kingdom Viridiplantae; phylum Streptophyta; class Magnoliopsida; order Asparagales; family Orchidaceae; genus Dactylorhiza; species Dactylorhiza incarnata. The sequence continues at coordinate 2,766,028 of JAWHQI010000321.1, read as the reverse complement.
TCCTGCACATCAAACAAACAAACACGAATAAACCCCACGTGCTCATTCTGTGACGCTGCTCATAAAACAGACAAACACGAATTCCGATTGCCATTAGCATATTCTCTACTTTAGAGGTTGACTTAAGTTTTGTTTGACGGTCATAAACGCGTGTGTTAAACCGTTATTCGTTAACGATTACCTAAAAAATTTCATCAGTTTGAACATAAAAGTGAATGAACTTCATTAGGTGGGCGTTAACGAATGACAGTTTAACCCCCACGTTCACGACCGCCACCACCTTGTCAAACAGAGCCTTAACAACGTACTTTTGGCTATTGGCTATTATTTGATAATCAGAGTTCACTATTTTCAGAATATTATATCCGCAAACAAAATTTTAGAGGAATGAAAACCTCCACTATTATAAATTAGAGCTCTACAATTTCATTGATGTCAAAGAATACTCCCAAAATACAATCATAAGCTAAGTAATTTCAATTGTTTTAGAATACATACAAAAATTAACATTCAAAATTAGTTACTCTTGTCTTCAAATTATTCAAGGCTAATTTCGAAAATTAATTTTTACATTTCTTCTTCTCATTTAAAATCATCCAATTCCAGCAATAAAGTTGTTTTCTCTCAAAGATTAATGCTCCGTTTGGCACGGTGTTGGCAGTCGTGTACGCGGTGGTTATGAACCGTCGTTCGTGTTTTTTTTCTTGTGGCGGTCAAAATCATTGTCATGCCAAACATACATTCTATAATTATGGAGTTTTTGTCCAAACTCACAAGAGCAAAAACGCCACACCAAACGGAGCCCAAGTCAATTTGTACATTTCTCTCTTTGGTTAAGTCTTCTTTAATAGTTTCCTGGGAATGGGATTTTGATGCTTTCTCATCCACAATTTTTGCAGCATAAAGCACAGAAGAAGTGTTAGGAAATCACCACAGATATTCCAATACCGAGAGCAAAAAGAACGGTAACAAAAACAAACTAGAAAGGAGAGAATCAATCGCACAGAACACAAATTTTTTTTTTTATGTGGAAACCATTTCAAGAGAAAATCACGGAGCCACACCACCAGAAAATCCACTAGATATTGAAAGGAATCAGTTACAAGTTTCACCCTAAGGCATACAATAAATAGGCAAAAAAATAAGTTGTCCCGAAAACAGGTCAATAGACCAAAAACACCCATGGATCGGCGACAGCGAGTCAGAGTTAACCCAAAACCATCGCATTTGCTCGACAATCCTAACAAGAAGCACTTCGTAAACATACAAAACGCCAATTTTTGTAAGAAAGCTTCAAGTTTTACTCTTCAGTTAGTCAAAATGACAGATTAGTAACTCCAACTTCCATGAGTAAACATGTAAAAAGAGGGCAGATTACATTACTTCTAGGTCGCAGGATGTAAGAGAACTCCCTACATGCAGCCGAAATCGGCGGGCGAGCAAAAAATCGGGAGGAGAAGGGGGCATCACGGGCGAGTAGGAAACGGGAGAAGAAGGGGCGTCGGGGAGAGCATGTGGGCAGCCATAGGCGCGCGGAAAGGAGAAAAATAGGTGAGTAAGTGCTAATAGTCAAATTTGAAATGCTATTAACAATGCCCAAACTTTAAGGTGCTAAATAGAAGTAAAAAAAAAAAATTTATATTAAGAACTCAAATGGTAAGAATAATATTAATTATAAGGCACAATTGTACTACTAACCACACTCTTATACCATAATAATTCACAAAATTTAAAAATGAAAAATCACTGTGGCGCGTTGCAATGTTTCAACTAAGGGTCTGTTTGGCGTGTCTGATGCTGATGAGAAAACTGTTGAATTTTTTGAAGTGAAGTCTCGTTGTTAGAATGCATCTAACCGTGTAACCGCCAACGGTAATGATACCGCCGGGTTGTAGCCAGATTCCCGAACTTTAGATCAGGGCAAGATTGCGGTTAAGTACTTGCGGCAAGGAAGAAGAGGTCTCTGCTTAGCCTGTTTCGCAGACTGTGCGACTAGCACTGGGTGACTAGGCGGCTAAACTGGCGGTTATGTCAGTGCCACCTTTAGTGTGAAGTAGCAGGTAGCAGTTTGGCGACTAAGCGGCTAATGCGGTGCGGTAACTCTTACCGTCGGCGGTATCGCGCACGGTTAGCGACCAGAGCTGTGTTCTCTTCTTCCTTGGTAGTTTTCAGCAGTTTCCAATAAGTGTACTGTGGTGTGACCTCTGAGGTTAAGCGGTTAATGAGGCAACCAAACGGCTATGCGGTCACTGTATTAATTGTATTGTGTTTTCGATCTCCGTCCAATACAACGCGAAATCAAGTCTCACACTTGTATGTCTCGCTTTGTAATTGAGTTGTAAAGAGCTAATACAAGTCTTGTTATTTCTTCCTCATTACTAGTGGTTTACTCTCTTGGATGGTTGAGTGTTCCTTTGACCTCAATAAATTTTACATGGTATCAGAGAATAGTGGTTTTAGTTGCAGTTGCTAAGTTCCTTTGGAAGAGGTAAACCAGGTAGACTAGTATGGAAGAAGGTTATGCAAGAGGTCTTGGTATTGAACAGTTGACTCAGACCAACTACTCAGATCAACCAGGTGAGGACCTTTGAGAGGTAGTTGGCGGAGATGCAAGACAAGAGGTTGTAGTTGCTGGAGATAATGCCCATGAGGCGAGGACTTGAAGGAACACTAATGCCAAGGCCGAGTTCACGCTCAAACAGGCAATCTCTCCTGAACTGTTCCATCACATCATAAGTTGCACGACAACTTATGAAATTTGGACATCCCTAGATGGATTGTTCAATAAGAAGAACATTGCAAGATTGCAGTTCCTAGAGAATGAGTTGGCAAAGGCCACTCATGGTGACTTGTTTATTTCTTATTTCTTCTTAAAGATGAAGAACTTCCGTGCTGAGATATCAACACTAGATCCAGATGAGCCCATATCTGAGGCAAAGTTGAAGAGGCACATCATCAGTGGCTTGCGTAAGGAGTATGTTGCCTTCATCACCTCAGTGCAGGGTTGGGCTAACCAACCATCCTTGCTGGAGTTAGAGAGCCTGTTGGATTCTCAGGAGAGCCTAGTAAGTCATATGTTTGGATGCTCTATCTCAGGGGGAGATAGTGAGGTTCTATATTCTGGGAAGAAGAGATGAGACAAGAAGAAAAAGACTTATGATGGTGAGAGCACTTCTACCTCATCATATCAGGAGGGAGGAAAGAGATCCTAAGCATGATGGAGGTCATAAGGGAAATAGGTGCTTCAAATGTCATAAGGTTGGTCATATGAAGAAGGACTGCATGGTGAATATTCAACTAGGACATGCCACAGAGAGAGGACGAGGAGCCAAAGGGGAAGGTGTGTGGGGGAGCTGCTTCTTGGCAGACATGACGACAACGTCTGTTGGTTTCTTGGCCTCCATCAACTTTCAGGAAGGTTGGATAGTTGACTCTGGGTGTGGTCATCACCTCACCGGAGATGAGTCAAAGTTCTCATCCCTTCAAGCATACAAGGGTAATGATGATATCATTACAGCTAATGATTCAGTTCATGCAGTGGAGAAGGAGGGAACAGTGTCTTTGGGCAGTGATGGGAGACCACTCACCTTGAAGAGTGTGTGATAACTTCTTGAAAAGAAGTTATTTTCACTATTAAATATGATTTTATAACACATTTATTCATGGATCATGTATTTAAAAAGCTTAATACTTCGATATTTCCATTATTAATTTAAGTATGGATATATTAATTATGTTGCTATGTTTTCAGTGTAGAAATGATGGAGGTATCATCCCTAAGAAAAATGCTGAAGGAGCCATCCCGAAGAAATGAAGAAAAAAATAGTTTCTCTGACCAAGTAAAATTGTTGCAACAATTTTTATTGGGTTAAAAAAGTTGTTGCAACAAGTCTGGATCCGAAATTACAAATTTTAATTCCGCATTTTATGATTGTGGCGGTTACAAACATGGAGAGAGTGCGTCTTTTTCAGGGGATTTTCGAATTATAAGTGGGGAAAACACTTAAGGTGGTTATTATTGGACAAGAGGAGAGAGAGAGAGAAAGTGGGGGGGAAGTTATCCCTCTCACGGCAAAAAAGGAAAATTTTGGGCAGTTTTCACTATTTAGGCAGTTCACTGTTCACGCAAGGGAGAAAGACAGATTTTTCGGCCAAGGGAAGAAGGAGGTGGATTTTCCTGCAGCGTTTTGAGGAAGAAACTCTTGCATCTTTCTTCTTTTTAATCATGTTTAGTAAGATCTTGACAATTGCATGTTCTCCTTTTTCTGTTATGAACTAATTTTCTAAGTCTTGTATGTTGCGAGTACTTTGCTTTATTGTGATGTTTGAACCTTAATTTTTATTATGAATGTTTGAGATTTTATCTTTATTGAATTTATGAAGTTGTTCTTGGAAATTTTGGGTTAAGTTTTCATCTTTAAAATTTGCTTGGCAAGATTCGAGAGAGGAGTCAGGCTAGATGAATGTTTTATTCTGCGCGGCGAGATTCGAGAGAGGAGTTGCGTAAGTATTTCACCAAAAATTCCGTCTTTATACTACGTTGCGAGATTCGAGAGAGGAGTAACGTAAGTGCATCATAAATTTAATATATTGAAGAAGGGAGAAAGAGATTTCGCCTTCTCGGTAGCAACATTGATTTGTGTACTTGATGTTATTCTTTATTGTTACTTAAGTTAGAGATAACTAGGGAAATAAGGGATAAATAGATTTCATAGATCGAGAGATCAGATTTTCCACTTTCAAATCGTTGCAAGATAAATGATTAATCATTCATAAAAGAGTCACCTTGAGAACATATCACAAAAAGCAAAGGAAAGCAGTGTACAAGACTATTTGTCCAAATTATTCAAAAGTATTTTTTAAGTATTCTTAGTTCTAATTTGTTGTAATTTTATTAGTTTTCAACAAAAATTACCTTAATCACTCTACTTGAATTTGAGGAACAGGTTAAGCTAGTAATTGCAAGCGGTTAGATTAATTACGTCTCCGAGGGAACGATCTCTACTCACACTTTATTACTTGAACCGACACGTGCACTTGCGTATATATACACTTTTCACGTATTAGTGTGTATCATGTGCCAGGAATGAAGAAGCACTTGTTTTCGGTGACCAACACAGTGGATGCTGGCTACCATGTTCTGTTTGGTCCAACATAAGTGAAGTTCTTGAAGAACTTATCAACGGTAAAGGCTGATGTTACGTCGGAAGACATGTGAAGGACTTGTTTGTGTTATCAACTAACTCATATGTGGAGAAGATGAGGTCAAATGACAGTTCAACTATCTGGCATGAGAGGCTATGGCATGTTGGGATGGATAAGCTGAAGTCTATGGTGGCAAATAGTCTAATGAAAGGTCTGTCTAGTCTTTCATCTCTTGGCGACGATCATGTATGCGAGGGTTGTTAGTTTGGGAAGGCACGTCGTCTATCCTTTGACAAGTCCCTGTCCAGGTGTAAGGCGCCTTTGAAGTACATCCATGGTGTTCTGATGGGACCATGCGTCACCCCTACCTACTCAGGTAACAGATACATGTTAGTATTAATTGATGACTTCACTAGATACACTTGTGTGTACTTTGTGAAGGAGAAGTCAGAAATCTTCCAAAAGTTTGTGGAGTTCAAGAAGCTCGATGAAGGAGTGTTGAGGCTGCGAATAAAGAAGCAGAGGACGGACAATGGAGGGGAGTTTACCTCCACTGAGTTATCTACCTTCTGCAGGAAGCATGCGATCAAGTGGGAGTTGACTTGTACACATATTCCACAACAGAATGGAGTGGCAGAAAAGAAGATAGTCACTTGGCGGGGACTTGCAAGAGTTGGCTTCATGCCAAATACATACCCAAGGCCTTATGGGCGGAGTGAATGGCATGCGCGGTATACGTCATCAACATGATGCCTCTAAGTCCTGTCAACATGAAGTCTCCTCATGAACTGATGTTCAAGGAGAAGCCAAGTGTGAAACATCTTCGGGTGTTTGGATCTCTCTACTTTGTGCATATCCCAGATGCTCTCAGGACCAAGCTGGATGCTAAGGCACAGAAGTGTGTCTTCATTGGGTATGATGAGCGGAAGAAGGGATGGAAGAGCATGGATCCGAAGACAAAGAGGTCATTGTCTCGCAGGATGTGGAATTTGACGAGCCGACGTTGTAGAACTGCAGGAGAGAAGAAAATAAGTTGTTGATGATCTTCTAGTGGAGCTACCTGTGACTCCAGGAGCTCCTGTTTCATCAAGCTCAGGCTCAGATGCTTTGGGTTCCAGAAGTATGGGGAGCGATGCTCCTGGTATCTCTGACAGAGGATCTGATGTAAAAGGTTCAGCGGAAATTATGGAGAGTGGTCCGGCCTTGCAAAAGTTGAATAGGACCATCATACCACCAGCTCGGTACAGAGAAGGCAATATGGTGAGCTTGGTCTCATATTTCTTTGCAAGACCTTTGGATGAGCGGGAGCCAGCTTGCTTTGAAGATGCCATTGGAGTGAATGAGTGGTAATATGCCATAGATGAGGAGATGACTGCCCTCAAGAAGAATGAGACTTGGGACCTAGTGCCCAAGGTAGATGGCATTACTTATGTCACTTGCAAATGGGTGTAAAAGGCTGAAGAAGAAAGCAGATGGCAGCATTGAGCGGTACAAGGCTCTCCTTGTTGCTAGTGGGTTCTCTCAACAGTACTACGGAGAAGACTATGAAGAGACATTCAGTCATATGGCCAAGATGACATCGGTAAGGATGGTGATTGCCTTGGCGGCATGCCAAAGATGAAAGATTTGGTAACTTGACGTAAAGAACACGTTTCTTTATGGGGAGATTGACAAAGATATCTTCATGGTGCAACCACCAGGATATGTATCTGAGACTCATCCAGGACATGTATGCAAGCTGAAGAAGGCCATGTATGGCTTAAAGCAGGCGCCTCGAGCCTGGTATGGGAAGATTGCAGAATACTTACAGTTTTACGGGTACTTTGCTTCTGACTCAGACTCAAGTCTGTTTCTCAAGAAGAGGAGGGATCTTCGTATCTTAGTGATGTTGTACGTCGATGACATGATCGTGATGGGGAACTGTGATGGAGAGGTGGCGAAGCTTAGGGCGGAGCTATCTATCTGGTTTGAGATGAAGGATCTTGGTGAGCTTCAACATTTCCTTGGCATGGAGGTGGAGAGGAAGAAGTGTGGTGTGCTTGTTTTTCAGAAAGGATATGCGCAGTGGATCGTGCAGCGATTTGGCATGAAGGATGGGAAGAGCAGCTCTACTACACTCGAAGTTGGTTTGAAACTTCGGATGGATGAAAGAAGGATTCTTTCGGATCCCAAAGTTTTTCGGGCACTGATGGTGAGTTTGATCTACCTGATGATTATGAGGCCAGATATTTCTTATGTCGTTGAATGAGTAAGCCAGTTTATGCAGGAGCCCAGGAAGCCTCATATGGAGGCAGCGAAGAGAATATTGAAGTACGTGAAGTCCACATCGGACATGGGGTTGTTGTATGAGAAGGACACATGCTTTATCCTGCACGGGTTTACGGATGCTGATTATGGTGGAGATATAGATGATCGGAAGTTGACATCTGGGTATGTCTTCATGTGCGGATCAGCGGCCATTTCGTGGTGCAGTAAGAAGTAGGATTCAATGTCTATCTCCACCACTGAGGCAAAATACAAGGCGTCTTCCTTGGTGGCCCAGGAGGGCATGACAATGAGAGTGCTCTGAAGTTGGTTGCAAATTCAGTGTGTCACGCGCGGACGAAGCACATCGAGATCGAGCATCACCACGAAGCCTCTTTCGAAGGACAATGTCGTGGACAACTTCACGAAGCCTCTTTTGAAGGGGTCGTTTGAGCAGTAGCGGGGGTTGCTTGGCGTGGTTTCCGACTCTCACTTCAAGGGGGAGTGTTGAATTTTTTGAAGTGAAGTCGCGCGGTTAGAACACATCTAACCGTGTAACCGCCAACGGTAATGATACCGCCGGGCGATAGCCAGATTCCCGAATATTCCCTTCCTCCATCTATAAATTGGGGATCTGACCCCGTCATTTGTACTGAACTAGTTAGAATTGTAGATCAGGGAAAGATTGTGGTTAAGCGCTTGCGACAAGGAAGAAGAAGTCTCTGCTTAGCCTGTTTCACAGACTGTGCGACTAGGCGGCTAAACTAGCGGTTAAGTCAGTGCCACGTTCAGTGTGAAGTAGCGGGTAGCAGTTTGTCGACTAAGTGGCTAACACGGAGCTGTAATTCTTACCGTCATCGGTATCGCGGTTAGCGGCCAGGGCTGTGTTCTTCTTCCTTGGTAGTTTCCAGCAGTTTCCAATAAGTGTACTGTGGTGCGACCTCTGCAGTTAAGCGGATAAAGATGCGATGAGGCGGCTAAACGATCACTGTATTGATTGTCTTGTGTTTTTGATCTCCGTCCATTACAGCGCGAAATCATGTCTCGCGCTTGTATGTCTCACTTTGTAACTGAGTTGTAAAGAGTTAATACAAGTCTTGTTGTTTCTTCTTCATTACTAATGGTTTACTCTCTTGGATGGTTGAGTGTTCCTTCAACCTCAATAAATTTTACAAAACTACTGTAAGAATAGAGCTATCAGAAAAGCGCTGATGAGGAAGTTGTAGATTTTTTGGATGCTGATCGAATGCAGCTTTCTGATTTAAACTGTTTGGTAGAACAGCTGTTGGAAGTCTATTTTATTTTATAATAGAAACATTGGTACGTATTTTATAATAGAAACATTATTTTTGGAAAACGATTGCTTGAGCGAACACGCACACCCAATCGAAAATGTGTGTCCGACGAAGAACACGCACCTGGCCGAAAAATACACGCCTGATCGAAAACACGTGCCGGCGAAAACACGCGCGCAACCGAAAAAAACGTGTGTAGTAGAAAACGAGTGCCCGGGCAAAAACCCTCATCCTAGCGAAAAAGAGCGCCAGCCCTAAAACACCCACCCAGGAAAAATGCGTGCCTAGGAGAAAATGCATTCCCGAGTGAAACCACGCTCCCAGACTCGCCCTGGCGAAACCGCGCACCAGGGTGAACACGCGCGCCCGCTCAAAAATTCACGCTCGAGCGAAAATGCTTGATTCAAAAATGAAAAGTATTAATTCAACATTGTGAATTGGAATGTAGCAAAGTGTAGTTAATAAAAAAGAAAAAGCTAAAAGCAGATAATGCGGTTTTTAGAAAGCTATGTTAGAACGACTACTCAAAAGCCTCAAAAACACCTTTCTTGAAGAAACTATTTTGAAAAAGCTACTCATTCAAAGAAGAAGGTGGACTTGACGAGGTCAAAATTGGTTGCAACTATCTCAACAAGATTTATATATGCCACCTTCAAAAAAAATTTAATTAAACGAGTTAGTTGTTATGTCATTTTTCTGCTCGTCCAACAAAAAAGAAATTTGAATGTCTCCACCTTTTTTGACCCTTTTCTTTCTCATCCAGACACCATTTTTGATGTATAAGTAGTCGAAATTCATTGCCTCGGCGAGAGGAATCTAAATTCATCAACCATTTTACAAAAATTCTTGGGGGCACAGGCCCCCGCCAGCCCCCCTTAGATCTGCCCCTGCTCGTGCTAACTTGCTCTCGAGAGCACGTACACTTCTCACGACTGTACTCCCACCAATCGCAGCCTCCCGATCTCATTAGTAAATCAGACGACATCCAAAGTACTGCTCTCGGGAGGGCTGCCAGTGGCGGGAGTACCGTCATGTCAAGCTCGTACGACCGAGAGCAGGCGAGCACGGGTGAGTGCTATCATGGTCGTCGAGTTACTGCCATGGCCACACGGGGACCCCCACGGCTCTATCACTCGTGTGTATCTATATCTATCTATCTATATATATATATCCAAAGTACCCCCTTGGAGTAAATCTTCAGGGGCATCTTTTTGCGCATGGATGTTATGAAATGTAAACATTGAGAAGGGTAATTGTAATTTCAAAAGTTAGAGGGGTGCAAGCTGTAATTACGCAAACCTCGAGGGGAGGCCCCGGTAAATAACCCTATATATATAGCTTTTCACTACAAAGACAGGCACATGAATCATGGGCATAATTAAAGATACCTAATCAATGACTCATCATATTCCTTTTCATCCATCCTTTCTTTTTTTTTTCATTTATAATCTAAAAAGTATGGACCCAATTGATAGTCTAAAAAGTATGGACCCAATGAAAATCCACTTTTGCATGCGTTGAGCTCTGCTATATATAAACCCAGCGGTTGATATCCATTTTATCTCTAAGCATTGAAACAACATTCAGTGCTCATGGGGGAGAAGAAGCCATATGTTGTTGTCTTCATCATTCAATTGATCTACACCGGCTTGTATCTGCTCTCCAAGGCCGCGTTCGATCGAGGCATGAGCACGTTCACTTTCATTTTCTACCGCCAGTTAGCAGCCGCAATCTTACTCGTTCCACCGACGATCATTTCTGAAAGGTATAATAGGCTTTTTGGCATTTTGCACCCCCAATTTGCTTCTGTTTGGCAGTTTGCACTCTAAAATTTTAAATATGGCACTTTGCACTCCCTATTTGCACATATTTTAGAACTTTGCATCCTAGAACATTGTAATGAGGGGTATTTCCTTCTCAGTTCCTTTTGAATATAAGGAATTTACTTCCGTTTTGCATTTTGCACTTTGAAATTTTAAATATGACACTTTGCAACCCTCATTTGCACATATTTTGGCATTTTGCACCATGTAGGGCATTGTAACGAGAGGTATTTTCATCCAACTTTCTTACCAATAGACATATACGCCTGATCTTCTCAGTGCCCTCTCAATATAAGGAATTTTAGCCTCATTTGAACCAAAAATACTCCTTAAATTTAAGCCCGGGGTGCAAAATGCCAAAATAAATACAAATTGGAGGGGTGCAAAGTGCCATATTTAAACTTTCGGGATGCAGAGTACCAAACAGAAGCAAATGGGGGACGCAAAGTGCCAAAAAGCCGGTATAATATATGATATTTTGGCTCTGTTTGGCGCGGAGGTTGGAGGAGCAGAGGGTGGAGGAGCGGCGGTTGGAGGAGTTGATCCGCAACCGCGGGTACTTACCCACGGTTCAATTCCCGCGGTTTTCCGCTGATTTCAGCGGAGGCGCTGCAAACCGCGCCTGCTCAAATCTGCGCCAAACAGACAGCTGCGGATCAGAAATAGCTCTCTGATCCGCAGCCGCTCCGCCAATCAGAGCCTTTCTTTACTTCTTATGCATGAATGGAAAATTGAGGCTGAGGAATGAATGTTGTGCAGGAGAAACACCTCCTCTGCGGTGTCATTTTGGCTTTTGACGAAGATCTTCATGCATGCTTTGATTGGGTATGAATGATTTGTTGATGAAAACATTGATTTGGTTGTGGAGATTTGGGAGGAATTTAATGGATTTGTTTGGTTTCTGTAGAATAACTTTCAGCTTAAACGTTTACAGCGTCGGAATGAAGGATACTTCTGCTACAGTTGCCTCTGCAGTGACAACTTCCGTGCCTGTGATCACTTTCTTTCTAGCTCTGTTGATGAGGTATGCTTTTCTAGAATTACGGTCCGCTTTGAGCGATTTGAGATGTGTCGGCTTTGAGATGTGTGCGAACATCCACGCGGATCGTTGAATGCCCGCTTTTTACCGTAAAATGCACCCCGCACTTTACTCCCCCGTTGCCCGCTTAGGAGCAGGCAGAATTTGTGAATTGTAAAAGTGAACTACAAATAGTTGTTAAATTGGAGAACAGAAATTTTGCATATGTGACTATATGCTGGGGTTTCTTGGCTGCGGTCGCGCTCTGCGGAAAATGTCCACAGATTTGCCGTGTGGGTGGAAGATAGCTGCATGACCACGCCCCCGCCAAATGGACGGTGGTCGTGACCGGGCGGATCGCGATTCCGTTTGCCGCCGAAATCCGTCGCGCCAAGCCTTCCTAAAGCTCCCTTTGTTTGGATGTTTTTTCATTATATTTTTTCAAAAGGCGATTGTTAACCGCAACCCGATTTTGGCTTGTGGCGCCCCAATGTTAACCGCAACCCAGAAATTTGAAAAAATTTAACCGTAACCTGATATTTGGCTTGCCGCAACCCTAATTTTAATATGAAAAGAAGATTTTTACTGAGATTTTATTGCTAACGTGATATGTAGAATGATATTTCTACATAGTCGGCTACATAAAAGGAGAGAAATCTCATTTTACGTAGCGGGGCTAGGGTTTTAAGATTCGGGTTGCGGTGCGGTTAAACAAAAAATTTCTTATGTTTTTTAAAATTCTGAGGTGCAGATAGCCAAATACGGGTTGCGGTTAACAATCGCCTTTCAAAAAGGCAAACGCAATTTTTTCCCATTTGAAGAATAGTCTCCATTTGGAACCCCCGATCCCCCAAAATGTCATTTTATATGTGATTACAAAAAGGCAAACACTATTTTTGGCCTTTAACGTCAAAGCTGCTCAGGACCTCCATTCCCACCGCTCCATTCTCACCGCTCTCACTCCGAACGCTCCAAAACGCCACCGCCGAAACAAACGGGGCATTTATCTTCTTCTCCAACCCCCGCCACCCACCCAAATATACCATATGACTTGATAAATATATTTAATAGCTTTGTTGACAAACCACTTTAAGTAAAAAAAGAAATGAAGAAATGGTAGGTCATATATATATATATATTGTATGAAAGAGATAATGGCTGCTTTAGCTCATGACATGGTCCGCTAAGCGGAAATTGAAGCAATGGTAGGTGACACTACAAGAAGAATAGGCTACAACAACGGTTTTTGTAGGTTTTCACGGCGCTTTTCAAACGCCGCAAATGATTTTGCGGCGTTTTGATAAGCGTCGCAAAATAGCCTATTGCGGCGTTTTATAGAAAAAACTTAGTTGTAGCCTGTTGTAGCTTCTGCGGCGCTTTTAAGCTAGCGTGTCTTATTGAAGAAACGCCGCCATTGCTATCCCATTTACAAAAAATAACGGCAGCCCCCTATGGCCACGCTTTTTTAGAAAGCGCCGGAAAATATATTCGAATTTTTTTAAATGGTTATCAAGCATTGTTACAAATGTTCAACAAAGTAAACTAACAACAACAACAACAACAGAACCCATATAGTCCCCAATCATTGGGGGTATGGGCGGGGGAAGATTGGAAACAGACCTAACCTTTGACACTATGCACAAAGTGGCTTCTCTCAGAGGAGAAAGACCTAACCTTTGACAATAAATGCACAAAGTGGCTGCTCACAGAGTACCACTGAAATAGTGGCCCCCTATACCATCGCGTTTGCTGCGGAATCATGCCCTCAAATCAAAGCCAAAGACATAGAGGGCAGACCCAAGAATCCATTTTGATTTATGTGCATATAACCATGCTTCCTTCATTCAGCATCCAGAGCATTGGTGAAGCAATTTTCAATTTACTGTGCACAATAACAAAGTAAACTAACATTGTTAAAAAATGCTTATCTAAAATCTACCGCCACGTTTATGAAAACGCCGCAAATAAAACGTTGTTGCAGACGACTTTTGTTGTAGTGCGAAAAACACTCCATGATAGCAAACAATAATTAATCTTCATTTTAATAATCCACAATAACTCATTGCACTTGAGAGCATCATTTGGTCCCATATAGGATAAATGTATTATCATGTATTTGTGTAGAATTACCATGCAACCTCAACCATCTCTTATCAATTGAGAAGAGAAATAGAGTTAAAATATATTTTGGATGATTTTCATTAAGAAGTAAGAGGTGTTTATATATATAGGGTATATTGAGTGAAAATATATTTTTCTTTATTCCATTATAATAAATATATAGTCCATATGCTTGTAGTTCAATGGTTGACATAACGACCTGCGGGTGCTCATATTACATGAATGAGATTGTAACCCGTGTTGTACGGCTGAGATAACGATCTGTGTGTTTTAAGTAAATGGTTGTGATATTGATACATATGCTATTATTTGATGATTGAGATTATAATATGTGTGCTTCGAGTATATTGGTTACAGTTTTATGGACTTGATTAAGACACCCCTTCAAGTTAGAGAAACTAAACATTGATTCTTCAACTTGTCTCGAAGAAATTGGAATCGTGATGTGGCTAGTGGCTTGGCCATGATTCTTCCTCCGCTTCGCTCATACTCTCACAATGAAGGTCGCCTTCACCTTTTCTCACCTCCGCGGATCGCACACCTCCGCTTCACACTCACGTTGCGCCTTGCTCTTGCAAAGGCCAACCTCGGTTGCTCGCTTCTATCTCAACGAAGAAGCATCAAACACTCAACCACAAAGATCGCAATATCGCAAAGCCCAAATCACAAGAACACAATATTATCAAAACAACAATAACATTCACAAATCCAAACCATCCACAACTAAGAGTAAGCCTATGAACAACTACGCCCAATGTTCATGTCACATATGTGCTTTAGAGATTACTTCAAGATAGATTACAAACTTTCCAAAAGAGAATGGAAAGATACAGTTTGGCACGATGATGGCAGTCGTGAACGCGGTGGTCATAATCATTGTCTTGTCAAACATGCACGATATAAAGATGAATTAGTATCTAGTACAAATAAACGGAGCCTAAAAAGTGGACCTATGAGTATCTAGTACAAATAAATAATCTCAAATCTACATTAAACGACTCAACTTCATAGTATTGAGAGATGTAATTAATAAGCTCAAAGTGGATTATAACTTTCCTAGTTTAAAACATGCACTTAATTAAATGCTTAGCAGTTGCATCATGATATATATTTTCTTGTTTAAGAATTGAATATATCTATAATTCTTGTTTTCATGAAAGTATGAGGTCTTTGAAGTGTTTATGAAATGTTATACTTGTATCTAAACTCAATTTGAGACTAACAGCAAAATTTGAAGAACTGATTTAGGTGGGGAACATTTATCTAAACAACAACAAAACCCAAGCCTTTATCCCACCATAGTGGGATCAGCTATATGGATCCTTTGTCGCCATTGCGCCCTATCATTAATCATAGTCTCACTAATGCCTAAGTACATCATGTCTTTCCTTACAGTTTCATTCCAAGTCTTTTTTTGTCTACTCTTCCCCCGTTTAACGTGTCTAGCTAGCGACTAAACTCTCACAACGTCTAACAGGTGCCTCTAATGGTCTCCTATGTACATGCACGAACCATCTTAAACGAGCTTCTCGCATCCTAGTTTAAAATACGCACTCAATTAAATGCTTAGCAGTTGCATCATTATATATATTTTCTTGTTTTCAGGATGGAAACTCTATCTGTTAAGAGCCTAACAGGGATATCAAAGATGATTGGTCTGGGAATATGCTCTGCAGGAGTTGTAACTATTGCCTTCTACACTGGGCCTCATCTGAGTCCATTGCTCAACTACCATCCCTTTGGGCATACAAATAATGCAACTTCCAGTTCTGTTCATTCAAAGGGCAGCTGGATAAAAGGAACCTTTCTCATGATTATAGCCAACTCAGCTTGGTCACTCTGGATGGTCCTTCAGGTAATTAAATTTCATTATTCATGCAGCACAAATAACTTTTCAATAAGAATAATTTATGTAACTTTTAATAAGATATGGATCCTTTGTCGCCATTGTGCCCTATCTTTAATCATGTCTTTCCTTATAGTCTCATTCCAAGGCTTTATTGGTCTACCCCTCCCCCGTTTAACATGCCTAGTGACTAAACTCTCACAACGCCTAACAGGTGCCTCTAATGGTCTCCTTTGTACGTGTCCAATCCAACTTAGTCGAGCTTCTCGCATCTTCTCTGCAATTGGTGTCACTCATGTCTTATCCCTGATACATTCATTCCTAATTTTATCCAGTCTCGTGTGTCCACACATCCACCTAACTCACATTTTTTGCTCATGTACACAATTCACTGCCCAACACTCAGAACCATAGAGCATCGCTGGTCTAATTGCAGTACGGTAAAACTTGCCTTTAAGTTTTAATGGTACTTTACGATCACATAAGATTCCTGACGCGCCTCTCCAGTTCAACCAACCTGCTTGGATTCTATGCATCACATCTTTATCAACACCTCCATCTTTTTGAACTATCGATCCAAGATATTTAAAGCACTCACTGCGGGAAATATCTTCATCACCCAACTTAATAACTAAGTCATTCGTCCTTCTTGCACCGCTAAATTTTACAAGCTCCATATACTCCGTCTTTGCCCTGCTCAACCTAAAACCCTTCTTTTCTAATGTGTCTCGCCAAGATTCAGGTTTCGCGTTTACACCCTCGCGCGTCTCATCGACCAAAAACGATATCAACACGCGACTATAAAGAATGGTAAAAGTCAGTGCTATATCATTATTAGTCTTTCAAAAAGAGTCATACTTATCAACATGGTTACACTATTACATTTACAGGGCTGGTTATTGAAGGAGTGCCCTTCAAAGCTTCTCTTCACTGCCATAGAAAGTGCTTTCAGCGCAGCACAATCATTTCTTGTTGCTGTAGCATTTGAGAGGGACATCTCAAGATGGAAGTTGAGGTTGGACATAGGCCTGTTTGCCATTGCTTATTGTGTAAGTATTTTAAGAATCTTATAAGTTCCATTGTTTTAGGCTCCGTTTGGTACGGTGGTGGCGGCCGTGAACATGGAGGTTAAACTGTCATTCTTTAACGCCCACCTAAAGAACTTCATCCACTTTTATGTTTAAACGGATGAAATTTTTTAGGTGGTCGTTAACGAATGACGGTTTAACTCATACTTTTACGACCGCCACCGCTGTGTCAAACGAAGCCTTAGGAGGGATGTTAGAATTGGATGAAACAAAACTGAGAAAACTGAAAATATCATTGAACAAATTGGGCTTGATTATTGTATATATTATAAGACATTGATTTGCTTAAATGTTAGGAGTTGAATTTTTTTGTAATCCTTGTTCTCAAGTTGTTCAAATAATAGGACTTTGAGTGAATGAAACCACAAAAAGATTGGAAAGATTAAAACAACAACCGAAATTTTGTCTTAAATTAAACTTGATTAGGCTTAAGTTATTATTATTTAGCCTAAGATATTCTTTATAGTTTTGCTTTAAATTCTTATGTGCATGTGTGCGCGCGTGCGCGCGCGCGCGTGTGTATATATATATATATTGATGGGTTCCCTCAAAAATTTTAAAGTGGTCAGATTAGACCAACAAGACCACGGTTGGAACCGGCTCGCCGAGACGTTTACAACGTGCCCAATTTCATGTGATTTTGGGATTCGTCACTCTTTATGAAGTTGGCATTGAGAAAACTATACAACCTCGAATAGTAGACTTTTGACATTTACAAATTGATAATGACTTACAGGTATTTATAAAAAATATACCAACACATGTCCCTATGCCAGAAGAATACTTCGTTGCATCGTGAAATACCATTACCACCACCTTTCAAAATACAGACGGAGCCACGAACTCCACAATACCTACTCGACCTATGAGTATGATCACAAGGAAGGATGCTTCTCTTGTGGATGTTATTCTTACACCTAAAATTTTGGATGATATACATCGTATAAGCTATTGAGGAACAAAGTATTAAATTCATCGATAAACTTGATGAAGAAGATAAAACAAAAAAAAACTACATTAGGATAACTATGAGTTAAAATCTCTTTATCATAGATTCGTTCTGTTGAGAAAAACCTTTATGATTTGATATACCAGGTTAAATAAAGTGATTTAGGAATTGTCTATAATATGTATAGAAATGCAATATGTTGTATTAACATGTGTTGAAATCAAATACATGTTGCCAAGGGTTCAGAATGCACTTAAGAAGAAGAATCAACCAAGTTATACTTTTGTGCTTCGAGAAGTATTCGACACATGTCGACAAAGACTAAGTCTGTACATGGAGAAATATTCAACATATATCTAGAAGTTGATTTCATGCGTCAAGAACTATTCAACACGCGATGAAAGATACGTTCTTTCCTTACGTCGAAATCTGCCTTCAAAGGAAAGTTTACTCAGAGAAGAAAAACTTAGCCTACGTCGAAATTTCTCTTCACAATATTTTGACGTACGTCAACAAGTATTCAACGCAAATATAATAGATTGTCGAAATTTTTTCAGACAACTGTGCAATTTCAAAGCAGATCAAGACAATGATTAAAGATCAAATCTAGCCATGTATTCTATATATGAAATGAGATCATGATGAAACAGGAATATAATAGGATGGTACCAATTCAGAGGTCTTCTATAAATTGAAAAGTTTCAAACCATGAAGCCAAGACAATTTAACCCATAGATTCAAATTGAATCTTTCTGAAGTCGTCTTCCTCCTCTCTTTTGAAGAAAGACTCATCTTCTCTGAAAGTCGAAAGATTCTTCTTCTTATCTTTGAATTTAAAGAAGACTTTTTTGTTACAGGCCAAAGGAATAGAAATGAACATCGATTGCTTGTTGCTATTTTCAAGAAGGAATAGAAATGAATATCGATAGTCGGACACGTGAGAGGAGGAAGAGGTGGATGGGCACGAGGCGTCGAACCGAGGGAGAGAGCGTCAGACTTTGACGGTCGTTGGCTGCAGGGACCGAACGCACTGGTATACGCACATAGAAGTCAACGTCGGTCGCTGGAATGAATGCTTTGGGAGGCGAAAACTGTGGCGGGAAGTGCGGCAGGTCCGACCAAATGTTAGGTGCTAGGGTTGAAGAGGAGTAAAGGGAGGAGTCTAGAAGATGGAGGAAGAAGAAGAGATACGAATTTCAGCCCAATGACTCTTTTTTCATACATCTAAGCTACTCAAATGAAAGATACATTTGGGCTTATTTAGTGCCTCATTCCAAAGTACTCAAGGGAATAGTAAATAACACGCAGCCTGAAATATACGTGCGATAATAAAAAATAAGACTGACGGCTGCGCTACACCTGCATGTGCGCCCTACTAGCAAACGTCTATCGTCAAGTTGAGATCAGTGTCCACGTCGCCTAGGCCCCGATGTCGACTTCTACATATTGTCCCTGTCCCTTACCCTTTTCAGTCTTTGCAACATAAGGCACTGGATTATAATGTAGTCATGATAATTTGTCTCAAAGAAGATTTCTACAATGTCATCTTGGCGCTAGACTAAATAGAGGGAGCTTAGAATATAAGCATCGTAGAATGAGCAAAGGGTGCATCATTCATTTGATACTTGGACGATGACTTAGCATCTCAGAGCATATGTGCACTATTTGAACTTAGCTAAAAATCCCCAAAATTGATATCCACAAGGGTAAAATATGGGGATGTTTATATGGGTGTAATGATAGACACTCGCTATCGTCAAACCAAATACGAAGAATATTAATCGAAATCGAGATACAATATATAGATGTATATTCAATATTTAACTCTTGAAGGAAGGATCCCATTAAGAGCTCTTCTCTCCTATGAGAGCCTAAACAATCAAAATGATCCAAGATAACTCTAAAAGACTCACTATCACTCCCTTCTATAAGTGGTGGTGGGACATACATAATTACTGGAATGCCCTAAGGCTACATAGGTCGATAGGGAAATGCGTGGCTGACCCAGGGAGTCGTCTTCATACCATGCAAGGTCTTTGAAAGGAATAATTTCTAGCTAGAAATTGTTATTAGCAACAAATAGTGGACACTGTGCTTTCACATGTCCAAATTATGATGCCCATGTGTTGATCTCCCAGCACTGCTTGAACTTGTGCTGGCCTGAGCAACTGGCAGTGGCGTGAATTTTGATGATTGCGACTACTAAAAATATTTCTAATCATTAATTTCTTACACTATTTTGTATATATGTCACAAGTTCATAAGAAGTGGTAGATCAAAATTACAATAATAATTCTAAGATATAAATACTAATTTGGACATAGGAAATTTCCAAGTTAATATCACTTTTTATATTTGAATTATAGCATTAATTCACCACATATATACTAAGAAGTGAAGGTCTACATAGGTCATATAGTCTGAGAAATTAAGAATTTCTTGGATATATATACATAAAGAGGAGCATATTCGCTGACTTTCAACTTATGATGTAGAGCATCTGATTTTTGTTCTGACGACACTTGATTGTTAGAGGTATGTTCAACGACATAAGTCACTGCTTCTTTCCATCCATATGTAGGAAAGGGTTCAATCAGTTCAGGCCCATCATGCTGGCGCCAGTTTTCAAGGATTTTAGTGTCACTGGATTCATTCTCGAGAGTGGATGTTTTACTATATTTTTGCACTATTCAAATTGGCTTATTTATTCTTTCTCAATTGATTTGCGATGTATGATTTGCATCATGATGATCTATCTTTGATATGATATACATTTTTATAATCCCCCCTAGTAATATTTCCCAAATAGAATTTAATGTGGCATATAGTTTGCTTAGGAAGTAGTCATGGGGATAAAATGAATGTCACTAAGATAAATTTAAAAAACTTCCAAAAGATAAAATGTTCTATGAAAAATAAACTATATTTCAAAGACTTTTCACAAATAATTGTTCTAAAAGTTGTATTTTGGGAGTGCAGGGAGTTGTTGTTACAGGATTCTCCTTCTACCTGCAATCTTGGTGCATTGAGAAGAAAGGTCCAGTATTTCTTGCCATGTCAACTCCACTACCTCTAATCTTCACCCTACTTTTCTCATCACTCTTCTTAGGAGAGGAGATTCCTTTGGGAAGGTATACCTTTCCTATATTATGCTTTCTTTCTAATATCTTTACTACATAACAATAGCTACAACTATTAACATTGTTGATATTATATATTTTATCATTATTCTTAGCGCTATTTACCGGGACATACACGGTACTTTATAAAATTATACGCTCCACCCTTTATCTTTTAAAATTATGCAAACCTTCCTTCTGAGTTTACATTTCATAACTTGCATGCACAAAGCCCCCGAAATTCTCTTCCGGGGAGTATTTTTGTGTGCGTCTGTTATGAAATGCAAACTTACATGATTTATTTTGTTAATTCCAACAGGAGGGATATGTAATTATGCTAAATCTCAGAAAAGATATTAGTAATTAATAGTTACTTTTATTATCACTTAATGAAATTACAAGCTATTCACAGACAACTCATTTTTCTTTAATTTTTATAGTAACATAAGTAATACATATTTCATATGGATCATTACTATTTGCAAACAATAACAACATAACTATTAATTACGTAACAACTTATCTATTTATGTTGTCTGCCATTTACAGTGTTCTAGGTGGAATACTGATGGTAGGAGGGCTTTATAGTGTCCTATGGGGCAAGAACAGAGAAGATATTGAATGCAAGTCTACAATGAAAAGCGTAAGAGAATGCGTTGAGGACAAAGTCGTAATATCAGGAGATGATCATGCCTAATTGAACTTTGTTTATATGCATTTCTACCTTCATGAATTGAGTTCTGAAATCTTAGTGAATATTTCAAAAGATTATTTATAATGCAGTTAAATATGATTGCAAATCTTATATGAATAAGTACTCTAGATATCAAATCATCTGAGATTAAATAACTCGGACTCAGCTTCCAGGCTAGCTTGGATGGCTCATTGAGTTTAGCTGTTGGTGTACAATTTCATGCCTGTCTCCTAAAAGAAGCCTGAGCGGAGATGATCGGACATCACTTCTAGAGGGTCACCTTGAGTGGAAACCCAAGTCGACGATGGGTTATCAAAATAATTCGAGTTATAAAACTCATAATAAAAAAAAGTGGAGAAAGTAAATCCAACTTTATTCTTTGAATTGAAGAAAAAAAATATATGAACCGAATGAAAACGAGAAAGATTTCAAAAGAAATAATAAGATTATTCACGAATCACCCGTTCTAAATCGACCGATGAATTGGTAATTTTTTTGATTCTGGACCACGAGAACTATTTTTTTCGATCTGTATGTTTCTACCTGTAATAGGAATTTATATTTATCCTGATTTCGTTTTCCCATTACCGATTTTGTAAAATCACATGCATCTTGTAAAATATTTGTATTGGCAAATTTTGTTTTCAATTCCTAAACATATAGCATGTGCATCAATAGGCCAATCTTATGAGTCAAATCATTACATAGCCCCCTAAGGTGGTGCTTCCTTTCATTCTTAGGCTTCGTTTGGCGCGGCGGTGGCGGTCGTGAATGCGGTGGTCATGAACCGTCGTTCCTGAACGCCCGATCTCACCTAAAAAAATTCATGCATTTTATGCTCAAAACTAGTTTATTTTCTTGGTAGCGGTCATAACCTGTCTTGCCAAACATACAATCTATGATAATGGCGTTTTTGACTCAACTCACCAGAGCAAATAAGCCGCACCAAACGAAGCCTAGTCAAATGTCATGCACAAATATATGTGATACCATAACCAAAAAATATGGCTTCTCTTTCAACTTTTGTCAACTGAACCGAAATCTTGACCATCAACGATAACTAGTGACTAAAATTCTCCAATGTATCAAGAATATACATCATTCTTCTTCCCAACTTTCATCTACAAAACAATGCACTTAGCTTCATTAATCCTAGTGCACTGTTTATTAACCACAAGTTTCTCCACTACATAAATAAACTAGTAAGTGGTGCCAATTTTCACTCCCTTGAAATTAATTTTGCACACAAAATACCACATAGTTTCTCTTTGATTGTTGTAGCTTTTAGGGTCTTCATCATGACAGTCATGGCCTTGATGGCTAATACTATCAACATAATGACCAAATGAATTCTGATATCATATTTACAAACTTAATCATTTAGAAACTATTCCATCTTACATGCTCTACCATCGAAGTGAAGATAGTGTGTAACATTCCACCTATACAAGTATATAACACGGGTTCGGCTGGGCCCCCACAGGCCACATCATATTACATACACAAGTTAAATGCTACAAAGAGGCACAGAAGTAAAAGACTACAACCCAAAAGATTCAACAATAGCGGAAGAATAACCATCTACATGATTGTCCACAAACTATATATACTAGGAATGTAAAATATGGTTTGACCTTATATCACATCAAGTAGAATGTATATAGTGCAAACATGCAAGTGTTACAAACTATTCATCGACTCGCAGGTCGGAAAGGCAAAAGCAGGAAAAACAACTATTCATTCTTTAGGCGGCTTTGGGACTTTAAGCCGACTAAGCTCCACTGCGCGTTATGCCACCTGCACCAAATACAAGTCAAAGAAAATGAGGGTCATTTATAAGCTGACCACAAACCGTGTAACGATCCCCCCAGTCATTCTAGCGGACTCTGTGGCGAGTCACCGCACACCTACAAGTACGCACGCAACATGCAGTATGTATAAAAATGAAAGTAAAGTTAAGCTACACATGATGAAGACTCATACACAATCAATCTTCTAGGTTTAGCAATTATAACTGTGAATCTAGGAATACAATTTATGATAGTTGGATTCACCCAAAGGTTCGCCACAACCACCTATCACAACACCATATGAAGTTAACAAAACAATCACATAATCATCAAAGTGGTTTTGGGTACTCATGACCAGACAAGTTCACTCTCTCATGGAACACACAAAAGTTCATTGTTGGGGGGGGGGGGGGGGGGGGGGGGGGGGGGGTATATGATCATCTCCCTCAATGAGTAGTCAATGGGGCATAAGGTCATCTCCCTCAAAATGCATCTAGAAAGGAGGTGTAGGTTCGTCTCCTATTTAGTTAGGAGGATTGGGTTCAACTCCTCTTAGAGTTATCGTTGGAAGTCTAGGTTTGTTTCCAAGATCTGATCTGAAATAAAGGTATATGTGCATCTCTGACGCTCAATCACAACACAAATGGAAGACACAAGTGACATAAACTCCAGATAATCAATCAATATGAACATAGGTACGCTCACCCACATTCCTACACTCACAGTCGACGGATAACACTACCGTCTAACCCGCTCCGCGCCGCGAGATTCCCAAATTTCCATTCTAATCGTATCCAAATCATGCTATCATGGATCTATCCACATAAAAATGTTAAACTCATGGTCATCGAACCACGATTGTTTCTCAATCATTTTCATGATGTGGAATCCACTAAGGGGCAAATCATCGGCCACAAGTAAAATGACGCTACTCTCACGATTGCCGAACAGTGCTTATTTCTATAATTGCTTCTGCATTGTGGAATCCACCAAAGGCCAAATCAACCACCACAAACATAGGGCTTTTTCTAGGTTTGACTAGATAACCATGAATTGTTAATTTACTACTCTAACGGTCTCCGAATTTCGCTGGCATAGATCTATCCACATAACAATGCTACATTCGCGATCTTTGTTGGGTATATATTATGCCTTCAATGCTTCTAGATTTGAAGAAGGAACACAAGATTTATAGTGGTTCCCTACAAGACAATGTGTCTAGAGGTAGTCCACTGTCCCTCCCACCTATCTAGCAATGAGCTAGACTAGGTAACTTCTCCAACTCTGATCTTTTCTCAATAAACAGATCTAACAACTCAGGTTCACACAGAACCCTACCAAGCTCAAACTTTGCAAGTCTTACAATGACTCAGATCTTCACCAAGATCCTACTAAATTTAGGCTCACAAAGAACCCTACCAATCTCAGGCTCACACAGAACCCTACCAATCTCAGATCTATTATAAGATCTTACAAGCTCAGGTTCACAAAGAACCATTAACTGAATTTATTATGGGTAGTGCTTCAACACCTCAAGAGGGGGTGAATCTAGAACATGTGCAGCTACCTGATCAAGAAGCTGTTTTGAATGTGGAATTAAAAGAATCTGAGAAAGATCCAAGTGGTGGTCATGAAGTTGTTGAAGAACTAGATGAATCTGACAGATCCCTGAATGAATTTCTAAATGATGACATGCATATAAATTCAGAAGAAGAAGAATATGATCACCCCTCTGAAATCCCTGCAACAATGGAGGGGGAGGGTACTGTTCAATCCGCAGTGCTGCACTCCCCTCAAAGGAAAGAAGATGAGCAACATCCTTCAACCAGCACAGTTCCCACAGTCCCATCAACTGAATTTATGTTCCACATGAAAGCTCTATTAAATAGACAAAGAGAACAATTTGAAGCATATGTTAATCATGTTGTTACCAGTTGCAAGAATGAATTGTCTGCCACAATAGATGTTTTGCAAGAAGACATCCAACATCTCAATCATCAAAACACAAATGTGTATCAGACTGCTGCCAATGTTATGGCTAATACATGAACTGAAATAGCCAACATCAATCAAGCTACTTATCTAATTGGACATCAACTGAACATTGTGCTTGATAGACTGTTTACTCTAAGAGAAAATCAGCAGGCCATCATACAAAATCAAGACGTGGCCTTTAATGACTTTGTAGATGCAATCAATACCTTACTTCAAAGAACATCATCTTCTGCTCAGGTCTCTCAATAACTAGTGGACAATGTTGGTGAAACTTTACTACATCAATCTCAAGTCACTCAAGATCAACTTTCAAATTCCTTCAATCAATCTGTCAAAGCATCTCAAGGCACTCTTATGGATGTTATTGGAAATCTGAATAATCTTCTAGCTAGACAACTTCAGGCCTTCTAGGAAGCTCTCTCTAAAGACATATTTTCAGAAGCCAGAAAGGGGGAGATAATGTCAAGCCATCATGCCATGTGGCTAGCCAATGAAGTAAGATTATCTATGGATCTTGAGCTAATTGACTATGAGATTGCCTCTCAACATCCAATTCCAAAAGGCAGTCTCCCTGAAGAACCCTCCCATAGTACAATGCCAGAAGTCCCTCTAGAGCAATATCAAGAGCCTGACAGTTATCTAGGGTACTTTGTTGATGAGACTGTCATTGGGAGTAGGCAACCTAGGAAAAGCAAAAGACATTCTGTTGATTCTGAAGAGCAAGAAGCAAAAAGGAAGTGAATGGAAGAAATAAAGAAAAACCCAACTTTTGAAGAATGGAGCTCTTCCTCAAGGGATATCATCCTAAATACTTGGACTCTATTCCAGCAGGGAAAGCATGACAGGGGTACATTCTACATTTCAGAGGAATGTCATAATTATGAGATGTGTGAAGCTGGCAAAAGGGACTATTGGAACAAAATCAAGATGGCAGATACTTCAGTGCCTGCCCATGCTCCTCTCAGATATCACCCTAAGCCCTATAACTATTTTGAAAGGCAAAAGCAAAAACTGGTTGAAGCTGAGCAATCCAAGAAAGCTGGACCATCTGGGAAAGGAAAAGTTGTTCAGAAGGATTGAAGAAGAAGGATTCTAGAAATCACATGCACATTTCTATGTTCTACATTTTTGCATCTAATATATTGTTAATGCATTGGACTATAGTTAATCAATATATGCAGTGATTAAATGCTTGATTAATTTTTACTGATTATATTTGTTAGTCAGACCTATCTATACTTGTAAGTTCTGGCTTCTTCAAATAGGGGGAGATTGTTGGGTATTATACCTTCAATGCTTCTAAATTTCAAGAAGGAACACAAGTATAGATAAGTTAAGTTGTTTTTGATGTTATTTTTAAGTTCATGTTGTGACAGATGCATCAAAGCTACATCACTAGTATTAAGATGATAAAAGTAATAAAAATTCACTAAGTAGAATATCGTCTCAAGACTCGGCAGATGAATCGTTGAGAAAGGTAACATATCGTCGAGACAATTCCGACGATATCGTCTTGAAGAAAGCTTTTCGTTGATAAAGCTAAGTTCAGATATCTCGACGATATCGTCTTGAAGAAAAGGTATAGCCTTGAAGATTAAAGACATAATGTAACTCATTAAGTCATGAAGAAAGGTTCGTATAGACAGACATCGGTTTGAAGACCTTATATTGTCTAGAAGATCAAGACGATATCGATCATCTTGAAGAAAGACTATCAGCCTGATGAATAAGTCTAAGTCTTATAAAAAGAAACATCTCGACGATATCGTCTAGAAGAAGCAATATCGTTGAGATATCAAGTAAAGTCTTGAAGAAGGAAGTATGTCGACGATATCGTCGTAAAGAATATATGTCGTTTACATTGATCAAGATGATATCGTCTTGAAGGAATATTATTGCCTTGATAGTTGCAGAGCTGCATTTGATGCGCAGATATTCTTGGAAATTGGTATTCAGGGAATGTGCACGCCGCCTATCTTGCACACCAATCAAAGAGTAATAAATGATATATTCTCTACAGAATATAGTCATTGCACAGTATTTAATGAAGAATATTATTACTTCTATATTCTGCAAGTTCCAAGAACGTCAAGTCATTTATGATGAAATATTATGTCAATTTTGTCAAACGTTTCAAACGGGCAAATTGATTATGGAATAATCAATAAGGGCTTTTATGCAAAATGACAGAGCAGTATAAAAGAGACATTTTTTTTTTTTTCAGAACATACGGTTGCTTAAGTATTCTCTCTCAAGTTTATTCTCATACATACTTCCAGAAGAGAAAGAAAAGAATCAACAAGAAGAAGACTTCACTGCTGTGCTGTGAAGGTCTAGAGAAGATTCTAAAGAAAGGTTCAGTGATTCACAAGATCTCTGGGCTTACTATTGCAAGAAGAAGAAGACCTGTTATTTCAAAGCTTTCATCTTGAAGTCTTTTCTTCTACAACAACAAACTTTTCTGTATTATTTTGTAGGGTTCTTTCTGAGCTTGTAAGATCTTGTAATAGATCTGAGATTGGTAGGGTTCTGTGCGAGCCTGAGATTGGTAGAGTTCTTTGTGAGAGTGAGTTTGGTATGATCTTGGTGAAGATATGGGTCATTGTAAGACTTGCAGAGTATGAGCTTGGTAGGGTTCTGCGTGAACCTGAGTTGTAAGATCCGTTTATTGAGAAAAGATCTGAGTTAGAGAAGTTGCCTAGTCTAGTTCATTTCTAGATAGGTGGGAAGGACAGTGGACTACCTCTAGACACATTGTCTTGTAGGGAACCACTATAAATCTTGTGTGTTTTCTGTGATTGCTCTTGTGTTGTGATAGTTAAATTTTAAAGTAGCAAATAATATTGAAAACACCTAATCACCCCCCAACCCCTCTAGGTGTAGTTTATAGACAACTCATATCTTTCAGTATTCAAACAATGATTTATTTGTAATCTCTCCCGCTTCATGGAATCCACTAAAGGACAAATCAAGGGCCGCCACCATAGGGCTTTCACTAGGAATAGATACGCATCTCCAAGTCCCCAAACCCCGCATACAATACGACACATTTCTAAGAGTAATTTTTCGACATCCATACTAGGCCAACCCTATATGCAAACTTCTTATCAACATCACCGATTTGGGCCTATGACCAACAATAGACTTCACATAAAATGCCAAAATCCACAACGATTACCAGATTTCTAATGAAATCACATGAAGGGAACGCAATTCCACGCTCCATAGTTCTAGCGAAACAAAGGAGGTCATATAGTGGAGGAGACTCTCCTATGCGAAGAAAATTCAAAAGGAGTGGTCCTACGTTGTCCTAAAACTGAGGATAAACATCGTTACCCTTGGAGCTCGTTTCAACGCCATTGTAATACTTTTCCTGCCTGGGCAACTCACAATCTCTCATGTATCACTCGAATCATCGTGTTCGCCTCATCAATGTCCTTAGGTTTCAATAGCTTCATGTCGCTGGTCTCCGCAGAAGCAATGGGCGTACGATACTTACTACCACACAACACCTTAAAGCGTGCCATATGAATGCTAGCTTTCTAGCTATTATTATAGGCGAAATCAATCATGTAGAGGTGGCCCTCTTGTACAACCCTCATTCTCCGAGGATAGGACCCACCCAAGGCCACGTAGACATAAGTCAAATGTCAAAGAGTCAACACAGAGACCAGCAGTCCAAGGCAGAAGCAGAAGAGACCCTGGCGAGTATGCAGGTGATAGTCGCCAGGTAGGCGAGTATCGACCAGAGGAGCTCGTCGAGCGCAGGAAGCAGCAGAAGCCCTGGGCGAGTATTGGCCCGGCGTGTGCGAGCAGCACCCAATACTCTCTAGATGGGCGACTATGGCATAGTACTCGCCGAGTATCCCATAATCGCCGGGTTGGGGGGTGGGCTATAAAAAGCCCCCCTACCCTTTGGTTTTCCTATAAATAGGACCCCAAGGGTACTTGGATTGGCACCTGGACTTGAGCTTTTGGACCCCGATTCCCGAACTCTCGAGCCCGTCACCCTTGCTTTTATCCAAGTCGGTGCCTTCCCTGTACCAAGCTCGGCCACTTTGGTTTCGGAGGGGAAGACTCTCTCGAGCTTCTGGGTACGTGGTGGGACCTCCCTGCCGCAGCGCCTGGGGTCCAGTTCGTTGCTCTTCTAGCTTCGTCGTCGTTGCCAGCCAGGTCATCTCGTTGGACTGTTGGGCGAGTAGCCTCCGGCTGCATCGGTCCGAATCTTGAGGTCAGGATTTTCCTGGCGTCAACACTTTGGTGCGGTAAGCGTGGACCGTAGTCAGAGAAGGAAAGTTCAGTAAGAAGGCGAGATGGTCATAGTTGGCGACCATGAGGAGGTAGTCGGCAACTCGTCCGCGAGTGGCGAGTTCGTGACGTTAGCAGTTTTCGAAGCCTTCGTGCAGCGCATAGAGGGAACCATGCGAGCAGCGCTTCAGCCGCGCGCCGAGGTCACGGCTACCTCGTCGCATCGCCCAGTTCTGACCGAGGGAAGGAGTCCCCCTCGGCGAGCAGGAAAGGAGCATGTGGAGGATGAGACCGAGCGACCAAGGAGGTCGCAGTTCTACCAGCCGACCTCGCAAGGGATTCGCTTCCGCGAGACGGGCGAGCAGGCGAGGTACCAGGATACTCGCCCATATGGCGAGTATGGTGGTGATACTCGCCAGGTGGAGGATCGTCATCGGGCAGGAGGGAGGAGCCCCTTCTGCGAGGAGATCCTTGTCGCGCCAGTGCCAGAAGGGTTCAGGGAGCCCGTCTTGAATTACTATTCAGGGAGGGATGACCATGTCCGACACATCCAGTGGTTCGAGGATATAGTCTCTATCCGAACCATGTCGGATGCCTTTAAATGCAGGCTGTTTTCCATCACCTTCCGTGCAAAGGCCTGGGACTGGTTCCACCAGTTGCCCGCCGGCTCGATCTACTGCTTTGAAGACCTGTGTCGTGGAGTGACGACCCGGTTCGACACGGCCCAGAAGCTGAAGAAGGAGGCAACGACCCTGTTCTATCTGGTACAAAGGCCGGATGAGGCGTTGGGACCCTACATCGAGCGCTTTCAGGAGGAGGTTCTGCAGATCCAGGAGGTGGATAGCAACATCCAGTTGCTGGCCTTGACGTTCGGTATAAGTCAAGGCCTCTTCAAGTTGGAGCTCAGTAGGAATCCTCCCTATTCCTACGACAACCTCATTCAGAAGGCCAACAAGTTTGTCCGAGGAGAGGCTTCCAACCCTGACTTCTTGGCCAGGCTTGCTAAGGTGACCGGAGGTGAGGAAGAAGAGAGGGATAGGATCCCTGAGAAGAGGAAGAGATAAGAGCCCCGGAGGGCGAAAAAGAAGAGGCCGGAGCGGCGCGAGGAAAGGAGAAGAGAAGAGAATAAGAGGGAGGAGCCCAGGAGGGAGGAGCCCAGGAGGGAGGAAGCCAGGAGGAGCGATGAGAGGAGGCCCGTCGAGTCCCCGGAGTGTCAGGAGGAGGAAAGGCGCTATCAGGTCCCCGTCAACCGGCCACCTTGGAGGCCGGCTGGATTGCACCAGCGTCGGGATCAAAGGGGAAGATCCCCAGAGAGAAGACCCTTTTGCCAGCCAGAGAGGCGTCAGGAGAGGAGGAGAGACGAAGCAATGACGGTAGTCGGGCGTGGCGGCCGTCAAGGAAGGAAGAAGCAGCGGCAGAGGAGGCCGCAGGTAGAGGAGGTTCCCCTCTACTGTGACCTCCACCAGGTGGAGGGGCATGGCACGATGGCCTGCCCAGACTTTTGGGAAGCCCGGAGGAGGCTAGAAGAAGGAGAGGGTGGAGGGGAGCAGCGAAGGATCGAAGCCCCTGTCGAGCCGCCGACAGTGCAAGCCGTCGCTCGAAGGAGGAATGAGGACCGGGTCGACCAGGGAGGTCGGGGAGACCTGGTTCATGGAGGCAGAGTCGGAGTGATCCATGGGGGAGCGGGGCTGGAAGCTTCCCGCAAGGGGTGCCTCCATCAGATCTACCGCAGGAGTGTCGCCTTGACCTCGCAAGCACCACCCCCGATGGAGGAGATCACCTTTTCTGAGGAGTACATGCTAGGGAATGAGAATCCCTTCCATGATGCCCTCGTGATTCAAGCCGCAGTGGAGGACTTCACCGTTGATCGGATCCTGATCGATAACAGTAGCTCCGTAAACATCATTTTTTAGGGGACGCTTGACGGACTGGGAGTCGGAGCAGCAAGGGTTCGGGCAGCTGATGGTCCCCTCTTCGGCTTCTCCGGAGAGAAGAAGGAAGTGGGGGAGGAGCAGATCTCCTTGTAACGCTCGGTGGCACCTCCATCAGCTGTCGATTTGTCATCGTCGACGCCCCGAGCTGTTACAGGGCTATCTTCGGGAGGCCACTTCTCAATGCCTTCAAGGCCGTCCCATCCTCCTACCATCAGTGCTTGAAGTACTGCAAGGGAGATGTCCAGGTGAGGATCAGGAGCGATCCAAGAGCCACTCGGGAGTGCTATCTCAGCGCCGTCAGTACCATCAGCTGGATGGCTGACGCAGAAGAGTTCAGAAGGGTGTTGGAGAGCCCGGCCAGGCTGGAGGTGGCCAAAGAAGTAGAAGAAATCGAGGTACTCTCCGCAGCGGGAGTACCTGGGTTGCTGAAGATCGGCGGGTCGCTGAAGATGGAGGAAAAGAACGAGATGGCGGCGTGTCTGCAAAAGAACGTCGACATCTTCGCTTGGAGTGTCGTCGAGATGCCAGGAGTCGATCCTGAGGTTGCATGTCATCGCCTCAACTTGGATCCCGCAGTTCAGCCCGTCCGCCAGAAGAAGAGGAGGAACGCCACCATCTTGGCCAAGCCGATCCGGGAGGAGGTGAAGAAACTGCTCGATGCAGGCTTTGTATCGGAGATCCAGTACCCAGGCTGGGTCTCCAATGTTGTAATGGTGAAGAAAGCGGGGGGTAGCTGGAGAATGTGTGTTGACTTTTCTTTGATGAATAAAAGCTGCCCGAAGGATTGTTATCCCCTGCCTCGAATCGACGCACTGGTTGATTCAGCCATCGGTTTTTCTGTGATGAGTTTCCTTGATGCGTTTTCAGGATATCACCAGATCCAGATGCATCCCCCCCCCCCCGATTGTCGCGATGTCTCCTTCATCACCGATGATGGTTGCTACAGCTACAAGATGATGCCCTTCGGTTTGAAGAATGCAGGAGCCACCTACCGGCGGATGATGGACCACATCTTCAAAGAGCAAAAGGGGAGGAACCTGGAAGTGTATGTGGACGATCTCTTGATCAAAAGCAAGAGCGTCCAGGAGTACGTAGCCGATCTGGTGGAGACCTTCGCGGCGCTGAGGAAATTCAAGATGAGACTCAATCCGGCGAAGTGTGTCTTCAGAGCGGGAAGAGGAAAGTTCCTGGGGCATCTCCTTACCCCCGAGGGAGTAGAGCCTAACCCCGACAAGGTTAGGGCGATCCTGGAGATGCCGTCCCCAAAGACGATGAAGGAAGTCCAAAGGTTGACAGGAAGGTTGGCGGGTCTTAGCTGCTTCCTATCAAAGGCCGGGGAGAAGTGCTCTCCATTCTTCAAGACACTCCGCAAAACTGAAAGTTTCGAGTGGTCCGAAGGATGTGAGACGGCGTTCAAAAGACTGAAGGAGCAGTTGACTCAGACACCTCTCCTTCAGAGCCCGAAGGAAGGCGAAGACCTGCTCATCTACCTGGGAGTAGGAGCAGAAGCAGTAAGTTCCGTGTTGGTCCGAGAAGAAGGAAGGAAGCAGCTGCCTATATACTATGTCAGTCGGGTGTTGAAGAAGGCGGAGTTGAAATATCCGATCCTAGATAAGCTTGCTTTCGCCCTGGTAGTGTCGGTGCGGAAGCTCCGGCCTTACTTTCAAGCTCACTCCATTCGGGTTGTGACTGATCATTCTCTCCGAAATGTCCTAGAGGGAGTGGAGCATTCAGGGAGGTTAGCAAAATGGTCGGTAGAACTCAGCGAGTTCGACATTTCCTTCTCACCCTGGGTGGCGATCAAGGCCCAGGCGGTAGCAGACTTCTTGGCTAACTTCTCGGTGGAAACAGAGCCAGGGGAAGAAGCTCTCAATCCAATCCCATGGAAGATGTTTGTGGACGGAGCTTCGGGCAAAAGTTCTGTGGGAGTGGGCATCGTGCTCGTCAGCCCACAGGGAACAAGGATCGAGCAAGCCGTCGAGATCCTCTTCCCCGTCATAAACAACCAAGCAGAGTACGAGGCCATAGTGGCGGGCTTGCGCCTTGCCAAGTAGTTAGGGATCCGTGATGTCCGGGCTTTCACGGATTCGATGGTGGTCGCATCGCAGATTCGAGGCGAGTTCGAGGTGCGCGACACCATCCTGCAGAAGTACTTAGTAAAGGTGAAAAGGCTGATTGGAGGCTTCCAGTCCTTCTTAATCGAGCATATGCCGAGAGAGGAGAACTCGGCAGCAGATCGCTTAGCCAAGTATGGGACGAGGGCTGGAGGAACTATTCCATCCATCCATCGAAGAAGGAGAGATTATGGAGATCGAGCAACGCCCTTCGTGGATGGATCCCTTTGTGGCCTTCCTGGTCAGCGGCCAGCTCCCAGCGGGCGAAGGAGATCAAAGAAGATTTCGGTACAAGGCGGCGTACTATTTACTGCAAAACGGAGAGCTGTACCACAAAACCATCTCAGGCCCCCTGGCCAGATGTGTCTCTGAAGACGAAGTACCCCGAGTGTTGGAAGAGATCCACTCGGGAGAGTGTGGAAGCCATTCTGAGACTCGCACTTTGGAACAAAGGATCCTAAGGCAAAGTTACTTCTGGCCTACTATCCGAAAGGATGCCGAGACCTTCTCGAAGAAGTGTCAGAAGTGCCAGCTCTTCGCCCCTCTTCAGTTGCAGTCGGCCCAGCAGCTCTGATCAATCATCGCCCCATGGCCGTTTGCCATCTGGGGGATGGACTTGATCGCCCCTTTCCCTCAAGCAAGTGGCCAGAGGAAGTTCGTTCTCGTCATGATCGACTACTTCTCCAAGTGGATCGAGGCCAAGACCACCTCTCACGTCGTGAAGAACTTCATCTGGGGGGAGATCGTCTGCAGATTTGGAATCCCCCTCGGCATCGTCACCGACAACGGTCCCCAGTTTGCCAGCTTAGAATTGGATGATTTTTGCAGATAGCTGGGAACTGATCTTCGATTCGCCTCCGTACACCTTCCCAGGAGCAATGGTCAAGTGGAGGCCGCCAACAAGCTGATCATCAATCTGCTGAAGAAGAAAGTTGAGAACCTGAGAGGTAATTGGGCGGACCATCTCCCCTCGGTCCTTTGGGCTTTGAGGACCACTCCTAGCTCAGCCACCGGGGAGACACCGTTCAAGCTCTCTCACGGGTCGGAAGCTCCCATTCCAGTAGTGTTTGAAGTCAGAAGCCCAAGGGTGGTAGCCGCGGAAGACGGAAACGAAGAATGGCGATTAGAAAATGAAGAAGCGCAAAAGCTATCCCTCAACTAGATAGAAGAGATGCGGGACCTGGCCTCAGCTAGGCAAGAAGAGATCAAGCGCCGAATGGCAAGACATTTTGACAAAAATGTCCGCCTCAAGCACTTCCAAGCAGGTGACCTGGTCCTAATGAAAGTGGACGCGGCAGGAAGATCAGCAGCCGTCGGGAAGCTTAACCCGAACTGGGAAGGACCCTTCATCATCCAGGAAGCTCTCCTGACCGGAGGGTACCACTTGCAGAACCAGGAAGGCGAGCTGCTAGGGAACACCTGGAGCGGCGATGACCTGAAAAGGTTTTATCCCTAAAGGGAATGTACATGCCCCCCCCCCCCCTTTTTGTAAATTCATTTACAGATAAATAAAAATTTACATCTCCCTGAAACATGGGATGAGACAGTCCTTCCTATCCCAGAGAGGTCTTTTAAGGAAGAAGGTCAGTATAGTCGATCTCCACGCTAGGTTGGGAAATGAGCCTCCGACTTAACCCTAGTAAAAACTCAGAACGGATGATGGGACAGTGCCTCGGGTGTGCGTTCCCTTAAGTCCAAGCCTCTGCAATGACGACCGAGATCAGCTCCCCCTTGCACGTTGGCCACGGTTCCCACCGACCGCACTTCTCGTCCGACTGGAGAGATTACCAGGAGAAAGTCTGGACGCCGACCTCCCGATTCGGCGAAGAGATGATCGATTTAACTAGCTCAGGGGACCCTTGAATAAAGGTGTCGTGTACCCTCGAGAGCTGAAAGCTCGCAGCAAGCAATCTGTTTCCTAAAGATTATTGTGTCCGATCATGTGAGTTGGTGTGCTTAACTCCCTGCTAATTTGTTGAGCAACAGGAAGCAGGTTTGATCCACATCCAGCATCCAAGTAGGATGGAGGCCTTGGGATGGTGTGTCCCTTTGGACCTTCCCGACATCCACTCCCTGCTTGACGTCGTCCTGCATCAACATTCGACGCCGCAAGTTGGAAAACGAGCCTCCGACTTAACCCTCGTAAAAGCTCAGAACGGATGATGGGATAGTGCCTCGGGTGTGCGTTCCCTTAAGTCCAAACCTCTGCAATGACGGCCGAGATCAACTCCCCCCTTGCACGTTGGCCGCGGTTCCCACCGACCGCACTTCTCGTCCGACTGGAGAGATTACCAGGGGAAAGTCTGGAAGCCGACATTCCAACTTGGGAAAGGGCAAAACCGATCTGATCGACCAAAGAATAGAGACATTCTGGCATCCAAGTAGGATGGAAACCTCGGGACGGTGTGTCCCCTTGGACCTCCCCGACCGTCATTCCTTACTTGATGACATTCTTCGTCGTCATCCGGTATCCAAGTAGGATGGAGGCCCCGGGAAGATGTGTCCCTCCAGACCTCCCCGACTGCCATTCCCTCTCTCTTTCCCCTTAAAAAGTCCATTATTACTAAGTGATTCTAATGAACTCTTCACCAGGTGCAAGGCAAGGCCTTGAGAGCGTGTGTCCCTCGGGACCCTCCAAGTGCCCCCTCACGACTCGACTCAATCAGAAGGTACCATTGAGAAGGCGAGTATGTAGGTAATACTCGCCAGATGGGCAAGTATACACATGCGAGCATGCAGGTGCGAGTATGCAGGTGCGAGCACTCAAACTCGCCTCGAGCCTAAGAGTCTAGCGAGCACTCAATCTCGCCTCGAGCCTAGGAGCCTAAGCGACATTCAAGAAAGGAAGCAAAAATAGAAGAAACAGGCGAGCAAAATCTTGTCCATTTCATTTATATGTTCCAAAAGGGTTTACAAAAGGTCGCTGGGCGAGCAAAAAGGGTGCCCAGGCGATTAGACGTCATCCTCACCATCAATGTCAGTATCTGGCTCATCGCCACCATCGTCATCGTCCTCGTCCTCGGAATCATCATCCTCGGAGTCACCGGACAGCTGGGAAGATGCTCGCAAGGGAGAGGTGGACTCCTCGGCGAGCAGCGCCGGGATAAGGTCCACCACTGTCAGCTCCATCGCCGCCGGCTTCAGAAGGTCATTCGCCTTCAGTTGGCTTAGGATGACAGTCCCCGTTGCTCGCGCGATCTCCTGACGAATGCGAGGCATATCGTCGCCAAGTATCCTGATCTGCTTGCCGACCCTGGAGGGGCCCGCCACCGCTGGCTGTTGCTCGGCAGGCCGAGTTTCCAGCTCAGCGATGCGAACTTGGGCGGCCTCCAAGGCCAGTCGGGTGTCTTCCAGCTCCTTCTCCAGCTGGGAGGTCTTCTTCGCCATCTCCACCTCGGCGGCCTGCAAAAATGAGAAGACGCGGAAGGTAAGCAAACTATTCGGCAAAATGGCGAGTATCCCAGAAGCGAGTATATAAGCGAGGCGAGTACCTCATACTCCTTCTCTTTGAGCCCCATGGCGATCATCTTCTTGCATTGGGTCTTGATCACCCCTTCATACTCGAGCAATCGCCTTGCTGTCGTATGGGCCAGCTCGGAAGCTCGCAGCAGAGATCGCGAGGTCTGGTGAGCCAGATACTCGGAGGACTCCTCCTGCAGTCTCTCGGCATCCTCGCGACCATAGATGGCGTGGAGCACATCGAAGCCCTCGCCCTTGTCCTCCCAGTCCTCCGACCATGGCGGGAGGTTGGAGCTTAGAGACACCACGTGGGCGCTCTCCGACCAGGTCACCAAGGGGCGACCATAGGAATCCTCGCCACGCCCGCTGAGGTTGAAGTTCGGATGGGTGTAAGGCTCGCCGGCCTCAGAAGCGTCCGCCTTCTTGCCAAGGTCCCTGTGGGCGACCTCTTTCTTCTTCCGCTTCTTCGAAAGCCCAGAACTATCGCCGACGATCGCGGGCTCATCGCCTCCTGGCGACAAGTCGATGGGCGAGTAGACCCCATCCCCGCGAGCAGAGCTCCCCGCACCTCCCTGTGTGGAAGTCGTCGCCTTCACCACCACGGGGAGAAGCTCGCGTGGCAGAACATGGACTGCTGCAACAAAAAGAAAGATATCTCCAGTTAGTCGCCAGATTGAAGACGAAGAACGAGTATTACGAATACTCGCGTGGTAGGTTACCTTCGCCCGGAAACACCTCAGCGAGTTCGTCTACTCGCCTCCTCTAGAACACCACATCAAGGCGGCGATTCTTGAAGGATTTGAGCAGTTTCTCGCCACCCTCGCTTAGGAAAGAAGCCGTGAAGACGCTCTCCGGCGGCTGGAAGGACCTGTCGGGGATTGCTTGGAAGTCGCCATTGATGACGACTAGTCGCTCTCCCCAGCGATGGTTCTTCTTCGTCGTGCCGACCAGCGTGCAGACATGGCTGCACAAGAAGACGACGCCCTCGCTTGTCGCCATGAAGTGAAATATCCGCCTGAAGACGGAAAGGTCGAAGGCGATCCCCTGATCGCGCAGGTAGCAGAGGAACCCCACGATCATCGCCACCCCATTGGGGTTGATCTGGGCAGGGACTATCCCAAAGTAGCGAAGTATCTGGGAGAACTCCATCCACAATGGTAGTCGCAAGCCCACCTCAAAATGGCGAGTAGGGAACACCCGCTCGGAGGTCAAGACAGTGTTTAGTCGCTCGCCCTGGCGAGGAAGTCGAGCGACAAACCCTGGCGGGATGTACTTCGCCGAGAAGAGATCCAAGTCCTTCTCAGTCGTGATGGACTTCTTGAAGGTGGTCGCCGCGAAGTTCTTGGCGTGATTGGCACGCCGAATGGTCGCCTCGTCAGACATCTTGGAGGAGAGGAGGGAAGAAAGGCGAGTATCGAAGAAGACAAGAAGAGGAGAGGAGGACGGAAGATACTCGTGTGTGAGTTAGAAGATCGCCAAAAGCATAATAAATACTCACCCCCCCCCCCCCCCCCCACCCCCACCCCCACCCCCCCCCCCCCCCCTATTTATAGTAGTCGGGTAGCTTGGCTTATCGAGCACGACGGCGCGATTAGGAATAAGGGTGTGGCGAGTGTTAAGTTAAAGTCGCCAAGTCAGCAATGCGCGTCAGCAAGGTGCCGACTTCCAAAGCGCGAAGACCTGCAAGAAGAAGCAGAAAAGAAGATCGCTAGACACAGGCGACATGCAGACAGTACTCGCCAAAATTAAAGAAGATAGAAAAAAAACTGACAAAAAATCCATCACAGAAAAAGAAAGCAGAGCAAGTAATAAAAGGCGAGTTTCCAATACTCGCCTAAATAATATTACATCAATAAGAGATGTTTCAGAGTTACAAGAGTGCTCGTCAGGGGCGACATAACATAGAAAGGAGAAAATAAAGAAAAGACAACATCTAGGGAGGCGCCTGAAGATTCGCCTGAGGATCTGGAGGCTGAGGATGTCGCCTAACCCAGCCCAAGCTACGAGCTCGCTTGAAGTGCTCGAAGGCTACGGACATCGCATCCTCGCCCTACCGCAGCTGGTCTGCAATCCTCGCCAGCCGACCGACCGAGCCCATGCTCGCGCGCATCCCCACCATCTCGTCATGATGCAGCTACTGGCGATGCTCGAGCCTCGCAACTCGACGCTCCAGGTCGCTGACAGTGTGAATGCTAGATTCTGCACCAGCCAGGCGAGTATCGAACTCTTCCATCCGTGATACTCGCACCTCCAACTCAGTCAAGCGACGATGAGCGTCAGTGCTCGCCAGGCGCTCAACCCGCGACCCCATATCAGTCAGGCGGCGATGAGGCTCGCTGACCGCCAGGCGCTCTAGCTTTGCCTCCAGATCCAGGATCGCGCGAGTAGCCATCTCCTGGTACTCGCGAGAAGGAAGCCCACCCACGGGCAGCTGCGAGCTGCTCGCCAACCCCGAAGATTCAAGAGGCGGTGGTGGTGGAAGCACGCTGCCCTCCAGAGGAGCCCGTTGCTCGCTCATCGGTCTCCTCTCCAGCAATGAGTTGTGGAGAACTCGCGTCGAGCGCCCACCACCCCTAGGAGAGATCATGGGAGACGATCTCAGAGGAGGAACGGCCAGAGGCTCCTCCTGAGCAGCGACAGTAGACGAATCTGCGAGCATAGAAGAAACGTTTAGCAACACGGGCCATGTCGAGGCTAATCAAAGAGGGTGGCAAGTAGGTAGCTCCCACCTCGCGCAGGAGCGGGATTCTCCGGTTGATTCTGGGTCGAGGTCTCAGGTATGCTCGCCTCCTCGGCGACCTTTGGAGCAGGAGGATCAAGGACCGGCGAGCCGTCCCTATTGGACAACCCCAACTCGTCCAGCAGCTGCCGATGTTGGTCGCCCAAAGGGGCGGCGGAATCGTCTTCAGCAACCTTCTTCTTCCCCTTCTTCTTCTTCTTCGCCAGCCTCTTCCTCTTCTTGGTAGCGAGGAAGTCTTCAACTTCAGGATCTAGGCGTGGAGGGAGCGAAGGACCATCAAACATGCCAACAAGACCAGCCATGGCCGCCTTAGCCTCTGCAGCATAATCGCGCGCCATCTTGAGCGAGTTCAGAAAAGACGTGCCACCAGAGACCCCTACCCCTCTATTTATAGAGCTCGAGCGTCGGCCAGCGAGATGGCGAATATAAGTCAATAGTTGCCAATAGGCAATCTCGTCGAATGAAGGTTGGATGATTCTTTCCGAGCAACTACGTTACTCGCAAAGAGCGGGGATTGTGTACAACCCTCATTCTCCGAGGATAGGACCCACCCAAGGCCACGTAGACAAAAGTCAAAGGTCAAAGAGTCAACACAGAGACCAGCAGTCCAAGGCAGAAGCAGAAGAGACCCTGGCGAGTATGCAGGTGATAGTCGCCAGGTAGGCGAGTATCGATTAGAGGAGCTCGTCGCGCGCAGGAAGCAGCAGAAGCCCTGGGCGAGTATTGGCCCGGCGTGTGCGAGCAGCACCCAATACTCGCCAGATGGGCGACTATGGCATAGTACTCGCCGAGTATCCCATAGTCGCCGGGTTGGGGGCTGGGCTATAAAAAGCCCCCCCTACCCTTTGGTTTTCCTATAAATAAGACTCCAGGGGTACTTGGATTGGCACTTGGACTTGAGCTTTTGGACCCCGATTCCCGAACTCTCGAGCCCGTCACCCTTGCTTTTAGTCAAGTCGGTGCCTTCCCTGTATCAAGCTCGGCCACTTTGGTTTCGGAGGGGAAGACTCTCTCGAGCTTCTGGGTACGTGGTAGGACCTCCCTGCCGCAGCGCCTGGGGTGCAGTTCGTTGCTCTTCTAGCTTTGTCGTTGTTGCCAGCCAGGTCATCTCGTTGGACTGCTGGGCGAGTATCCTCCGGCTGCATCGGTTCGAATTTTGAGGTCAGGATTTTCCTGGCGTCAACACCTCTCATCTCTTTTTGAAGTTTAAGGTGCACATTAACAACATATCCTCCACCGTTATATTGGTCCTCTCAGCTTGCCCATCCATTTGCAGATGGAAATCAGCGCTAAACTTTAGTTTGGTACCCAACAAGTGATGAATAAGCCTCCAATCATTGGACATGAAGCGCCAATCTCAGTCACTAACGATGCTAGAACGAACATCGTGTAACTGAGCTATGTTCTCACCATACATCTTGACAAGTTTCTCCACCGTTATGTTCTTCCAGTTTGGAATAAAGTGCGACAACTTCGTCAAATGATCAACGATCACCCAAATTTCATCGTTTCCCTGTTGCGGCCTTGGCAAGCTATGCACAAATTCCATCGATTTGTTGTCAAACTTCCACTCCTGAATTAGCAAAGACTTCAAAAATCCATTCGGTCGTTGACATTTGGCCTTCACAAGCGCACAAGTGTGACACTTTGCTACAAATAGGGCAATGCATTTCTTCATTCCTGACCACCAAAATAAACTCTTCATATCCATATACATCTTTTTGCTCTCTGGATGAATCGAGTACTTGGAATAATGCATCTCGTACATCAAGTCATCACGGAGTTTCCCAAATCTAGGGATACACAATCTACCACCCTTCTACAGAAGTTCGTCCTCATAGGAAAACACGACGTTTGACCCCTCCATGGTCTCCGCCACATAGTGTTGCATGCTCTCATTGAGCTCCAAATCTCATCGAACTCGATTCAAAATGTCATATTAGACCTCCATCAAGTTCAAGCACACAACAACTTACGTACTCTGATCAACACAAGTGATCTTAAGAGCCTCCAAATCACGAGCTAGGTTGTCATCATGAGCCAAAATCCAACTCGCTTACACGAGTGCTGATGCGTGCATTTCATATATAGTTTTTACCCTACAATTCATTGTGTAATCATCATATTTTGTGCAAGATATGTTTAGAAAGTGTTCATTTTTGCATATCTGGGTTTGGTGGATGTACATTAATTTGCTGCATGTGTGATTTTGTATGCGTTCTGGGGGTACTTATGTTCAAAATTGCTCATGCACGCCTGTGCACTTCACATTGCGCACGCATGCATCCCCTATTCCCCTAGATGATGCCTAATTTATCAATCTGAATTCGCGGGTGCGATATTTTTGCACGCACGTGCATATGTGTGTGCACAATCATTCTGTAGGTTTTGTCGAGTTCAGGATGATCTGAATTTGCGCTTGTGATATTTCTGCACGCGCATGCGTGACCTGACCACCCAGTTTTCTTCTGCTGTTTACTTCACGCACGCGCTTGCGCTTATTTTTTGTATATATTCGCTGTTTGGGATTTCTTTCAAATTGAGCACCCGTGAGCGCCGTTTTAGGTCCAGTTTCGCCCCAAAGAACTAGGGTTTTGACCCTAGCTCCTCCAACCTCCCCAGAAGGTGATTTACAAGGTGTTATTAGAGCTTCAAGCCGGAGCACTTGACGTGGAGGTGAACAAACCAGAGAGAAGATATGACTAGGAGTAGGTGACAACTCTCTCCCATATCGTGGAAGGTAGCCAAGGAAGAGTTGGAAGAGATGGTTGACCAAGCCATGTGTAACACCTTGCATGCAACAAACAATATAACAATAGGTCCGGCCGAGACCCCACGCTATATTGAACACACAAGCTAAACATTATGAGATGATAAACAACATGACCATAAATACACGAGAGTATAAAAACACTAGTGGAAACTTTGATTAAAGCAAATATATAGAATGTCTACCTTCTCAGGAATGTTTACAAATAGAGTTCCATCCTTAAGGCCTTACATTCAACAAATGTCTCAAACTCTAAGCATAACAGGCATACATCGGCACGCAGTTTGACAACATATGAAAAAATAGTAAATAGTCTGGCCTTCGAGGACTAGCATAGCTTTGGGCTTCTGCCCACTACTTCCTGCTTGGCTCACCAGCACACGCACCATCCACAAATAAGAAATAAACGAGGGTCAGCTATGAGTTGACCACAAACCGCATAACGATTTCACCCCAGGTCATTCTAGTCGGCTCTAGGGCAGGGCACCGCTCACCTGCAAGCAATTTGCACATGCAATATGTAATATAATAAAGAAAGTGCCTCTACTCTACACAAGGTGATGTTTCAAGCACAATCAATCTTCTAGGTTAAGCATCAAAGAAAGGGGAACCTAGGTATGAAAATGATGTTAGTTGGGTTCACCCGGATGTTCCCCACAACAGCCTAAGCAAGCGTGCATGAGGCTAACATAACATCAATTCATCCCATCACAAATGTGGGTACTCACGACCACACATTTCATTTTATCAAGGCATGCTTCCAATGTACTCCCACATGAGTACTACCTCCAATCTAAGTTATGAAACTTAATTATCGCTTGAGCATTTACTGATCGGAGAAAACCCTCCTACACATGTCTCTCTCATGGTCTGTCAGCATACCAGAGCTTTAACCTCGAGCTGAATTGCATGGTGCGGGTTCAGTTCAGCTTGTTCCCGTTGCTCAAATCATCATAACTTACAGCACGATGCAGGTGCATCTTTACCTCATCCCGTGCAAGTTTAACACATGCAAGTGATACCAAAATATCAAACTACATACCTAATCCATACAAGAGGACTTATGCTTCGCAAACACAACCAACGTAGGAGGTCCAAGTCAACTCCACTACGAATCGGTGTTAATGTTTACATTCAACCACATCAATTAACACATACAAGTGCTACC
Organism: Dactylorhiza incarnata; assembly: GCA_033032865.1. Classification (NCBI taxonomy): domain Eukaryota; kingdom Viridiplantae; phylum Streptophyta; class Magnoliopsida; order Asparagales; family Orchidaceae; genus Dactylorhiza; species Dactylorhiza incarnata. Next base: position 2,722,468 of record JAWHQI010000321.1, on the reverse strand, counting down.
AAAGTATCTAGTTACGTACCTAATACATACACGTGGACTTAGGCTTCGCAAACACTACCAACATAGGAGGTCCAAGTCAGCTCCACTACGAATCTTTGGTGAAGCTTTGCATTCAACCACATCATAATCATGGGGCTTCCGTTAGGTATCCAAGAAACGCCTAAATCTCAAGTCCCGTAACAATATAACATATTCCACAGAGTCATTCTCTGGCATGCATTCTAGGCTTAACCTAAATGCAACGTCACAATCAAGCATCATCGATCCGCGTTAACGGTCACGAGTAGGCTTCACACAAAATACCTAAATCCGTTCATCTTCCGAATTTCAATATGCAATAAATGCCGAGGAAGGACACAATCAACCCGGAGTTCCAAAGAACCAAAGGGAGTCTTGCACTTCACTAATTAGTGAAAGAGACAACTCAATGCAAGCATATAAAAAGTGTATGAAGGACGAAAAACGTCTTAAAATCGGGAAGAATGATCGTTACCCTTGCTGATCTCTTTGACGCTATGAATCCAAGATTTGAGTCGATTGGAAATGAACGCTGCGGGTTCCTCTCCATGGATCTGGACTCAGCTCGCGATTCGAAGTTCTGAAGCTCCAACAATAGCTGAAAAGGACTTTTCTTCCTCTTCTTCGACTTTTTTCTTTCCCAGCTTGGAGAGAGAAAAGCTAAGGTAAAAATGACTTAAAGTCTTATCCTTAGCCGTATTTAACCTTGTGGACAAGTCCTATCCAAAAGGTACGAGTTCCAAGAAGATTTGATGGAATAAATCGCGAAATAGTTTTCCATCTTTCTGCCAGGTATGTCGACTAGAGCTCTAGTCGACATACATCTTGTGTTGGCTAGACCTATAGTCAACAAGCTCTTCTAGCTGATAACTGCATATGTCGACTAGAGCTTGTCGACTAGACCTCTAGTCGACAAGCCAATAATATGTCTAGTCGATAGAATGCTTATGTCGACTAGATTTATAGTCGGCATGAAGCTTATGTCGGTTAGACTTCTAGTCGACAAGCTGCTTATGTCGATTAGATTTTTAGTCGATAAGGCAATTCTTTCTAGTCGATGTTAAGCCCATGTCGACTAGACCTCTAGTTGACATGCCGACTTTCTTCAAGTCGAGTTTGCTGACTTTCTTACCATTAGGCAATGGGGTATTACATTGTGCTCCCCTTCGAGTCTAAGGAAGTGTCTCTCATTTCATTCGTATCAAGTAGTGGTAACTTGTATCTCTCCCCTATCATTTAGAATACTTGTAATATTTATTAAAGTGTACTTTAAAGCACCTACACACCATGACCATTGGGTGTAGGTGTTCATAGTTGCATTTCTATTGTGGATGGTATGGATGATATAGTGTTATTCTAGTTGTATTTTTCTTCAAGTGTTTGTGATATTGATGTTTGGTTGTTCTTGTGATGATGTTGTGAGCTTGTTGTAGAGCCGCATTTGAGTGAGCTTATGAGAATGTGAGTTTGGCTTTGAGATTGCAAAGTGAGAGCGAAGAGGTGAGGGTGACCCTCATTGGTGATTGTGAGTGAGAGGTGGTGTAGGCAACCTGTGGAGGTGTGAAGCGGTGTTTACGACCCGCGGAGGTGCAAAGCGGGGGAAAGAGATCCACAGAGGTGTGAAGAGGTGGAAGGAGATCCACGTAGGAGCGAAGCTGTGATGGTGACCCACACTTTAGTGTAGATTTATTTTCTTTCTATATTTGTTAAGAAACCCCCACTAAATTAACGCTTCCCGCTACAAACTTTTATTTCAAATCTTTCTCGAGAGATTGCTGTTGGGAATATTGCCCTCAATGTTCCTTTGATTTGAAGAGGCATCACTCACACTCAATGCTAAGTACAAGTTGTATTTGATAAACTCTATTTCTATCTCATAAGTATGCAGGACTAAGGCACACCATGGTGTAGTGTATGATCAGCTGAGAAGGTCTCACTGTCTCAGCTGAACCGCTGAGACAAGACCAGGAGCTGCTGAGAAGGCATCTGGGCAAGCTGAGCTGCAGATAGAATAAATCGCTAAGACGACTGTCTGTCTCAGCGGATCCGCTGAGACGGGAAAGTAGCAGCAAATATCCGCTGAGACTTGGCGAGTTCGTCAAACGAAGAATAAAGTTCGTCGAATGCAGAGACGGGACAGAAGCAAACGCTGAGACTTGGCGAGTTCGTCGAACGAAGAATGAAGTTCGTCAAACACAGAGACGGGACAGAAGCAAACACTGAGACTTGGCAAGTTCGTCGAACGAAGAATGAAGTTCGTCGAACGCAGAGACGGGACAGAAGCAAACGCTGAGACTTGGCGAGTTCGTCGAACGAAGAATGAAGTTTGTCGAACGCAGAATGCAGTTCGTCGAACGCAGAAACTTCTCTGCAGATCGATAGAATCCGCTGAGAAGGGGAAGCCATCTCAGCCCAACCGCTGAGACAGTTCAAACGTGACATGGCGGGTTCTAATTTTGGCGCAAGCTGCAGAAAAGTATTGTGGGGTCCACCAGTCACTCTCATATCTGTCAGAAGGACGGCTGAGAGCCGTTGAAGATCAGGGATGTATAAAAGAAGAAGTTAGGGCACTTTTGAGAAGAGTCGGTCGAGTGCTAAAACATATAGACTGTTCCATTGACGACCCCCGTTCTCCTCATTCTCCTCCTGCTCACTGAACAAGCAAGAAGAATCTGAGAGACAAAGATAGCTCCTCTACAAGAAGGAGCAAGGTGATCTTCCATCCTTCAACTGAAGAGGAAGATCAGTTTGTTGCTGTCATCATCATCTCCAGCTACAAGAAAGCACAATCTGTGCAGGAACTACAGAAGACATCTTCTCTGTGCTGTCTGTTGTAGTAAGCTTAAAAGCTCTTTTACTGTATGGCTATTTGGCCTGAGTTTGTAGGGTCATTTGGTCTGAGTTGTAGGGTTGTTAGGCCTGAGTTTGTAGGGTTGTTAGGCCTGAGTTTGTAGGGCCATTTGTCCTGAGGTTGTAGGACCAGGAGGTGGTCTGAGCTGTAGGAGGTGGAGTCCTCTGAGGTAGGATCAGTGTGTGATCTGAGGTAGGGCTGAATAGCCTGAGTTGTAGAGCTGAGCGGTCAGCTTGAGGTAGGACCAGCAGGTGGTCTGAGTTGTAGGAGGTGGATTCCTCTGAGGTAGGGTTGTTGTGCCTGAGGTAGGGTTTGGAAAAACCTGAGAGATCCTGAGGGATCTGTGTTGTAAGCTCTTGGAGGTGAGTTTGGAGAATTTGACCTTGTCTAACTCATTGTTAGAAAGGTGAAGGGGGAAAGAGGACTACTCAAGACACCCTGTCTTGAGGAACCTCTATAAATACTTGTGTGTTTCTGTGTGCTTGATAATTTACTAATACTAACTCAAAAAATAGCTAAGCTAACTAGGGTAAAATAAAAGAAACCTATTCACCCCCATCCCCTCTAGGTGAATTAGATCATATACCTATAATCTTTCAAGTGGTATCAGAGGGGGGTTAGTCATAAAGGGCTTAACTGTCTGACCAGATCCTACATAGGTATTGTTATTTCTGAATCCAATGGCTTCTAATGGAGTTCAGAAGGAAATGGGTTCCATGAAGCTCCCTATATGCAAAAAGAAAACCTTTGGCATCTGGAAATAAAGGGTTAGGCTGTACATGGAAGCTTCAGACCCTAGGATCTATATCACTGTTCAGGAAGGCCCCTTCCTTATCACAAAGCCCTCCACCATTGATCCTACTAGGCAGGTAGGCAAGTCTTACAATGAAATGACAAGGGATGAGATATCATTGGCTAAAATGGATAAAAGGGCTCAAAATATTATAGTTAATGCTATTGATGATTCCACATTTCAAAACTTGGTTCACTGCACTACTGCCAAGGAAATGTGGGATACATTAGTAGTATATATGGAAGGGACAGCTGAAGTAAGGGATGATAGAAAGCCACTCCTTAACTAAGAGTATGAAACCTTCAGGCAGCAGAGCCAGGAAAGCATCTCCATGTGCTATGAGAGGTTCTTCAGAATAGTCAATGAGCTGAGAACCTATGAGAAAGTGTTCACTAATTATGAGCTGAATGATAAGTTCCTCAGATCTCTAACAAGGGATTGGGACACAAAAATCTGTGCTATCAGGGAAGTGGTCAGTCTTGGTGAGACCCCCACTCACACTCTGTTTGGAAAGTTGCTCTCATATGAGATGCAACTGTCTGCAAGAACACCTCAACAAGGGAGCAGGCAAGGGAGAAATCTGTAGCTCTCAAAGCTGACAGCTCCAAGAAAAGCAAGGGCAGGATGGTGTCTCCTCTAAGGAGAAGTGCTGAATTTGAAGTCAGCACCTCAGATAGCTCTTCCTCTGATGAAGAGTTTGATGTCTTCTCAAGGCAGTTCAAGAAGATGATGAGGAGGAAGCAATGGAAGAACAAGCCCTCCTCCTCATCACACTCCAAGAAAGACCACAGGAAACCTGAAAGACAGCACACAAAGGGTGACAAGTATGATTCCAAATCTAGTAAACATGTTTCAAATGACATAATTTGCTATTCCTGCAGCAAACCTGGATATGTCATAGCTGACTGTCCAGCCAAAAGAAAGGAGAATGGTGATAAGAAGCATCATCACCAAAAGGATAGGAAGGGTGAAAAATCCTTCCTAGCAAAGAAAGGAAAAAGCTGGAGTGAATCTGAATCCTCAACTTCAGATTCAGAGAATGAAGAAGAAGCCTACATAGGGTTGTTTGCAGCAGAAGAAGATGAAGATTATCCTGCTGCCAAGGTTGGAATCAGGGCTCTTCTATCACATTCAGATAGTGACATAGAGGAGGATGAAGACTACAAAGATCAGTTAGGTCTTATGGCCTTCACTGATGAGGAAGACAGTCAGAATATTTCTGATAATGAATAGGTATTAATTCACTCCACTTCCCTTTCTGATCATGATGCATGCCCTGAAGCACATTCATCACATGGTGAAAGTGATTCAGAATCTGAAGTAGATGTCAATCAATTGATTGACAAGTATGATGCTCTCTTGGAAACTCTGAAAAGGAGCAAAAAGCTAGCTGAGAGGACCCAGCGCAACCAACTACACCAAAAGCCCGGACTGTTGGTGAAGGCGCAACTTAATCTTTATATCAATGGAAGGGCGCTACGGGTCAAGTGAGGAGACGCTGGACCCAACAATCCCCCCCCCCCCCACTAGCGTCCAGCACGACCCACAATTCAGAGGTGCTCCATATGGCCCGCAGGCTCAGAGGTGGCTTGACACATGGCTGCGGCCGCCTGACCCACCGGGACCCACACAGGTAGAGAGAATTTCAGGAATTATCAGCGCCCCCCCCCCCCCCCCCCCGGTCTCGAACCCGCAACCTGTTTTGATACCAATTGAGAGGACCCAGCGCAACCAACTACACCAAAAGCCCGGACTGTTGGTGAAGGCGCAACTTGATCTTTATATCAATGGAAGGGCGCTACGGGTCAAGTGAGGAGACGCTGGACCCAACACTATCCGAGAGGCAAGCCCAAGAGATAGATTCAATTAAAATGGAAAAATAAGAATGCACTGAATCTTCTACCACAGATGTATAGAGAAATTAGCCATCTGAAGGGGATAACTATCACCCATCTGGCACCATATCCCTGAAGAACAAGGTCATCAAGGATCTTGAGGAGAAGCTTGTGAAAGAAAGAAGCCTAGTGGCTCAATTCTCCAAGCCTAAATCTATGCTCCCTATTATTGACTCCTTCTCTTCTCAATCCAATAGAAGAGGACTAGGATTCAATAAAATGGAAGCAGGAGAAGGGAGTGGAGAAAAGAGCAGGGGTAAGGCTAAGCATCAAACCACCTTTCAAAAGGTATTTCTTCCTTCCAACAGGTATGACCATGAAAGTATATATGGTCACTAGAAGAATGGAAGTACCTATAAGAAGGAAAATACTCCTTCCCATAGTGGAGGAAAGGGAATGAGATTGAGTGCTATGAAGGCTCTCCATGAGGGAATTCAAATGGCCCAACATGGACCATTTATATTTGGCACATCAGCCCCTTCATACAAGGATAAGAATGCAAGCTCTTCTAAATTTATTTCAGCTAAGAACATGACAGCTGTCAAATCTGTTGACAAGGCTTGTTGCTCAGTGTCAGATGCCATCAGATCTTGTATGGCTGCCAAGCCAAAGCAAGCTGATGCCATCAGGACAAAAAGCATCAAGACAGCACATAGATTGACATTCAGTCAAATCATTGCTGAGAGAAACAGGAAGACTGCAGCTGTCTCCCCTCCTGAACACAGGCACAGTAATGCTAATTCCTCAAGAAATGTTCAGAAGAGGAGATATAACATTCATGAATATTGGTGTTGTGGTAAAGTGGGACACTTTGCCATAGACTGTTGGCACAATCCTAATGTGCCATGTGCAAAGATGAGCCTTCCTGCAAAGGGTGCAGCTAGTGTAAGGTCATTTTATCATGCTAACAAGTACCTAGGACCCAAAGTTATTTGGGCTCCTAAGGATCACTAAACTCTTTCTTGCAGGATAGTTCAAGTACTAGCCTCACCCAAATTTGGTACTTGGACAGTGGGTGCTCAAGGCACATGATAGGAACAAGTTAGATGAAAATGACAAAATCATAAAGAACAAGGCAAGGCTGGTAGCCAAGGGGGAGCTGTTGTGCACAACTATTGTGGATTCAACACCAGCTAGAGGACTACAACCTCAAGGCATTAAAGTAATCCTATCTCTAATGATTTTAAAGTAGGATGATCAGCTTAAGCAGAACAATCTGCTTCAGCTGAGCTTCAGATTGCACTTAGACAGCTGGGAAAAATTTGGGTTCGACGAACTCTTTCCTGAGTTCGACGAACTCTTTCCTGAGTTCAACGAACGTCGACTTTGAGTTCGACGAAATCAGCTTTATGTTGTAGTTCTTAGATAAACTAAGTTAGTGTTCGACGAACTCAGTTTGAGTTCGACGAACTCAGCTTTGAGTTCGACGAACTCAGTTTTGAGTTCGACGAACTCAACATTATGACATAAGTTTAATTTACACTTACAATCATAAGAACAATACAAATGCTCCAAATGCGGGGAAGCTAGAAAGGGTTATTCAAAAGGAACAAGAACAGGTAATAAAAATTATAGTACTCACATTGAGGGGGAGCAAGTTCCTGCTCAGGTTGAGGGGGAGATAGCCAATGCTAAGAGAGTCAGAGAAGATGAAGGATGACCTAAAGGGAAATTTGGAAAATGCTTTCTAAACCCTCTCAGGGTCTGTAGCTGCTGCCTCCCAATCTCTAGAGGGAAAAATAGTTGAAGAAACCAGAAAGGGGGAGATGGCCAATGCTAAGACCAACTCAGAGTTAGCTTTGAGTACAAGGATTGCCCTCTGAGTTAGTCAAAGCTGAATATAATTTGTCATGAGTTTTGATAGAATGCTTAAACAATGTTATCTTCTAGAAGCAATGTTATCATGAATGTTATATAGATCATTTTCATGATAGGTTTTTGCTGGCTATGTACCTTAACATTGGGAATGTTCTGCCTTCTTCAAATAGGGGGAGATTGTTGGGAATATTGCCCTCAATGTTCCTTTGATTTGAAGAGGCATCACTCACACTCAATGCTAAGTATAAGTTGTATTTGATAAACTCTATTTCTATCTCATAAGTATGCAGGACAAGGGCACACCATGGTGTAGTGTATGATCAGCTGAGAAGGTCTCACTGTCTCAGCTGAACCGTTGAGACAAGACCAGGAGCCGCTGAGAAGGCATCTAGGCAATCTGAGTTGCAGATAGAAGAAACCGCTGAGACGACTGTATGTCTCAGCGGATCCGCTGAGACGGGAAAGAAGCAGCAAATATCTGCTGATACTTGGCGAGTTCGTCGAACGAAGAATGAAGTTCATCGAACGCAGAGACGGGATAGAAGCAAACGCTGAGACTTAGCGAGTTCGTCGAACGAAGAATGAAGTTCGTCGAACGCAGAGATGGGACAGAAGCAAATGCTGAGACTTGGCGAGTTCATCGAATGAAGAATGAAGTTCGTCGAACGCAGAGACGGGACAGAAGCAAACGCTGAGACTTAGCGAGTTTGTCGAATGAAGAATGAAGTTCATCGAACGCAGAATGCAGTTCGTCGAACGCAGAAACTTCTCTGTAGATCGATAGAATCCGCTGAGAAGAGGAAGCCATCTCAGCCCAACCGCTGAGACAGTTCAAACGTGGCATGGCGGGTTCTGCTTTTGGCGCAAGCTGCAGAAAAGTATTGTGGGGTCCACCAGTCACTCCCATATCTATCAGAAGGACGGCTGAGAGCCGTTGAAGATCAGGGATGTATAAAAGAAGAAGTTATGACACTTTTGAGAAGAGTCGGTCGAGTGCTAAAACATATAGACTGTTCCATTGACGGCCCCCGTTCTCCTCATTCTCCTCTTGCTCACTGAACAAGCAAGAAGAATCTGAGAGACAAAGATAGCTCCTCTACAAGAAGGAGCAAGGTGATCTTCCATCCTTCAACTGAAGAGGAAGATCAGTTTGTAGCTGCCATCATCATCTCCAGCTACAAGAAAGCACAAGCTGTGCAGGAACTACAGAAGACATCTTCTCTATGCTGTCTGCTGTAGTAAGCTTAAAAACTCTTTTACTGTAGGGCTATTTGGCCTGAGTTTGTAGGGTCATTTGGCCTAAGTTGTAGGGTTGTTAGGCCTGAGTTTGTAGGGATGTTAGGCCTGAGTTTGTAGGGCCATTTGGCCTGAGGTTGTAGGACCAGGAGGTGGTCTGAGTTGTAGGAGGTGGAGTCCTCTGAGGTAGGATCAGTGTGTGATCTGAGGTAGGGCTGAATAGCCTGAGTTGTAGAGCTGAGAGGTCAGCTTGAGGTAGGACCAGCAGGTGGTCTGAGTTGTAGGATGTGAATTCCTCTGAGGTAGGGCTGCTGTGCCTGAGGTAGGGTTTGGGAAAACCTGAGAGATCCTGAGGGATCTGTGTTGTAAGCTCTTGGAGCTGAGTTTGGAGAAGTTGGCCTTGTCTAACTCATTGTTAGAAAGGTGAAGGGGGAAAGAAGACTACTCAAGACACCTTGTCTTGAGGAACCTCTATAAATGTTTGTGTGTTTCTGTGTGCTTGATAATTTACTAATACTAACTCAGAAAACAGCTAGGCTAACTAGGGTAAAATAAAAGAAACCTATTCACCCCCCTTTAGGTGAATTAGATCATATACCTATAATCTTTCAATTGCTCCACCCCATCGTGTTCCGTGTGAGATCGATACTCGGGGATCATATTCTTTTTTTATTATTACTTGTACGATCGTGGTGTACCCACACCGATTGGATGCATTAAGTTTTTAGCGCTGATACCAGGGAACACGGCAAGTGTGTGTTGTCTTTTGGGAAAGTCGAGAGATAAAGATCTTTTTCATTTGTACAACACATTTCTTTTTGTTTTACTGTATTTGTTTGTTTTCTTTCAATCATTTGTTGTTATTGTATTGTTTGATCCAAGTATTACTTTCATTTCTAGATTTATGCATATTTGTTTCTTAGAATTATCTGTGTTGAATCCCCATCCACACCTTGATGTATGCTCCTCAACAATGTAAATAGTGCGGGGATCGTTACAATTGTAGTGAGGTATGCCATAAGGGAAACCGTGGTTATAATTCTCATGACTCATCCTATGGAGAATCAACTTCTTATGGATCATCATATGGTGTGCTTAATTATTATATACACGTAGCTCCGCAACAGACATTGCACTGCCCTTAGGTTTGGCCACTTTTAGGCCTAGACCCACGGGAAGGCGATGCCTGTTCGGTCAAAGCACGGATCATACGACAAGGGTTCCTTTTCTGAACCTTCCTCTGCAATTCCTCTCACCATGCTTGTTTCTAACATGTCTGTCTTGGAAATCACCCTGCTACATGATTACATAGCTCCTCTAAGCATAGTGCACGTAGAAGCAGCCACCAGTGAAGGGGAATCCTCCTCGCTTGCGGATGCTTCTTCTTGCATCGTCCCTGGTCTTGTGAATCCTATAGTGGAGGAAATTTCCTTCACTCCCGTTGATGTTATCATTGCAGATCCACTAGCCGGCCGGGATGATCTCGTTATTGATAACATCCCCGTATTTATTTTGGAGGAGGATGAGATGGAGCCGCCTTCTTCCACCACTCCTACTCATCAAACTCCTATTTTCTTATTTTCTAATTTCACTATCTCTCAAGTGCAGAAGGAGGTAAGGTAGCACGAGATCCCTTTTGTTTTTGAGCCTCTCTTATGTCTGTTCCTCGTAGAACGTCACTTTTACGAGAAATTTAAATATTGAGCTAGAGAACTCCGATTTGAGTTCTATCAGTTCTTATAGCCTCAAATAACCAGTATGAGTGAGATAAAACTCATTTCGTTAAAATCCAAGGTCGTGTGGTGAATATGACCGTTCCTCGTAGAACGTCACTTTTACGAGAAATTTGAATATTAAGCAAGAGAAGTTCGATTTGAGTTCTGTCAGTTCCTATAGCCTCATATAGCCAGTATGAGTGTGATGGAACTCGTTTCATTAAAATCCAAGGTCATGCGGTGAATATGACCGTTCCTCGTAGAACGTCACTTTTACGAGAAATTTGAATGTTGAGCTAGAGAACTCTGATTTGAGTTATGTCAGTTCTTATAGCCTCGTATAGCAATTACAAGTGTGATAGAACTCGTTTCGTTAAAATCCAAGGTCGTGTGGGGAATATGACCATTTCTCGTATAACGTCACTTTTACGAGAAATTTGAATATTGAGCTAGGGAACTCCAATTTGAGTTCTGTCAGTTCCTATAGACTCGTGTTGTCAATACAAGTGCAATGGGACTCGTTTTGCTGCAATCAGAGATCATATACGAAATATGACCATTTTGAGTTTCGTAGCACGCCACGACGCACATTTTTACAATATTAAGCAAATAAACTCGAAATCGAACGCGGACAGTTTCATTTGACTCATAAATTCAAAACAAGACCGACGAAGTTCGTTACGACCAATTTCGACGTCAAGATGTCAAACTATGGTCAAATCAAGCTTTATGACACGCCGAAAAGCGTGCACGCACCCATATTAGTCTAATAACCCAACATTGACAAGTCACTCGACGACTTGGACCCCTTATGACCTTAACCTACATGGGTGATGCACCCCAGGGTTGACTTTGGTCAAACCCTCCAAAACGTCACAAATTTGTACTAAAGACTCCCCCCCCCCCCCCCCCCCCCCCCCCCCCCCATTTGGAGGTACTTACCAAGGCCACATTTGCCAAATGGGCTTTAGCCTCATGCTTGAAATGGAGGAGTAGTCAAGAAGATCTCCCTTCATCTCCCTCTTCTCTCTTCCCCCAAGATAAGCCATGATAAGGACACATGGCCATAATTGGCCCCCTAGATGGCTGCCAGCACACTAACCCAGCTCCACCAAGGTTAAGCCAAACCCTAACCTCAAGGGGATTAGTCCCACATCGAGAGAGGAAGGAGGGGTAGGCCACCTCAACCTTATAAATAAAACCCCTCCCTCCAGAGCATCACATACCCTGCCCAGCTTAGGCCGACCCCAAGTTGCCACCATGCCGGAGCTACCTCGCCGAAAAACCCACACCCGAGCCCTCACCAACCTCGCCACACCCTCATGGCCCATCTACTTGGAAGCTTCCAACGGACCCAACACCAGGTAGAACCTCTCCCCCTCCCCCTTCCACACCCTCCTAACGTCTTGCATGCCTCCCCCGGCTGCCGGAGCGACGCCGCCACCACCCGAGCCAAGCTCTAGGCTCTGGTAGTGGTCGCACGAGATACCCCCCCCCCCCCCCCCCCGCCCAACGCCGGTGGTGGCGCTGGGAGGGTGGTACTGGTCTGGAGATACCCCACCGACAGAGGCAGACGGTGGTGCCGCCGGAGAATGCATCTCCGGCGGGTACCCATGAAGCCCATCTATTTGACGGGCTCTTTTTTAGTTTTCGGCGACGGCCGGCGGCGCAAGGCCGCCGGGTCACCGTCGGGAGAGGATCGACCCCCGGCGAGCCGGTCGGGGGTAGTGGTGGCTTGGCGTTAAACCACACAGAGAGGCGGGGCGGCGCGGCACGGGCGAGAGCGGGGACGGCCGCGCCACCCTACCCTCTATTTAGTTAAACTCCGGCGGTGGCCGGCGGCGCCAGGCCGCCGACCACCGCCAGGGGTTTCGCAGGCCCCCAGCGAGTCAGCCGAGGGCGGCGCCATGGCCTGATGGCCGCTGGTGGGCGGCGGCAGAAACCCGCAAGCTTCCGCCGACCGGGACTCTCCAGCTGTCGTCTGATCTTTCACAGAAGACTAGACGTCCAGGGGATCCTTAAATCCCGCACCTACCTCAACTTTTGCGCCCCTACAACGGATCGATTCAGATCTGTTGTGGGGGTACAAGGACAGGATGTGCGCCCTGCGGCGCCACCCCAGCCGCAGGATCTAGATTCAGGATGGCTATCCGCACCCCAACTCTACCCAGTTGGTTTCCCGATTTTTCTAAGGCCAATATAGGCACCTAGGAATGAAACTTTGAACATGAAAAATGTTCCCCACCAAGGGGACTGTCTGCCATAAAATTTTGGGATTTTTATGAAATCATTTAATATTTTTGGAAATTAAAATAAGTCTTACTTGAATAATTTAAGGGACCTAAGTCTGTTATAAAATCTTAATAAAATTTACAGTGATACCATGGTCCTATACAAGTGTCCCGAAACAACTTAATATTTTTAGAAATTAAAATAATGTTTAACTAATTAATTTTATTGCCCCAACCAGTCACAAAATCCTGGAAAAATTTCCAGAAAGTATATAGGAAAAATTTCCCGAAAGTTATAAACAGGATCTCGCGAGCTACAGTGAGGAGGTCCCGCCAAGTACCGGAAAGTATATAGGAATTTTCCCTTCTAAACAAGAGCTGTGCTCGGGATAAGGGAGACACGAAGTTTTTAGGAACCTTGGGGGAGTCAATGTGCCTTCTAATTGTCATGGGGGGGGGGGGGGTATATGGACTGCGAATAACCACCTCGCCTCTTAAAATACTGGGCACCTGGCGAGATGTTTATTGTTGTTTTCAGCGAGGTCGCCTTATGCTGAGGCCCTGCTATAGCTTGTCGAGCTCGTCGGTAGTATATGCGAGCTCTCGAATCGCCTCATCGAGCTCGTCGGTAGTGTAGGGGAGCTCTCGCCCCTTTTTGGTGATCTTGTCGGTAGTATAGGCGAGCTCTCGAATCTTCTTGGTGACCTTCTTGTCCTCGCCTCTTTGGGTTGAGGGGCAATTTTTAGAGATAAGGGGGCTCACCACTGGGTCGGGGCCCATCTCGACAAATATAGGTTGTACATAGAGGATACAATTCATCATCCCATACTTGTGAAAAAAATATTGAGGACGTGATAATAAAATTCATCATTCTCTATAAAAATTCGATTCAAAATGTACGGGGTGGAGGATAAAATTCATCACCCCCTCTTAAGACATTTTTATGCCAATTTGTTGATTATCTTACCCTTGAAACCTAAGCCAATATGAATTTCAAGTCGAAGTAATCCTATAATTATTTTTAGAAATTAATTTGGTGAGAGAGTATATTTAATATGTTGTAGTTTTCTAACAAGTTTTTAATGCTTGTTTTAAAAGTTTATACAATTTTAATTTTGGATTGATTTGCTTGATTCAGTACAAATTTTTTGTGAAGATTCAATTAGAGAAATCTAAACTAATATTTGTTCTACTCATTTCAATTTGTGAATATGATTTATTTCTTATAAATCTATTTTTTATTTCAAAACAAAATTTGACATGGTTCATATATAATTCAAAATGCATAGTTAAGAGTAATTCTTTTCGAAATATTCTATAGAGTTTTGCTCTGGAATAACAAAAGCTTAAATATGAGGGTGTTTGATAGTGCTTTATTTATATATATATTTGTTATAATATATATTTGTTACATAATTAATTTTGATGATATTTTATTTTTTTATGCAATCTAAATGATATCCTTTGTATTTTCAGGAATTAATGGATTGCTAATAGCAATTGGAGCTCATCGATGTGATCAGGAAAAAATTAAGAGCAAATATGAGAAATTCGGTAGTACAGGCCCCATGTACAAGTCACGTTCCTAGGGCGTGTAATCCAGACATGCCCTCCCCAGCTCTCCCTCAGGCCGCGACACTCCTCCAACTCGTTTTAAGATCAATTACACGCCCTCAGGTCAGGGCGTGACCTGAGGGCGTGTCCGACCTAGTAACAGCGGAATGCTACCAAACATGCCCTGACAAAGCCGTTGCCGATTCGCAGTAGACACGCCTAGGTACAGGGCGTGACATTAAAGTGTGTTTGCACTTTTATGACCAAAATGACGTTTTACTCCCTGCGTTTCCCTGGATATATTTTGGCAATTTTTCATCATGCACACTCCCCCATGTCAGGCCGTAACCCAAGGGCGTGTAACTCAGAAATTTTCAACTATAAAAGGTAGCCATTTCGAGAAGACTAGGAGGGATTTTTGGGATATACTTCACTATACTTTGCCGTAATTTTATTGTTTAGCTATTTTTGTACTTCATCTTCAAACCGTAAGCTTTTCTATAACTAGCAATTTTATTTCAAGTTGTAAGTTTTCCTCTTTTTCTTCTTATTAATCATGTCTATTCCTACATCTTTATGTAATTTTCTCACCATAGATGAGTAGCTAAATTCTATTTGGCACTTGATCATGATGAACTTTGGAATAAAATAATTCTTGATGCTTTTTATTTACAAGCTTTCTTTATTAAAAACTTTGATTTTAATTGTGTTGATTACACATCATCGATATATGTCTTTCAATCTATGATATGTATTCTAGTTGATCGAGAGATGCATACGAGGAGATCACTCAAGGGTAAAAGGAGTTGCATGCACGCCTCACCGCTTAAAACAAACTTTAGGGGTGTCGATTGTAGAAAGAAATTTCGGTTGATCAACCTAAATTTAGGTGCTAGTGTTACTCTAGCGAGGTGCTATCATATTATAGGAACCTCCACGATCGAAGTTTTTTAATCGGAAGCTTGTAAATCACTTATTTTGTATTTTATTTTATTTCAAAGAGATTCTAGATCAAATACTAATCCTTTAAATCATCGAATTTTTTCGTAGTCGAATCGTTATTTTTTTGCTTTTCTCAAAACCAAACCCAAAATTTTGTCGATAAAATAATAGTAATCTTTGTAATAATATCATATACTATAAAACGATAGGTACACTTGCTTATTCGATTTATTTTTGGATCTACGTAAATCATCATCAAACAGCGAAAGGCATATAGGGGCCGCACTCACCTGTTGAAGGTTTGAGCTTGCTGAGGAAGAGCGAAGAAACACCGACCACCAAAATGAGAGGTAGGGAGAGGAGAGGAAAGGAAGGTGAGAACCTTTTTTTCTCTTGAGCAATGCGTCGTGGATGGGGAGAGCTCAAACGACGAGCTGTAGATCGAGTGGATGCCCTAGTAGTGGCCATCAAAATGGGAGAGCGTGTGAAGATTGCGAGAGCGCGTGTGAAGTTGTGTCGCCAAATGCTTGCGGGCTGAGAGAAGAATGAGATTGGATTCAAATTGAAGTTGTTTGGGCGGCTTAGATTAAATGAGAGATATTTGTTGGAGGGCTAAGATTGAATGTAAGGTCTCCTAGCTAGGCGGTCGGGGTTATTGCACCGGCGGGGACAACACCCTGTGCGGTAGGAGAGGGAATTCCCAATTCCCCAAAAAACCACGAGCCAATTCCCAAAAATCTTTGCTACGATAAAATCCCTACACACAATGATTTCAAATCAGCAGCAATGGATTTCCACTTGTCTTCTTCCTTGGATCCAATTCAACCAGAAGATTTCAACTCGCACTTCATCAAGCTCAACACCCTTCTTCTCTCCTCCCACCCAAAAGAACCCTACGTCAAGAGTCTCCGCTCCACGAGAAGAAGCCACGACCCCAATTTCTTCTCCACTTCCCTCTCCTCCCAGCCCCAATTGTTCAGCACCCGTTCCTGGAGAACCTCATCTCCTCAATCCCATCCCCTTCTCAGTTCCATCTCCGTTCTCGATCGCTCCCTCGTCGGGGCCAGCGCCGGAGCCATTGCTGGCGCGTTCACCTACGTCTGTCTACTCCCGATCGACGCCGTCAAGACCAAGCTCCAGACCCGAGGCGCCGCCCAGATTTACTCCGGCGCCATCGATGCCGCTCTCCAGATCTTCCGCACACAGGGCCTCCTCGGCTTCTACCGCGGCTTCTCGGCCGTGCTCGTCGGCTCCGCTTCCTCCTCCGCTGTCTATTTCGGCACCTGTGAATTCGGTAAATCCCTCCTCTCCAAATTCCCCGCCTACCCTCCTTTTCTCATCCCACCTACAGCCGGCGCCATGGGCAATGTAGTCTCCTCCGCCATCATGGTTCCCAAGGAGCTCATCACCCAACGGATGCAGGCCGGCGCTCCGGGCCGTTCCTGGGAGGTTCTCCTTAAAATTCTCGAGAAAGATGGCATCTTGGGTCTGTATGCGGGTTACTCTGCCACTTTGCTCCGGAATCTCCCCACTGGAATATTGAGTTACTCATCGTTTGAGTACTTGAAAGGCTTCGTGTTGAGCAGAACGGGACATGTGTATCTTGAGCCAGTCCAGAGTGTCTGCTGCGGCGCATTAGCCGGTGCGATATCGGCGTCGCTGACCACTCCTCTCGATGTGGTGAAGACGCGGTTGATGACTCAGGCTCATGGGGAGGCTACGAAGAAGATGTCGGAGACGGTGAGGCAGATATTAATGGAGGAAGGGTGGGCAGGTCTCTACCGGGGAATTGGGCCAAGGGTTTTGCACAGCGCATGTTTTTCTGCAATTGGATACTTTGCCTTCGAGACTGCAAGACTTGCTATATTTCATCAGTATGTTCAGCATAGGGAGAAGCCTGCTGTGGATGATGCGCTTTAAGATCCAAAGTTGCACCATTTTCTTATAGAGGTAATGCTTTTATGCCCTTCAGTAATTTTTCATTGAAGAGTGTTCTTGCAAATATGAAGTTATGTATGCTCTTCCACTGGAAAGTGGATTGGTTAGAATGTATCTTCCTTTTCTTTAATGCACTGAATCTGAGTTGTCTCATTCTGCTGGAGGTAGTCATGATTGTGATATTGAAATTTTGAAGATGTTGCACCATTTCATTTATGCTGCTTTCATCCATTGGATGATGATTGTCGAACAAAAAAAAATCAAATATAACCTATGTTGACGCCAGGAAAATCCTGACCTCAAAATTCGGACCTTTGCAGCCGGAGGCTACTTGCCCAGCTGTCCGACGAGATGGTCAAGCTGGCGACTACGAGGAAGCTAGGAGAGCAACAACAACAGGACCCCAGGTGCTGCGGCAGGGAGGTCCCACCACGTACCCGGAAGCTCAAAGGAGTCTTCCCCTCCACAACCAAGAATGGCCGAGCAGGGTACGAGGAAGGCACCGGCTTGGTTAGCAAGCAGGGGTGATGGGCTCGAGAATTCGGAAATCGGGATCCAGAAGCTCAAGCACAGGTGCCAATCCAAGTACCCCTGGGGTCCTATTTATAGGCAACCAAGGGGTAGGGGGTTTTTATAGCCCAGCCCTAACCTGGCGACATACGGGATACTCGGCATGTATCTCCGACCATAGTCGCCCATCTGGCGAGTATTAGTTGCTGCTCGCACAAGCCGGGCCAATACTCGCGCAGGTCTTTTGTGGCTTGCCGGGCACCTGGGGCGACATACGGGATACTCGGCACGTATCTTCGACCATAGTCGCCCATCTGGCGAGTATTTAGCCAATACTCGCCAAACCCTCTTTTGCTCCTGCTGACTGATTTGTCTGCCTCTTTGATTTTGACCTCTGCCTACGTGGCCTTGAGTGGGTCCTACCCTCGGAGAATAAGGGTTGTACACAATCCCCGCTCTTTGCGAGTAACATAGTTGCTCGGAAAGAAACATCCAACCTTTATTCGACGAGCTTCTGTCTGGGCGAGTATTGGGAGATACTCGGAATCTTGCCGGCCGACGTCTGGGCTCTATATATAGGGGGGGGGGGTCTCTGACGGAACCACCTTTCTGCACTCGCCTACAATGTCGCTAGCTTTTGCTGAGGCTGCCAAAAAGGCCAAGGCTGATCTCGCGAATCTGATCGGCGTTCCCACTCCTCCTTCTCGCATGGACGCCGAGGTAGACGCCTTCCTTGCTAATAAGAAGAGGAAGAGGGCGGCTAAGAAGAAGAAGAGAGAGAAGAAGAAGGGGGCGACTATGGAGAACGTCGCCGATCCTCTGAGCGAGCAGCGTCAGCAACTGCTGGAAGATTTGGGTCTCTCTCACGAGGGGCTCTCGCCTGCTCCTGCTCCTGCTCCTCCTTCGGCAGAGGTCGCCCCGGAGGCGAGTAGGGCTGGGGCCCAAACTCTAGCCCAACCGGACCTTCCTCCTGCGCGAGGTGAGCTCTTTAGTCGCTGTTCTGAAGACTATGCTGCTATAATAACCACTCCTGGCGAGATTTCTGACGCTTTTTGCTTCTGTTTTCAGATCCGCCGAGTACCGAGGTTCGGGAGGAACCTTTGGACGCTCTGCCGCTGCGATCATCCTCGATGATCTCGCCTGAGGGTGGGTCTCGGGGTGGTCGCTTGGTGAGGATTCTCCACAGCTCTTCTGTGGAGAAGAGGCCGATGAGCGAGCATGGGGCTCCTCTCTCAAGCATCAACCCTCCTCCGCCACCACCTACCTTGCGACCAGAACCGGCGAGCAGCTCGCACCTACCCGGGGTCGTGCTGCCGCCTCCTCCTCCTGGACTTCCGCCCTCAGTGGCTCCTCCGGGCGATCAGCGCCCTTCTACTTCAACTGCTCCCTCTACCCACCAAGGGGAGTCCTCGCGCAGGGGCGGGACTGGAGGGTCTTCTGCCTTCTTCGCTCCCAAGGGTGGAGGGCGCGTAGGAGATGGTCGCGGCCGGGGGAACATGCCCTTCAACCGGGATCATCCTGGCGGCCATTCTACTCGCCGAGATGGCGTCCATCGCTCTCCCTCCCCGCATCGAGGAAGGGCTTCTCCTCATCGGCGATCTCGCAGCCCTGCTCGCCGACGCTCCCGTAGTCCTCGGCCAGGTACTTGGTCGCTGCTTTTGGATAGTTGCCACCGCTCTTTTGATTCTGCTGGAGTTCTGACTCTTCATCTGCTCTTCTGCAGGTCGCGCTCATACTCCCGTGGGAGCACTGATCGACGTCGTTGGGCTCCCCCCTCGCGAGTACCAAGAGAAAGCTACTCGCGCCATCTTGGACTTGGAGTCCAGGATAGAGCGGCTATCGATCTGCGAGCCTCATCGGCGCTTGACTGAGGTGGAGTCGCGGGTTGAGCGCCTAGCGGCCAGTGACCCTCACCGCCGCCTGACTGATTTGGAGGCGCGAGTATCCCGGCTGGAGGAGCTTGATACTCGTCTGTCGGGTACTGAAGCTCGCCTCCAGTCTATCAGCGACTTGGAGCGCAGGGTGGCACGGATCGAGCACCGGCAGCAGCTGCATCATGACGAGTTGGTCGGGATGCGCGCGAGCATGGGTTCGGTGGGGAGGCTGGCGAGGATCGAGGACCAGCTGCGACAAGGCGAGGACGCTATGTCTGTGGCCTCCGAGCATTTCAAGCGTGCTCGCAGCATAGGCTGGTCGGACGACATCCTCAACCTCAGGATCCCCAGGCGACCACTCAAGCGCAACCCTAGCTGTTGCCCTTTCTTCAGTTTCTTCTTCTTTGTATCTTGTAGCTCCTGGCGAGCATGCTTTGTATCTTTGAACAGCTTATTATTTGAAGTAGTATTGATTTGCCGAGTAATTGAATACTCGCCTTTCATTCTTGTCTTGCTTTACTTTATTTGTTGTTGTTTGGATTTTTTCTATCTTCTTTTTGCTGTTTGCCGAGCATATGTTGAATGTCGCCTGCATCCTGGCGAGTTTCTTCGTGTTTCTGTGATGCAGGTACTCGCTAGCTGAAGGTCGGCATTTTGACGTGCTCTGAGCTTTTGGCGATTTACTTCGATACTCGCCACCCCTAGTCGTACCCGCGGAGTCGTGTTCGACAAGCCCGGCTACCCGACTACTATAAATAGGGGGGTGGGTGAGTCTTAAAATATGCTTTCGGCGATCTCTGGCTTCTTGAGCGAGTATCTTTCAGACTTCCTCTCTTCGCCCTTCTTCCAATACTCGCTCTCTTCCCCAAGATGACTGACGAGGCGAACATCAGGCGAGCTAATCATGCGAAGAACTTCGAGGAGAACATCTTCAAGAAGCCGATTACCCAGCAGAAGGACTTGGACGATTTCAACGCCAAGTTCGCAACTCCGGGGTATGTCGCCAGGCTTCCTCGCCAGTCTGAGCGACTAAACACCTCATCGCCCCTGGCGATGATCTTCCCAATCCGGCATTTCGAGGTCGGCCTGCGACTTCCCATATGACCCGAGTTCCGCAAGATACTCGCCTTCTATGGGATAGTCCCCGCCCAGATCAATCCCAACGGAGTGGCGATTATCGTGGGATTCCTGTGCTTCCTGCGGGAACAGAATATCGTCTTTGACCTTGCAGTCTTTAGGCGAGTATTCTCGATCATGGCGACCGGCGAGGGCGTCATCTTCCTGTGCAGCCACGTCTGCACTCTGGCGGGCACTTCCAACAAGAACCATCGCTGGGTGGAGCGACTAGTCGCCATCGAAGGCGACTTCGCGGGCATCTCCAGCTCGCCCCTCCAGCCGTCGGAGAATGTCTTCACCGTCCCCTTCTTGAAGGACGGTCAGGAGAAACTGCTCGATTCCTTCAGGCATCGTCGCTTCGATGTGATATTCTGGAGGAGGCGAGTAGACGAGCTCACGGAAGTTCGCCTAGGGGAAGGTACTTTTTGCGCGAGCATCAGCCATACTCGCCCTTGAGCCTTGATTTAGGCGACTAATTTTTGGTCTCCTTGTTTGCAGGTGTGCAAACTCTTCCGCGCGACGCTCTTCCTCCCGCGGTGAAGGCGACGGCTGCCACCCAAGGGGGTGCGGGAACCTCGGCGCGCGAGGTTGGGGGCTCCTCCCCAATCGTCTTGTCGCCAGGGGGCGACAATCCCAAGGTCGCCGGCGATGAGGCCGGGACCTCCAAGAAGCGAACGGGCAAGGCTAAGGCCTCTGAGCCCAAGAGGAGGAAGAAGGAAGTCGCCCACAGGGATCTGGACAAGAAAGCGGATCCTTCGGAGGCTGGCGAGCCGAGCGACCATCCGCTCTTCAATGAGGGCACCCGCAGCGAGGATGCCTATGGTCGCCCATTAGTGACCTAGGCTGAGCGCGCCCACGAGGTGACCCTCAGCTCTAACCTCCCCGCCTGGTCGGATGAGTGGGAGGACAAGGGGGAGGCCTTCGACGTGACCTACGTCCTCTATGGTCGCGCGGACGCCGAAGTCCCACAGGACACGGCCGCCGAGGATCTGGCTCACCAGACCTCGCGCTCTCTCTTGCGATCTGCCGAGCTGGCTCACGCAACAGCAAGGCGACTGCTCGAGTATGAGCAGGCGAGCAAGGTGCAGGGCTCGAAGATGATTGCCCTGGAGAACCGGGTCAAGGAGTTCGAGGTACTCGCCCTTGCGACTTTTATTTGCTTTCTGGAGTACTCGCCACCTTGCAAGCTGTCAAACTTACCTTTCCCTTTTTACCTTCTGCAGGCTGCCGAGCTGGAATCAGCGAAGAGATTGTCCCAGGTTGAGAAGGAGTTGGAGGATACTCGCTCGGCCCTGGAGGTCGCCCAAATCCGTATCGCCGAGTTGGAAACTCGGCCTGCCGAGCTGCAACCGGCAGAGGCGGCCATTCCTAGGGGCAAGCGCATAAGGATGCACGGCGACGACATGCCTTATATTCGCCGGGAGATCGCGCGAGCAACGGGGGAGGTCATCCTGAACCAGATGAAGGCAGACGATCTTCTGAAGCCGGAAGCTATGGGATTGACAGTGGGGGACCTCATTCCGGCACTGCTCGCCGAAGAGTCTTCCTCCCCCTTGCGAGCATCCTCGCCGCAGCCTAGCGATGCCGAGGATGAAGATGATGAGGACGACGATGACGATGATGACGACGATGATGCTGATGATGACGATGATGCTGATGATGACGATGATGACGACGATGATGCTGACGACCCCGATGTGGATATAGAAGGCGAGGATGTCGCCTAGTCGCCTGGGCTCCCTTTTTGCTCGCCCGGCGACCTTTTTGTGCACCCTTTTTTATATATACATGTAACTTGTACACATTTTTTGAAAAAATGAAAGGAACTTGACAAGTCTTACTCGCCTCTTTCTTCATGTACTTACTTCCTTGCTTGTATGTCGCTTAGGCTCCTAGGCTCGAGGCGAGGTTGAGTGCTCGCTAGGCTCCTAGGATTTTGGCGAGGATGTATGCTCGCACCTGTATACTCGCAATGCATGCTCGCACCATCATACTCGCACCTGCAGACTTGCTCCTGAGGCCTTGACTTGCACCTAGTGAAGAGCGCCGTTAGGATTTTAAGCAAGAACCAAAGGAGCTCTTCAAGGGAAGGAAGAAGTAGGGTTTAGCAGTCGGGGAGGCCCGGGGGGATATCATCCCGAGGCCTCCTTCCTATTTGAAAACCTGGTGTCAACGGAGAATGATATCAAGTAAGGAACGGCAGCCGGGCAGGTCCCATAGGGACACACCGTCCCGTGGTTTCCTCTTACTTTAGATGCTTGATGTCTTCGAAGGATGATGTCAAGCATGGAAAGGCCGCCGGACCGGTCCCACAGGAACACAACGTCCAGCAGCCTTCATCATGTCACTCGGGTGCTTGCTACCTTCAAAGGCTGACGCCAAGTGAGGGATGGCAGCCGGGCAGGTCCCCCAGGGACACACATTCCCAAGGCCTCCGTTGACTTGGACGCTTGGATGCCTTTGTCTTTCGGTCGGTCGAATCGGTCACCTCCTTCTTTCAAGTTGGGCTATCGGCGTCCAGACTTCCTCCTGGTAATCCCTTCAGTCGAATGAGAAGCGCAGTCGATACGAACCGTGGCCAACATGCAAGGGGGGAGCTGATCTCGACCGTCAATGCAGAGGCTTGTTCTTAGAGGGTTGCTGAACCGAGGCACTGTCCCATCATCCGTTCCGGGGTTTTACGAGGTTCAAGTCGGAGGGTCGTTTCCCAACTGGTGGTGACGGAGATCGACGAGCAGATCGTCCGGTAGGGAATGACAGTCGGGGAGTTCCATGGGAACACACCGTCCCGAGGTCCCCTCCTACTTGGATGATGAATGCCGACCAAACCTGTTTCCTGCTGCTCAACAATTTTAAGGGGAGTTTAAGCACACTTAAGCACAATAACTCACACAATCGGAGGAAAAGCTGGAAACAAGACGCTTTGAAGCGAGCTGGTTTAAATTGATCACTTCTTTGCCCGATCGGAAGGTCGGCGTCCAGACTTCTTCCCTGTAATCTCTCCAGTCGAATGAGAAGTGCAATCGATACGAACCATGACCAACATGCAAGGGGGGAGCTGATCTCGACCGTCAATGCAGAGGCTTGGTCTTAGAGGGTTGCTGAACCGAGGCACTGTCCCATCATCCGTTCTGGGGTTTTACGAGGATTAAGTCGGAGGCTTGTTTTCCGACCTTGCATGTGGACCAATTCTACCTGCTGCTCTTTTTTAGGAGCCTCCCGCTCGCAAGGGTATACGACACCTTTATTCAAGGGTCCCCTGAGCTAGTGAAACTGATCACTTCCTTGCCCAATTGGAAGGTCGGCGTCCAGACTTCTTCCCTGTAATCTCTCCAGTCGAATGAGAAGTGCAATCGATACGAACCATGGCCAACATGCAAGGGGGGAGCTGATCTCAACCGTCAATGCAGAGGCTTGGTCTTAGAGGGTTGCTGAACCGAGGCACTGTCCCACCATCCGTTCTGGGGTTTTACGAGGATTAAGTCGGAGGCTCATTTTCCAACCTAGCATGTGGGCCAATTTTACCGGCTTTTTCTTTTCTCTTCTCTGAAGATTCTTGCTGTGACAGAAAAAGCTTCCCAGTCCCGTGTTTCAGGGAGAGGAAGGGTTTTATTTATAAATCAATAAGGATTACAAGGGTGGGACATACACATTCCCCCTTAGGGGTAGAACCTTTTCAGGTCATCACCGCTCCAAGTATTCCCAAGCAGCTCTCCTTCCTGGTTCTGCAGACGGTATCCTCCGGTTAGGAGTGACTCGTGGATGATGAAGGGCCCTTCCCAGTTCGGATGGAGCTTTCCGATGGCCGCTGATCGTCCCGCCGCGTCTACCTTCTTCAGGACCAGGTCACCTTCTTGGAAGTGCTTGAGGCGAACATTTTTATCGAAATGCCTCGCCATTCGTCGCTTGATCTCCTCTTGCCTGGCGGAAGCTAAATCTCTAAGTTCTTCGATGTAGTCGAGAGATAGCTTCTGAGCCTCCTCATTCTCTAGTCGTCATTCCTCACTTCCGCCCTCGGCGGCGATCACCCTTGGACTTCTGACTTCAAACTCTACTGGGATGAGAGCTTCTGATCCGTGAGAGAGCTTGAACGGTGTCTCCCCGGTAGCTGAGCTAGGAGTGGTCCTCAAAGCCCACAGAACCGAGGGGAGCTGGTCCGCCCAGTTACCTCTCAGGTTCTCCACCTTTTTCTTCAGCAGGTTGATGATCAGCTTGTTGACGGCCTCCACTTGGCCATTGCTCCTCGGGTGATGCACGGAGGCGAATCGAAGATCAGTTCCCAGCTGTCTGCAGAAATCTTCCAGCTCCAAGCTGGCAAACTGAGGACCGTTGTCAGTGACGATGGCGAGAGGAATCCCAAACCTACAGACGATCTCCCCCCAGATGAAGTTCTTCACGACTTGAGAGGTGGTCTTGACCAAAGCTTTGGCCTCGATCCACTTGGAGAAGTAGTCGATCATGACGAGAATGAACTTCCTCTGGCCATTAGCTAGGGGGAAAGGGCCAATCAAATCCATCCCCCAAATGGCGAACGGCCATGGGGCGGTGATTGATCGGAGCTGCTGGGCTGGCTGCAACTGGAGGGGGGCGAAGAGCTGGCACTTCTGGCACTTCTTCGAGAAGATCCCTGCATCCTTCCGGATAGTAGGCCAGAAGTAACCATGCCTCAAGACCCTCTGCTCTAAAGTGCGAGTCCCAGAATGACTTCCACACTCTCCCGAGTGGATCTCTTCCAACACCCGGGGTACTTCGTCTTCAGAGATACACCTGGCTAGGGGGCCCGAGATGGTTTTACGGTACAGCTCCCCATCCTGCAAAAGATAGTACGCCGCTTTGTACCGAAACCTTCTCTGATCCCCTTCACTTGCTGGAAGCTGGCCGGTGGCAAGGAATGCCACAAAAGGATCCGTCCATGAGGGGCGCTGCTCGATCTCCATCATCTCCCCTTCTTCGATGGACGGCCGGAACAGCTCGGTGATGGTTCCCCCAGCTCTTGGCCCATACTTGGCCAAACGGTCCGCCGCCGAGTTTTCCTCTCTCGGGACGTGCTCGACGAAGAAAGACTGGAAGCCTCCAATCAATCCCTTGACCTTCACCAAGTACTTCTGTAGGATGGTGTCGCGCACTTCGAACTCTCCTCTGATCTGCGACGCGACCACCATTGAATCCGTAAAGGCCCGAACATCACGGATCCCTAGCTCCTTGGCGAGGCGCAAGCCTGCCACTATGGCCTCGTACTCTGCCTGATTGTTTGTGACGGGAAAGAGGATCTCGACGGCCTGCTTGATCCTCGTTCCCTGTGGGCTGACAAGAACGATGCCCACTCCCACAGAGCTCCTTCCCGAAGCTCCGTCAACAAACATCTTCCAAGGGATTGGGTCGAACACCTCTTCCCCTGGCTCTGCTTCTGCCGAGAAGTCTGCCAAGAAGTCTGCTACCGCTTGGGCCTTGATCGCCACCCGGGGTGAGAAGGAAATGTCGAACTCGCTGAGTTCTATCGACCATTTCGCTAATCTCCCTGAATGCTCCACTCCTTCCAAGACGCTTCGGAGAGGATGATCAGTCACTACTCGGATGGAGTGAGCCTGAAAATAAGGCCGGAGCTTCCGCGCCGACACCACCAAGGCGAAGGCAAGCTTCTCCAGGATTGGATACTTCAGCTCCGCCTTCTTTAGCACCCGGCTGACGTAGTAGATGGGTAACTGTTTCTTCCTC
Organism: Dactylorhiza incarnata; assembly: GCA_033032865.1. Lineage (NCBI taxonomy): Eukaryota > Viridiplantae > Streptophyta > Magnoliopsida > Asparagales > Orchidaceae > Dactylorhiza > Dactylorhiza incarnata. The sequence continues at coordinate 2,696,262 of JAWHQI010000321.1, read as the reverse complement.
TCTTCTCGGACTAGCACAGAGCTCACAGCCTCTGTCCCTACTCCCAGGTAGATGAGCAGGTCTTCGCCTTCTTTTGGGCTCTGAAGGAGAGGTGTCTGAGTCAACTGCTCCTTCAGCTTCACGAATGCCTTCTTGCATACTTCGGACCACTCAAAATTCTCCGTTTTGCGGAGTGTTCTGAAGAATGGAGAGCACTTCTCCCCGGCCTTTGACAGGAAGCGGCTAAGACCCGCCAACCTTCCAGTCAACCTCTGCACCTCCTTCATTGTCTTCGGGGAAGGCATCTCCAGGATCGCCCTAACCTTGTCGGGGTTAGGCTCTACTCCGGGGTAAGGAGATGCCCCAGGAACTTGCCTCTTCCCGCTCCAAAGACGCACTTCGCAGGATTCAACCTCATTTTGAACCTCCTTAGCGTCGCAAAGGTCTCCACCAGATCCACAATGTGTTCCTGGACGCTCTTGCTTTTAATCAAGAGGTCGTCCACATACACCTCCAGGTTCCTCCCATTTTGCTCCTTGAAAATGTGATCCATCATCCGCTGATAGGTGGCTCCGGCATTCTTCAGCCCGAAGGGCATCATTTTGTAGCTGTAGCAGCCATCATCAGTGATGAAGGAAACATCGCGGCAGTCAGGGGGATGCATCCGGATCTGATGGTATCCTGAAAACGCATCAAGAAAGCTCATTACAGAAAAACCGACGGCTGAATCAACCAGCGCGTCGATTCGAGACAAGGGATAACAATCCTTCGGGCAGCTTTTATTCATCAAAGAAAAGTCTACACACATTCGCCAGCTGCCCCCTACTTTCTTAACCATTACAACATTTGAGACCCAGCCTGGATACTGGATCTCTGACACAAAGCCTGCGTCTAGCAGCTTCTTCACCTCTTGCCGGATCGGCTCGGCCAGGATAGTGGCACTCCTCCTCTTTCTCTGGCGGACGGGCTGGGCCGCGGGATCCAAATTGAGGCGATGACAAGCGACCTCAGGATCGATCCCCGGCATCTCTGCTGCGCTCCAAGCAAAGATGTCGACGTTCTCTTGAAGACACGCCGCCATCCTTATCTTCTCCTCGATCTTCAGGGACCCGCCGATCTTCACCAGCCCGAATGCTCCTGCTGCGGAGAGCACCTCGATCTCCTCGACTTCCTCGGCTACCTCCAGCCTAGCTGGGCTCTCCAGCACCCTTCCGAATTCTTCCGCGTCAGCCATCCAGCTGATGGTACTGACGGCGCTGAGGTAGCACTCTCTGGCGGCTCTTGGATCGCTCCTGATCCTCACCTGAACATCCCCCTGGCAGTACTTCAAGCACTGATGGTAGGAGGATGGGACGGCCTTGAAGGCGTTGAGAAGTGGCCTCCCGAAGATGGCCTTGTAACAGCTCGGGGCGTCGACGATTACGCATCGACAGTTGATGGAGGTGCCACCGAGGGTTACAAGGAGATCTGCTCCTCCTTCCACCTCCTTCTTCTCCCCGGAGAAGCCAAAGAGGGGACCATCTGCTGCTCGAACTCTGTCGGGCCTGACTCCCAGTCCATCGAACGTCTCTTTGAAGATGACGTTCACGGAGCTACCGTTGTCGACCAGAATTCGATCAACGGTGAAGTCTTCTACTGCGGCCTGGATGACGAGGGCATCATGGAAGGGATTCTCATTCCCTAGCATGTCCTCCTCGGAGAAGGTGATCTCCTCCAATGGGGGCGGGGCTTGCGAGGTCGAAGCGACGCTCCGACGGTAGATCTGATGGAGGCTCCCCTTTCGGGAATCTCCCAGCCCGGCTCCCCATGGATCACTCCAACTCCTCCTCCCCCTCGACTCCCTTGGCCAAGCTCTCCACAGCCTCCGTGGTCGACGCGGTCCTCGTTCCTCCTTCGAACGACGGCAGCCTGCCCTGCCTGCGGCTCGGCAGGGGCCTCGATCCTCCGCTGCTCCCCTCCGGCTTCCCCCGCGGCTAGCTTCCTTCTGGCCTCCCAAAAAGCTGGGCAGGCCATCATAGCATGCCCCTCCGCCTGGTGGAAGTCGCAGTAGAGCGGAACCTCTTCTATCTGCTCCTTCCTTGGCTGCTTCTTCTTCTTCTTCCTCTTGCCCTGATGGTGCCCAGGCCTGGCAACCATCATGGCTTCATCTCTCCTTCCCTCTCGCCTTCCCTGCTGGTGGTAAGGCCTCCTCTCAGGGGATCTCCCCCTCTGATCCTGACGCTGGTGCCGTCCAGCCGGCCTCCATGGTGGCCGGTTGTCCGGAACCTGATAGCGCCTCTCCTCTTCTCGACGCTCCGGAGCCACGACGAGTCGCCTCTCGTCGTTCCTGCTTGGCTCCTCCCTTCTCCTCTCTTCTCGCCGCTCTGGCTTCTTCCTCTCCGCCCTCGGGGGCTCTTCCCTCTTCCTCTTCTCTGGGACCTTCTCCCTCCCTTCCTCTGCTGCCTTGGTCATCTCCGCTAGCCTGGCCAAGAAGTCCCGGTTGGAAGCCTCCCCCTGAACGAACTTGTTGGCCCTCACGATGAGGTTGTCGTAGGAGTAGGGAGGGTTCCTGCCGAGCTCCAGCTTGAAGAGGCCTTGCCCTATCCTGAACGTCAAGGCCAGCTGCAGGATGGTGCGATCCACCTCCTCGATATGCAGCACCTCCTGGAAACGCTCGATATAGGCCCCAACGGCTCATCCGGCCTCTGGGTCACAAGGAACAGAGCCGTCGCCTCCTTCTTCAGCTTCTGGGCCGTGGCGAACCGGGTCGTTACTCCACGGCACAGGTCTTCGAAGCAGTAGATCGAGCCCAGAGGCAACTGGTGGAACCAGTCCCTGGCTTTCCCCGTAAAAGTGATGGCGAACAGCCGGCACTTGAACGCATCCGACATGGTTCGGATAGAGATAATATCCTCAAACCACTGGATGTGACGAACAGGGTCGTCCCTCCCGGTGTAGTATTTCAACACAGGATCCCTGAATCCTTCCGGCACGGGCGCGGCAAGGATGTCTTCACAGAATGGGCTCCTCCCACTCGCTGGACGACGGTCTTCAAGCTGGCGAGTATCATGGCCATACTCGCCATAAGGCCGAGTATCCTGATATCTCGCCTGCTCTTCCACCTCGCGGAAGCGAATTCCTTGCGAGGATTGCGGGAAGGGCTGCGACCTCCTTGGTCGCTCGGGCTCCGGATCGACGTGCTCCTTGCCTGCTCGCTGGGTGCGCTCCTCGCCCTCGGTCAGCACCGGGCGATTAGGCGAGGTCGCCGTGACCTCCGCACCCTGCTGGAACACTGCTCGCATAGCCCCTTCCATGCGCTGGGCGAATGCTTCGAAAACTTCCATCGTCACGAACCTGCCAGTTCCTGACGAGTTGCCGACCACTTCCTCGTGGTCGCCTTCTACGACCATCTTGTCTTCCTACTAGGTTTTCTCCCTCTGGCTGCGATCCACGCTCACCGCACCAAAGTGTTGACGCCAGGAAAATCCAGACCTCAAAATTCGGACCTTTGCAGTCGGAGGCTACTTGCCCAGCTGTCCGACGAGATGGTCAAGCTGGCGACTACGAGGAAGCTAGGAGAGCAACAACAACAGGACCCTAGGTGCTGCGGCAGGGAGGTCCCACCACGTACCCGGAAGCTCAAGGGAGTCTTCCCCTCCACAACCAAGAATGGACGAGCAGGGTACGAGGAAGGCACCGGCTTGGTTAGCAAGCAGGGGTGACGGGCTCGAGAATTCGGAAATCGGGATCCAGAAGCTCAAGCACAGGTGCCAATCCAAGTACCCATGGGGTCCTATTTATAGGCAACCAAGGGGTAGGGGGGTTTATAGCCCAGCCCTAACCTGGCGACATACGGGATACTCGGCATGTATCTCCGACCATAGTCGCCCATCTGGCGAGTATTAGTTGCTGCTCGCACAAGCCGGGTCAATACTCGCGCAGGTCTTCTGTGGCTTGCCGAGCACCTGGGGCGACATACGGGATACTCGGCACGTATCTTCGATCATAGTCGCCCATCTGGCGAGTATTTAGCCAATACTCGCCAAGCCCTCTTTTGCTCCTGCTGGCTGATTTGTCTGCCTCTTTGACTTTGACCTCTGCCTACGTGGCCTTGAGTGGGTCCTACCCTCGGAGAATAAGGGTTGTACAACCTATATTTTAGGAAAGGAGAGAGATGAATTTTGCGAATCATGGAGATGGGAGCAGAATTTCAGGGGTAAAAAGAGATGAGATTAGGGAGTTGATGGAGTTTTTGAGAGGATGAGATCAAGAGAAGGGACTAAGATGAGATATATCCATTGTTTGACCATTATTATGCCCCTAAAACTTATTTATAGGATTCCCATGCTATTAAGTACGAAGTGATTACTAAGCACGATTGCTTCATAAGGGTTTAACCGTATGAACCAAGCCCAAATCAGGTTTGAGATGGGCCTTCTAGACCTTTAATATCCTCCAAAGAATGCACAACTTTCCAAAATAACCTATCTTGTTTTTAGGGTTTAGGATATTTCTAAAAGGGATTAGATGATTTATGGGGCATGTTATTTGGTTTATCCGTACGCTATAAAATAGTTTTTATGGTATTTGATGATGCGAGCATACCTCACTAGTTGTTTCTTTGATTTTCTGATTATAGTTTGTGTTGCCATCCGACCAATCCGCTTCGGTCGCCACCCCGATTGTGAGAATCCAACGTTGTCGTCACTATAGTTTTAACTAGGACACATTAAGGTTTCTTTAACCTGAACACTTGTCTTTTTCTTGCCTCGGTTCGAAAGGGCCACTCCGAAATGTAAGAGCTACACCTACAATAAATCTGGATGACTATCCTTGTCATTTCCTCCAGTCGACAATACGTTGAGCCCTTATCGTGCGAGATGCATTTTAGGGGGCAAAACTGTGAGGGTCTTTGAACCAAAAGCGAACAATACCTAACACAGTGGGGTCGATGGTCACAATGGTGGGCCTAGACTGTTACATTTGGTATTAGAGCCGGTTCTCCCAGGCTAGGTGTATGTTATGTTCAAGAACTACCTCATTGGAAAGTTGTGAGAATCCAACGTTGTCTCTTGCCTCGGTTCGAAAGGGACACTCTGAAATGTAAGTGTTACACCGACAATAACTCTGGATGTCTATCCTTGTCATTTCCTCCGGTCGACAATACGTTGAGCCCTTATCGTGTGAGATGCATTTTAGGGGGCAAAACTGTGTGTAGTCCTTACTGAGCCTGAGAAAAAACTTGCAGTTGAAGCTTCTGAAATACAGGAAGTATTTCATGTTGGATCTTATGGCGCCCTTAGAGGGGGGAGGGGGTGAATAAGGGGTTTACGAATTTTAGAGTAACTGAGAGATTTATAGAAAAACGAAACTTTTTTATTCTGTTGCTAACGCCGACCTCAAGAGTTAACGTTGAGCGTTAGCTCTCCAGAAAATTAGGCTTCACAGAATTATGTCAAAGTAATTTTACTTATGAAAACTTAAATGAAATATAATTCCAGAAAATCAGAGATGATGAAAATGAATATTATATTTCAAAGAGAATTACAAAGATAAAATTTCAATAACGCTTGAAATTAAAGACGACAATGTAAACATCACTTTTTGTTCCTTCACCGGTCCTTCTCCCAAGGACCGGTTGGCTATAACCTATCTTTCCACAGATAAGGCCTCTAGCCACCCCTAGATCTACCCTTGACCTCTAGTCGCCACGCACAAGACGACGAATTTCCTCCTAAACCGAACTCAGCCTAGTCGTCACACGCAAGACGGCGAATTCACTACCGTTACAAGAAAATAATGAAAAGATAAAAATAAATTCAAAATAAAGACTCCTTATAATGAAGAGCTCTGAAGGAGATGTTGAAGACACGCAATGACCATCGTCAGAGTTGAAGCGAGCGTCCTTCTTCAAATTTGTCCGTTGGAAATCTCCTTCTCACTCTTGTTCCTCAATGGTGGTGTTGGGAGTGCTCTCTGAATTCGGGGATGAAATGCTCTCTGAGAAGATTGGAATGAAGGCTTCAAGGAACCCCATTTGAGCAACGAAATCAGCTTTTTAAATAGGCACGGGAGCTAACGCCGGGCGTTAAGAAGTTAACGCCAGCGTTAGAGATCGTGTATGGTCGTGGCTGAGATCATGTAACCGTCGAGATCGTGGACTCAACGCGAGCGTTAGCTCCAACGCTGACGTTGGCTCTTGGTTCTCGACGATATTTCTTCTCCACGTCTCGACGTCATCCCTTCTCGACGATAGGTAACGATGGGCGTTAACGTCTAACACGGGGTGTTAGCTTCTAACGCGGGGCGTTAGCTTCCAACGCGGGGCGTTAGCTTCTAACACGGGGCGTTAGCTTCTAACGCGGTGCGTTAGCTCTCTTTTCAGCGAATCGTCATCAATCTGCATCCTGTTCAAATGGTTATTTAACTATAGTACCTGCACACTATAAACAAAAGCAAGATCAAATACATAAGTATGATTTGTTATTCTCAAACTAAGAGATGTGGAACACAAGCTTCAACAGTTCAAGAAGCTGAGCCCATCCATGCTATTGATGAACCCAGCCAGATGTCAGTGGACATTAACAAGGAGCCTGCTGAGCAAGTCAGAATGCTCTGCCTTGAAGAGGAGCATTCACATCTTTTTCTAGGAGAAATAGTTCCCTTGTCCAGAACAGCAATAGACGTAGCTGTAGTTTAAATGGAAAAGACTTCTGTAAAAAAAGGCGCACTAGTAGCTCTACCAGAAGTGTATCTCCCTAAACCTATGGTACCGTACACAAGGAGAATAAAAGACTGCTCACAATCTGAGGTGGAGGATAATTGTTTTCAAGGAGTAGCTTTCCTAGAGCCAAATTAATCCTCCATCATCATCTACTCTTGTAATAACCAATTTTTTAGCATTTTTGAACCTTCCTCTGCCACCTCAAATCTATGAAAAAGACCACCTCCAACTCATATGATTTCCTCTCAGCATTTGGTACCCTTTAACCCTAAGCAACCATGGTTTAGCCAAACTTTTACTGAGAGGAAACAATTTCAGAAAGATAAGAAGAGGAAGCAAGAGGTATTGAATGTTAGACAAGAGAGAATGAAAGATGAAGTAAAAAGGAGAAGAGGAGAAGAGGCAGGCAGGGAAAGACAAATGAGAATAGACTAGGAATGTAGCTAGAGAGAACTAGCTCATCAGGAAGAACTGAGAAAGATGGACAAGAAAGCCAGGATCAAACTTCAACAAGTGGCTGAGCAGAGTAAAAACAAGGATTTTAAGATATTGTAGCCAAATTATTTAACAAAATAGCTTATATGAAGAAGCATCAAACATATGATATTCTTTCATTTCCTACTGCTACCTGGGTAAAGCAAATCAAAGCTAATCATAGGTCTCTTTGATGCAATTTTATCAATAATCATTCCCTCCAAGCTAACTTCCAAAGCCACACCAGCTATATTGCACATCCTCCAGAAGAAGATCAAGTCATTTCTGAGGAAGCTGAAGATGCTGTCCTCAATGATGATGAGTTAGAAGAACATATGAGTAGTTATCTCAACAGAAAACAGATACTACCGAAGAATTTACCCTTCTTAAAGCACTGGAGGTTAAGAACAAACAAAAGAATTTTTTTTTTTGAGAAGTTACATATCCTAGAAAGAAAATTCTAAATCAAAAGAAAATAGAAATATGTAAAAATACCTTACATTATTTATCTTTGTATGCATTTCTTCATATTTTTTATATGTAATCAGAATGAAAAGGCCCAGTATCTTGTATTTTAGATATTTTAATGAAAAAGTAGTGGAATTTCAAAATACTGTGCTGACTCATTTTTTGTACAAGTTTGTGTATTTTGTGCTTTAAACTTTCATCTGGTGCATCAAAATATTTGTAAAATTTATTGTACTAAATATGAAAACTTGAGGAGATTGTTAGAAAAATTCCCTGATGATTTGGTAGAACAAGTTGTGACTTTATCCAAAAGATGATTAGTAAGTGTTTGCCCGTAGAATTTTTCATGTATAGGATATGTGCTACAAAGTAAATTCAATGCAATTTTATGTTGGTGAGTTTTCAAGTTATACTCAATGTAAGTGTAACATAAAAATAAAAGCAGAAGAAACATTGAAAAATTTCTAAGTACTGAAAAAATCGTTGACTGTTGGTCAATGATTGCTGACTACAACAATCAGATAAGATGGATCGACATTCGACGACCTATCAAACTATCCCCACCAGGAAATTCGCCGACTGAGTCAAAGATCGTCGATTGATTACTTAAAGAATTTGAACACAGACAACGATTGACATTCGTTGACCAAGTCAAAGATCGATGACTGGTTACTGAAGAATCCTAAATACAGATAGCCCGATCGACATTCATCGACAGAGTCAAAGATCGCTGACTGATGACCGAAGGAACCAAAACACAACTAGCTGATTGACATTCACCGATTGATCAAGCTTTTGCCAATCGGAGTTCGCCGACCGTTCCAGCGTTCGCGGCCGATTCATTCCATAAACAATACTCGCGATCGAAGAACAAAGAAGCAGAATAGAGATAACCGATCGACTTTCGCCGAGCGATCGATCAACGATCATCGATCAAATTCAAAGAATATGCAGATAGTCGTTACCAATTAAAAGAGAATTAATAAAGGTTCCTTTCCACGAAGAAAAGGATGGTAAATCTTTATTACCGTTAATGAGAAATTCTCGAGAATGAATCTTGTAAAGAACCCTAGTACCACTGTTTGCAAATAAAACTTTTATTATTCAAGCCCAGATATCAAAATTACAGAGAGATGCGAAGACAAGAGAAATACTCAGAGATGAGAAATCGAGAAAAGCATTGTGAAAAAGAAGAAAAGAAAGAAGCTCTATGATAATGAAGAAATCACTGAGAAAACTTCGGAGATATTTCATCATCAAGAGGTCACCTAGAATCTCCATCTTGCACTCACACTACTCTAGTAAAAAGAGCTTCATCTAGGAAGTTCCTATATTGTGAAAAAGTTCCATCATTGAATAAAGAGTTCTAAGAGCTCCCTTCAAAAGACTAAGATAGGATTCTAAAGTTCCCCTTTCAAAAAATTCAAATATGGTTCTCAGAGTTTCCCTGCAAAGGGCTCAGTTGGGCTCTAAGAGTTTTCATGGAAAAAACTCAGGCCTTGGTATATGCAGTAAATTTTCACTTGTGTGTGGAAGAGTGAAGTGCCCATATTTATTGGGGAACCAATACAAATTTCTTGTCTCCTCTTTATAGCTTTATTTTCTATTTTCAGTACTTACTTTATAACATCTAGTCTATGATATTATCTAATTCCACTAGTTGATCTATTGTTGTGAAAAGAATTAAAAATCACTCAAATTTTTTTATCTTCTATATATCCCCCTCCAGATGAAATATTCAATTCATTCCGCACTTTCACTCTCATTGATATTATTTTGCAGAGTATAATGTGCAAGGCTAGACATAGTCTCTTAAAGAATCAAAGCTTTGCTCGTGAAGAGTTTTCTTGATTTTTTTACTACTTTGTTGTATCGGGCTTCACGCTTTAGACTATGTATGTTTGAGTATTCTGGATAAATGTAATGACCTTGAGCCTTTTGATACATTGTTTTGTTGAACCGTTGAGACCTAGATGCTTTGTTTATGATATTCTATTCCGCTATAGTATTCTGAGATGTTTATTGATTGTGCTTTATTCTTGTACAACTTTTTAATATCGTTTTTACTGAGGTTTTATGCCGTGGGCTCGATTGGACCAAATTCTACTACAAATACAAGTGAAGTGTTACAATTTGTTATCCGAGACATGTTTAGAGATTCTAGACCATTAGAGAGGTCCATATAAGATGATGGTTGTAGAAAAATGACTGTAGTTTCATCTGAAAAATTATTTTGAAAGTAGAATTCTAATACCTCATTTTCACTATTTCTTCCGATGTTTCACGGTCGACTCGCCGGAGAGGGATTTCATAGATTGCTTTGAGTTGAGATGGTGTTTTGGGGGCTTTTCTGGGCAAGAATTGGATTGCACGTCCATGGACACGACCGTATTGTTTGTCGTGTCACCCAACATGGCCATGTGTATGTCCGCCTTCTAGGCGTGTACATCCATATTGACATTTCTAACGAGTCAGAGGGTTACACGGTCCGACACACGGTCGTGTAGTCGGACGTATCGCTTAACATGACCATGCACATGACCTTTCCTGGGTGTGCACTTATACCTGCTTCATCTGCTAGAATCCAAGAGTTACACGCGTTGCGCAGGGTGTGTCGACCTACATGTCTTTGTATAGGGTCACCCGACCGTGTCCTTATGTGTTGCACTGAAGTTTTCTGAGGCTTACATGGCCTGCGACATTGCCTGTGTTGTTGGTCATGCACTTTGATGTAACTCAATTTTTGGCTCGTTTTGAGCCTTTGATCTTGGCTCAAGTGATGTTGGAAAACCAGGATCGATTCCTAATGATTTTAGGTTGTATAAGAGACTCCTAAGCCTTCCTTCCTCCTCATTTTCATTTGGAACAAAGGAGGATGGAGAGAGCTTGGAAAAGATGGTGGTGCAACCATTGAAGCTTGGAAGCAGGAATCGAGATCTGGTTCCATGATAACATATCTCCTCCTTTCGATCGTAGAGCCTTTCTGTGTAGCACATCGATGGCCGCATGCTAGAGAAATAAGGCAACACTTCTTATTCTCTATCTTGACAAGTCCCTACATCTCTTTGAGGGTTGATCAGCACTATGGGAAGGACATACCCAAGTCTAAGGTTGAGTAGAGTGAAGAAAACAAGTAGAGCAAAGATGAAACTACGAAAAGGAAGTGTCTAATGACATTGGAGTTGCCGTCACAATTAGAAGAGATTCAATTTGAAATCTTAAATTTTTCATCCACTGATTTTAAGAAGGCCTTCATGAGTTTCTGTGAAGACCATTTAACTGCTAAAAGAAGGATTAGGGCTCTCTTACAAGATCACTCTGATCTTGTAACTACAAACTTTGAGCTAGAGAAAAAACTAGAAATTGTGAGCCGATAGGCAAAGAGGATACGCCATTGGCATATCCGTCTTGTTCCCAACCCTGAGGAGGAAAATGGTTTCACGGGGTTAAGCTAATTGTCTCGATCGTGGGATGTTATTGGATCAGAAATCCCTTTTTATTTCCCCGACTCACGCGGCATTGCTCCGCCAGGCTTTCGCCCAAGATTTCGTGATCCGCTGCCGATTCCAACAGCTCGGACTCGGATCGTGAGAATATCTCTAGCGATGAGATTTTGAAGTTACGAAATGAAAAAAAAGTTATCTTTAAAAGGAACTTAAGACTGGTCTTAGCATGGTAGCGAGCTCTCTAATGAGCTTGTCAAGGCAAAAGCCATTGAAGATGCTCTAAATGGCAAGAGTAATCAAACGAAATCAATCCTTGAAAAATCGATCTAATAGATTTAAAAGATTGAGTTTGAGTGTTGATCCTTTCATTACAGAGGATCTGAAAGGTAGGGTAGGATACCAAGAATTACGCTGGGGGGGGGGGGGGGGGGGGGGGGATAAAGTATTTAAAAATCTCTTTTCAGTTTTTAATCATTCATAGCACATCTACAAATTATTTTGTTTGTTAATTATTATGCAACAAAAATGTAATCAAGAGAAACAAACAAAACAACTAAGTGCTATGTAATCCAAAAGACAGTTTTTATAGAGGTTTCCCAAATTTGGGTACGCCTCATCCACTACCCCTTTGTAGGCTATCCACTATAAACAATGCTGAGTCTTTTAATAATGAGACTCTTAGAATCGATTACAACTGAATCTTTTGACAAGGAGATTCAAAGAACCACAAGAGATTTTGATACTCTCAAACCAATAGCATGTTGATAAGGTGGCTAAATCAAACAAGAATCCTTTTGATAAGGAGGATTAAAACCTATCAGAGAGTCTTTTGATAAGTCGACTCAAAATCACCCTTAGATCCTTTTGATAAGGTGGATCAAAAATCATTGAAAGAGTCTTTTGATAAGGTAGACTCAAAATCACATACAGATCCTTTTGATAAGGAGGATCAAAACCAACAATGAATCTTTAGGAAGAGAGATTCTATGAACTCTTTGAGAAGATTCTCGAGGACTTGACTCTTTTGTAAGCACTGAGTAAGACAGAGAGATTGTTGTCGGATCATATTCAATTGACAGAAAGTTAAATCTGTTGTGAAACTGTATTTGATAACTCCTCTTTTGATTTCTTCTTGATGGACAGTCTTTTTATCGAGAGAAGATGATCCTTGATAACTGCCGTTCGTCTCTTTGAAACTCGCAGAGAGAGAGAGAGAGAGAGAGATGAGGGAAGAAGAAAGAATTAGATCAGAAAGAGAGAGCGAGAGATCTCATGTCTTCTTTTTGGCATAATTACTTTTCTATATTCTGTCACACTTATCTCAGAATAGGAATGTCCATATATAGATATAGATTGTCAACAATGATCCCTTGCCAGATTTTCTTCAAAGAGAATAATAACCTTCCATACTCATATATCAACGACTATAATCAGACCTGATTTATTACCTTGATCTGTTCGTGCTTAATTCAAATTTGCTCTGCATGGATGTCGACTCAAGACTTCTTGAACTCTGACTAGGAATTGAGATGGAGTAGACAAGATAATATCTCAATATATACTTGTGCTCTGACTTCTGTAAAACTCGAGCTATGAGTATTAGTATCATAGTCAAGACATAATTCTGAACTTCTCAACGTACTTTGACTTATGTCTTTATTACTTGTCGACGTAAGTCAACATATTCTCAAAGTAAACTTCTTCAGTTAGCTATACTCTGAGATCCGCGCGGACTTGAAAAATTGCGAAGATTATGTTAACCCGGAATCTTGCAACCGCAGCCAGTGCCAGTCCAGTTCAGATCCAGAGCAAGACATTAGCTCCCAGTAGTTGGGGTGGTTACCCTCCCAGTAGTCGCGCCTTCTCCAGTCCTAGAAGGTTGAGCAGTTAGGCGTTGAGTAACCGTGCGCCCTCCAGTCAGCCTCCAGTCAAGCAGGTCGTCCCTCAGCAGGAACCAAGTCTCGAGGGGTCCGGGCGAACACTCAGAGTGTCTGCCCCAGCTCTTCCCTTCTTAGTTAGTAGTGTCTTGTACGCCCGTTGTAACCGAACCACCCTCCTTCTCTCTTGCCCGGATTCTCCTGTATCTCGGGCGGCACACATTTATTGCAGCATTAATTATAGTATTTATTATGCCCAACCATTTCGGTGGCCCTCTATCAGTATTAAAAGAGGGCCAAAGGTGCCCAGTGGGGGACACTGAACTCGAGCCAGAATCCACACTGTAGTAGGTGCGGTTAAAAGTTTGGTGTCATCCTCTGTTGTCTAATTCTCTAGTGTTTTTTGCATGTAGTAGCTTTGTAATAGTTACTTAAAGAAATATCATTGTACGTAGCAAGTGGTATTTGCCACTGTGGGCAAATTTGGTGTTCGTCGCATGCTCGCGACAAGCTCCCTCCATATGTGCTCTGTTCGCCCGACCCTCAAGTGGTAGTAATCGATTGCTTGCGGTTCCTAATTTCTCTATTACTTTCAAGTCTCGTCGCTGAGTGTGGAGGTTAAGGACATTTTTGGCCTCAACAATCTGCGGTAGTGCCTATCGGCCGGCGGTAGCCTATTAAATAAATTTCGTGCTCCTTCCATCTAGATTTGGAAGTTGAGACTATTATTTTAAGCAACAATTATCACAACGTGGTAAAGTTATCGCCGGGCAGTAGCATGATTAATCCTCGTACCAAAAATGATATTTCATGCTCCATTTGGTTTCCAATGATTCTTTGATTGTCGGAGTTGCCTTAAGGTTACCGCCATGCAGTATAGACCCATCTCCGCATAGTAAGAATTTAAATAATTAGCTCCTTGCTCCCGCCAAGTCCCTTTTAATTGCTCCTTTCTAGTTGATCATTTTGGAATGAAGGCTATCGCCGGCGGTAAGTCCCATCGTCGTGCGGTAGGTGACAATTCAATCCATAAATCCAATTTAGTGTCTCGATCGTATTCGAATGTACTTCTCTCTCTATTTTATCTGTAGGACCTGCACATTATAAACACATGCAAAAATAGATCAAATATAGATTAGGATTTGTTATTCTCAAACTAAGAGATGCGAAACCGATATTCTGACACTTTGAAATTCTTCACGTTATGCTACATTATGAGCTACACTCACTGCAACCAAATATATATTAGAGAAAACAAGGGTAAGATATGAGCTAACCACAACCCGCGTGACAACCTCTCCCCAGCCAATCTACCGAACTCTAAAGCGAGTAATCACACAAATGCAAGTATGCATTATATAGGCAAGCAATATGTATATATAATCAAAGCAGAAGGTATAACAACTATGCTACATATGCAAAGGTTTAGGCTTCAATCACTTTCGTTGCTAAAGTTTGCCGCGTTTTTGCAAAAAAAACTTGGCCAAAGCTGATTGAATTTAAATAGCATAAAGATGATGTGTGAACAATTGAGTGAAGAGCAGCATAATACTAATATTCAACAAATTTGATTTTGAATTTGATTCATTTTACTTCAATCTGTCAAACATAGAAAATTACAACATATTGTACATATGAACAAGATCAAAATATATTAAACTTAAAATTTATAACTGGCAGATGAAAATTTTAATTGCCTGATTAAACAATTATATATCTTCAATTTAATGAACCATAACAATGCAAATTCTCAGATGGCGAATTGCTAATGGTTTGCGGATTTATGTCCTCAATCATTCTTGGATTCTGGATTTATCTCTCTTCAGGTGTCCCACTTTTGTAAATTGCAATTCAATTCAATTTTGTAAATTGTAAATTGCAATTTTGTAAATTCAATTGATTCAATTATATATCTGTAATTCAATTTCAATAGCAGATTTCCTGGACAATAATATTGCAATTCAATCTCGGCTTCGTTTGGCGCAGTGGTGGCTGTTGTGAACACGGTGGTCATGAACCGTTGTTTGTGAACGTGGTGGTCATGAACCGTCGTTTGTGAACTCTCGACCTCACATAAAAAAATTCATGCATTTTATGCTCAAAACTAGCTTATTTTCTTGGTAGCGATCATAACCTTTTTCTTGCCAAACATACAATCTATGATAATGAATTTTTTGACCTAATTCACCGGAGCAAATAAGCCGCGCCAAACGAAGCCCTCATCTCGGTCCAAATTTGGTTGACTTGATATTGCAAGTACGCCTTGATAAAGGCTTAAGAATAGACTCGTCGGAGCTCGCCGCAAGGTTCAGCCAAAAGACATACAGCTTGCTATCATAACAAGAGGAAACAGCTTGTTGGAAGCGTGAAATATGGACGCAAGCAATTTCAATTTTGCTAGCAATTGTAATTTCACTATCAACAAAGAAGCATGTACAAACAAATTTACTACCCACCACCGGGCATCACAACTTCACTAGATTTACAACTCAACGCCACAACACTCTTGGCCGTTAAGGCCGCACACTCGAACACCTATCCTCCTGTTGGAGATCACCACGTGAAGAGAATGTAGTTAATCCCTTAACCGCAGCTACCGCCGACGTTATCGATACCACCGGGCGGTAGTCACTGAGATCGCTTTGAGCTGGCCGTTGCCTTCACAACTTCCTTGTCGTCAGTTTAGATCGCTATTCGCAGACCGCTTCTTCTAGTCGCAACTTGTAACCGCAACCTTGCCCCTTGAACTGATGTTCTGTTGCAATGACAGGGGTGTGGACCTCCATTTTTAGGGGAGAGGAGAACCTTCGAGATTTTGGGCTACCGCCGGACGGTATCACTACCGCGGGCGGTAGCTCCATTATTTCTAACACAGCTTGCGCGCCTAAAAGTACTCAGAAACATCACATACAGCTTGCTATCATAACAAGAGGAAGAGTGATTGCAGAACAAACCTCATTCTTGGGCGACTCTACCTTTCCTGAGGTTCTTCAGGGCTTCTATACAAATTAAACTTCATGCTTAATAACTTCTTGTGAGGAAAGTCTCTCCTATCATCAACTCTACTCACGAAAGTAAACAACTACTAATCCGTGTTGGACGGTCCAGCATGAACCAAAAAAACGCATGTCAAGATTAGTCTCACACCGCCTAGCCAGGCGGCCCACTCGTGCTTATAATAGGCTCCACCTCTCCTATCTTTGACCAGGGTTTTGGAATGGAAAATGCGTGTGGTGGTTTAACATGGTATCAGAGCTAGGTTCACACTGAGGAGACAACTTGGACGGTCCAGCATGAACCAAAAAAGGCATGCCAAGATTAGTCCCACACCGTCTACCCAGACAGTCGACTCGTGCTTATAATAGGTCCCACCTCTCTTATCTTTGACCCGAGTTTTGGAATGGAAAATGCGTGCGGTGGTTTAATAATCGGGCTATTCAAGCAATAAATAGCTACAAGAAAGTGAAGAGAATAAGATTTAATTTTAGATAGCATATATGAGCATGGCTGATCAGCAACACCTTCAGATTATATAAAAACAGTAATAACTAACTGAAATGCCAATATGGAGATTTATTTGTTAAGTATTTTTAAAACTCTCTAAAACAATAATCACGTATAAATGCACTGGTTCTTTTTATTGGCTTTTTGACACTTTGCACCTCCGAAATACGGGTTTTTGGCATTTTGCACTAAGAATATTTAAAATTGGCACTTTGCACCCCTTAGCCGAATTTTCAAGGGTATTTAAGTCCGGGCAACAGTAGAAATTTAACATTTTTGGTGTGCAAATATAAATTTGACATAATTCGATGCAGTGTGCAATAAAAATTTAGCATTTTTACTGATGCCGGACCTAAGTACCTTTGAAAATTCAGCTAGGGGGTGCAAAGTGCCAGAAATCTTGAATTGGGGGAGGTGCAAAGTGTCAATTTTAAAAATTCAGGATGCAAAGTGCCAAAACTTCATATTTTAGGGATGCAAAGTGCCAAAAACCCCATTTTACCTGTACTAAACATGAATTTTATGAGATCATATTGTCAAGTCTAAACATTCTTGGCTGATATGATCTAAACTAATATTTAAAACATTACAAGCTCATAAAGTGGTGACAGGTCAGGATTTCTCTTATTACATAAAAATTTGGATTTTAGGCAAATTTAGACCATTATTAAATAAAAAGAAATAATTACCCAAATCTCCCCTGTAAGTTGGCATAAATATTACTGAGAGCACCCCTCTTGTTTTCGAAATTATAAAAACCTCCCCTTAAGTTTTCATTTCATTACAAAAACCTCCCTTGGACTTTTCGTTTCCTAACACCCATGAACAAAAATACCCCCTAGAAATTGTACACCGAGAGGGGTATTTTTGTGCATGGATGTTATGAAATGAAAACGTCAGGGGAGATTTTTGTAATGAAATAAAAATTTTAGGAGAAGTTTTTGTAATTTCGAAAATAAGAGGAGTGCTGTCAGTAAATGGCCCTTATTAAAAAATGATAAATACCAAAAGTTCAAGTTACAGACTCAAAATATAGCATTTTGGAGAGGGAGAGCAGCTTTTCTCTCTGCTTCAAACTATGCTTTTAACAATAAGCCTTCCACCACTAGCTTTTATATTCAGGAATAAGCCAGCATTTCTAGCACAGCTCTGGTGAAATTTAGATTGTCAATGTCCATAGCTGCACTGGAGAAAAGAGAGAAATGAATATGTCCATAGCTCTAAAATAAGCAAAGCATGGTGGCAAGGTGAAGAGAATGAGCAAAAGCATTAGTTCTTAATCCATTGATAAGAAGTTCTATTACAACATCATGTATACTAATCATACATTCAATATATACTTGATTAGTTACAGGTAGGTGATTGATTCATATAGTAAATCAGCGGCATGTTAAGGAACGGTTGCTCCGTTTTGCGCGGATTCTTTGGTCCGGTAAGTTTGGACAACAACGTTACCGCCATAGAACGTATGTTTGCCATAGAACGTATGTTTGACACACTACTTTTCCTACTCACGATTATTTATCCATAGCGTTATTCACTCCATTCTTTACATAGTTAAAGCCGAGTGAGTGATGCCTTCAACTTACTTGCTATTGGCAACTGAATATAGCCCGAGAGAGTTGAAAACTAAGCGGCTTAGCTAATTAATGAGGAAGACGGATGTTGTCGAGTTTCTGGTTGAGGAGGATGGGAAGCTATTAATGGGCGCTATTGGAACTTCTTCATGAGCAGTGTAGAGAGAATGGCCGCCTAGGCTGAACCATTGTGTAGATCTATGTAACAAAACAAACCTTGAGGCACAAACCAAAACTGTTACTACTTATACCGCAATTATTCACATCTTTATCCTTGGAAATAGATTCCTGCAAAATCATACAGTATAGTTTAGTAAGGAGAAAACTGATGCAAAAAAAAGTGGAAATCAAAAAATGGTAAGACTATGCTCATGTTTACTCACCCAAAAATATGCTACGCTTTAGTGCTATGATCAAAATGAATTATCCATCCCACTCCGACATGCTTTATTTTCCTAGTTTTCTCAGTGCATGGCCACCTGATTTTAGATAAACTCATTAAACTTAAAATTGTATTTCTATTATATGATTAAATATATGCATTACCTTGTTCAGGGTGGATTCTTGTGTTAGGTTTCGTAGGAGGCGTATCATTAGGAGTAGACTCAGCGCTTTGGTTTGGTCTAGAAATAGTATTCACCATCCTCACACGGTATAGAAATATTAAGAAAAAAAGTATTAGAGGCGGCTTGAATATAAATAAAATTTAAGCAAAAAAGTATAAGAGGCGCCTGGAATATCAATTATACCTGATCTTCAAATAGAAAGGACGGGGGGGGGGGGGGGGGGGGCATGAATAAGGGTGTTTATCAAATTTTAATTTATCTTAAGAATTCAGATCAAATTATTTTATAAAATATTTTCAGAGAATAAGAAGTGAAATCATCAAAGCAATAAAACAAGTTGCATGATTTTATTTCACAAATAATTTGATTATAAAATAGTGATTTCCATGACGCTAGAAATCAAGGTGGTGATTAGGGCTGTTCACAAATAGTATAGTTCGTGAATAGTTTGAGATTCGATTCGTGAAGATTCGATTAAAATTTTTATTTTTTGAATTCGGATTCGAATCCGAATTCAAATTCGAATAGTTATAAAATTATATAAAACATTATAAAATTATATTTAAACATTATAATTTGAATTTAAAATTATATTTAAACATTATAAAATTATATTTAAACATTATAAATATTAAATATAATTATAATTAAACATTATAAAATTAGAATTCGAATTCAAATCCATGTTCAAATCCGAATCGATTCGATTGAATAGTTATTCGATTCGATTCGATTTCGATTCGAATCGATTGGATTCGATTCGATTCGTGAACACCCTTTTGGTTTTCTATACCGACACTTATCCCTAGGAACCGGTTGGACCTAGCCTATCTCTCCCTAGATAGGACTCAAGCCACCCCCCAGACCAATTGCCTAGATTTAGTCGCCAACACTTATGATGAATTTCTCCTAAGACGCAAATGGACATTGTCGCCTACACATGCGAACTCCACTACTTATACATAAGAATTAGTCACCAAATAAAAGAGAAAAATACAATACGAGAAATAAAATTTCTGTATAAGAACTCCCTATGAAGAAACTCTAAAGGTGATGACGAAGGCGCGCTAGGGATTAGAGTTGTTGCATTCGTCTTCTGTATAGAATAAGCATCGATTGAATTTGCATTCAAGTTCTCCTTTGGATCTTCAAGTTTGGTGTAGGGAGTGCTCTAGTTGTCTGGGACGATGACTCACATGAATTAGATCGGAATTGTGGCTCAAGTCGTCTCATTGTCCCTTTTGAATAAAATAATAAAGCATAGTATTTATAGAACTGTGAGCTACGCCAGTGATAGGTGCTACCGCAACGTGGTACCCATAATGGTAAGAGATCTGGACCGGAATGGTATGCACATTTCTTATTTTAGGCAACAGCTACCGTGCCGCGATAGGGTTATCGAGCCGCGTTAGCCAATATAAGTTATAACCTTCTGATTGATCTCTTGCTCAATTTGGATCCTCAATCAGCTGATGATCCCCAGGATTGCCTTTAGTTATCACCACGCGTTAGCATTAACGCCGTGCAATAGCTTCTTTACATTCATCTCTTTCGCTCCCGCCAATGATTTCATTTGAATGTGCCATGCCAGCTGTCTCATTGACACGAATGCTACCACCAGTAGTAGGTGCTACCACGTTGTGGTTGGTCAAATTTCAGAGCATTGATTCTATTTTTGCATTGCATCTCATGTAGGCATTCAACGTGGTGTTTTTCCCGTATTTCCTTCACACTATAAATACAAAACAAGCTTGATCAGATACATAATATGATTTGTTATTCTCGAACCAAGAGATGCGGAACACATGTTCTAACAAACTCCCCATTTTGATGATAATAAATTCTCTAATGAGAAATCAGTCATTTTAGAATAGATATGTGTTTATATAAAAGTGCGATAAGTTATAATCGTGATAGCACCATTTTTTGAAGTAGTGTAGTTGAGTACATAACAATGTTTATCGATTTCTAGAAATGTGTACTCCCCCTATATGAATGCTCCCCCTATATAAATGCATCATTTACACATAATGGTGTTATATTGTACTGCCCATAAAGTATTATGTTTCTCAATTTATTCTCCCCCTTTTGGTATTATCAAAAGAGGGTTTAGGTGAGTGTAGTTATGAAGTTTTAGTTTTCCCTTTTGTAGTGATGAGATAGAATACAACTTGTTAAAAAAAATGCATAGCACTTATTGAATTGTGAAAAGAGAATCATGATCGAACATAAGAGTAAAACACAGCCAAAAAATGCATAGAAAGAATGCATAAAGCATATATAAGATAGACAGTTAGAAGCTCCCTTTTAAGAAAATTGAATTGAAGGAATAATCATGAATTCTAAACTGGGGAAAATATTCTATAGATTGTTTTGAAATATATCAAGCATAATTGAAATATCAAGAAAAGATACTTAATGTTTGTAGAGAATGATGAATTAGTGCATTAGTGCCCAAGTCTCATAAGTGGAAGATGTGTGCAAATAGTGTTTTGATAAAGTATGCAAGTGCACTAATCAAGACACATGAGATATGTAATGGAATAAGCACGATATCATCAAAAATGCAAAGTAAAATTACTTCCACTAAATTCTATATACAATAATAAATAGTACAACTATAAAGGTTCTTGCACACACAATGTTTATTAAGACTTATCAGGGAGCGAAGTAGTTCTTGAGGGATCACATAATATTATTCTAACTTTTATTGGTGATCTGGTGTACTAAAGAGAAGTAAAGCTATGCGATGTATTTTTCAAATTGTTTGCACAAGACGCTTTAAAATTCTTTCCAAGGTGCTCAAACTCACAATGCTTATTAAGGCTTATCAGGAAGAGAAGTGGTGTTTGGTGGAGTTATCTTTGTCATATATTTAATTTGATTATTATTATTATTATTGACAAAGATCTCTGAATTCACTTGTTTAGCAAACATGTTTATTTTATTTTGTAATCACACTTCTCTAAGTAATTAGTGTATGAATTTCCATGATTTGCAAGAAGTCAATTCAATGGTGTGTAAGTAATTTATCTGTGCATTTCAATTATTTATTATTACATTACACACTCATGCATAAAAAAGATTTTTTTTTTTTTTGCATAAAAAGGATTATTTGCATATGTAGGAATCAAAAAATGAGTGAGAAATAAATCATTATCTAACATAAAATATCACTCATACTTAGAGACATACAAAACATTTCTACACATTTTCTACACTCATTTTTATTGTACAATAAAAGATAGTATGGAAGGCATGAATAATCAAAACAATATTTAAGATGTTTGAAAATTAAATCATACATTGTAATGAATCATTAAATTATATATATATATATTCATCGTTGACTATAACAATGAAAAATAAGCAATTTTTAGGGTTTTTGTTTTAATAAAATAAAAATAAATACAAGAGACATCAGAAATTAAAAACATATATTTATTTAATTAAAAACATATATTTATTTGGAAATTTGTTTTGCTTTGTAATTTTCTCTTTTGTTTTGGGTTTTAAGAAAATCAAGAGATAATAAAATGATTTTGATGAAAAACATAGGAGGCAATGTCAAATTAAGTCAGAATAATAATCTCCTAAGCCAACAAAAAGAAGAAAATGCAATAAATAAAGCATAAAAGAAAATCAGAAGCTACCGCCGGGCAGTATCAAACAGATTTTTTAATTTTTTGTGTTTAAAACATTGTTTTTGCTCATTTTTTGTTCCAAATTTTCTTGATTATTATTTTTCATGATAAGTGACATCAACTTCAGTGAAGAGTCTGGAAAAATAATGAAAAAATTGCGGATTTAAAAACTTTAGCTTAAGATGTCCCAAACCCTAACTCTAATCAAAGAGATGAAAATCATGCATCAGGGTGTGGTTTTGTGAATATATCTGCAAGTTGTGATTCGGTTCCAATAAAATTGACTCTAACATGTTCCTTTTTATGTGATCCTGAATGAAGTGGTGTCGAACATCAATGTATTTGGATATAAAGTGGTGAATCAGATTGTTGGTTAGATCAATAGTATCTTTGTTATCACATTTTAGTTCTATGTTATTTAGATGAATTCCAAAGTCTTTAGTGTTTTAGTCATCCATAACGTTTGTGCACAACAACTACCTAGTGCGATATATTCAGCCTCGGTGGTGGAGAGGGCAACATAATTTTGTTTTCGACTCGACCAGGATACAAGTGATGACCCTAAGAAATGACACGTGACACTAGCGCTTTTACGATCTAAAGAACATCATGCATAATCAAAATCAGAAAAACCATGCAATAAAAATGAATCATTATGAGGGTATCATAGTCCTAATTTAGGTGTGCCAATTAGATATCTAAAAATACATTTAACTAATTTTAAATGAGATTCTTTTGGATTGACTTGAAAGCGAGCACATAAACATACGACAAACATGATATCTAGTCTAGAGGCATTCAAATATATTGGGATCTCTCATTGGTAGAGGGGCTTCTAGGAAGAAACAACCGCCTGAGGTTAGCACGAGTATCCCTCGTGATTGTATCCGGTTTTTCTAGATCCAATGCAATCAATTTTCTGTTTTAGTAACATTGACCTGCCGTGCCGCCCATCCCCTACAATTGGTCGCCGGATAACACCTGCTCCCAAGGTTGGCTCCTTTCACGGGAACGCCTTTCGCTTGCGCGCTTCCATTGACGGGTACTCTTACGCAGCTCACTCGTGCTTGCGGGTGCTCCTCCGCATCTTATCAGCTCCGGAACGACCGCTTCTTCACAGCGCGGCCGTCCTCGCAGTACAATTGGCATCATAAAACCAGGCCTATTTATATTAGTCAATATCTCCAATCTATTTGAGTATGGTTGAGATTTGAGACTTAGCGTGCGGAAGATCTTTGCATGAAATTGATATTTATGCAAGTAATGCGCATTAACAAAGATCATATGTGCAAAAAACTAAGTGAATTTTGGTCCAACCATTTCCCCAAAATTAGTCAGAGTATGTTTTCTACAACTTTTCCTACATATTCTCAAGCACACAAAGCCGGCCGCCATGGCACAAGGAGCAATGAGTCAATAGCCCTATGACTAACATTGCTCATTAATAATGCAACCGGGGCCTGGATTCGCATATACAAAAGTTTAATTTTGTAATTAATTTTTATATTATGCCCATTCTTTTTTTAAGTTCATTTTTAGAGTGTGGATCCTGCCCAAGTGCCAATGAGGTGATCACATGGACCTCTCAAGATAGTAAATCAAGTTGAACTCGTGGCCATCTCTCTATGCCCGAAAAATGACCTTATTAGGAAGAAACTCCCCAAGGTCCACACATACATAAACTCACTACTCATCTGACAACTCATCCAACTCGTCTACCATTGCCCGTTAGTCGTTAGTAAATACTCGGCAAAGTGAAAACACGAAATAGAAAACAACTTCTCCCTAAGAAGACACTTCCTATTTGTTGAAGGAATAGGTGTCATCCTTTGAAGCATGAATGGTGAAGCAAACAAGAGAAGTTAGTCCTATAAATAGTCATGTAATTGTCCATAAAAAGGACTCGGATCTTGAAAATTGAATAGAAACATCTCATAAGCAATTTTGCTATTTTTTGTCCGTTTAGATTTTTTTTGTTGATCTTCGAAGAAGTCCCCCATATCAACAAAACACCTAATTTCACTATTCCAAGCTTCTCGCCCTTGTTTCTCCATATTTTTGTTCGGCTTAGGAGAGAGAAAGTTGAAGCAGAAGGAATAATGAAGAAAGTGACAGGAAAAGCTTGTACATTAGGTTATTTATACTCCTCCCTTCTTCCATTAGGTTACTTGAAACCATCCTCAATGTCCACCTCACGACGTTTCTGAAAGTCCATTTCCTTGACAACTGCTCTTCCTCCACGACATAGCTAAGAGCATCCTCGTGGGTTCTACCAACCTCCTCACAATGTTTCTTACCGACGATCTCATCAAAAACCGCTCTTCCTCAACGACATTGCTAAGAGCATCCACGTAAGTTCTACCAACCTCCTCACGAGGTTCCTTACCACCAATCTTCTGAACAACTGCTCTTGCTCAACGAAATTGCTAAGAGCAACTTCATAGGCTCTACAGAGAACATCCTTATCATTGGGCAAGGTTCACAAACCGAGCGCCTCAACCGAGAAACCTCATGCAACAGTTCCATTACAACAACTCAAAATATACATATATTAGACGCCGCAGTTTTATATGCATGTTGAGGAAGGAGAAGATTGATTGTGTGGCACGTCTATCACCGAAGGGGGGAGGGTCAGACGGCGGGTGCATAGGCGAACTAGCATGCATCCATCAACAAATTTACCTATCTTTTACTTTCGCGTGAGTAACTCTTTTGAATGAATATGGGCCCAGATGGTTATTCAACGTTTTGCCCTCTGCTTAGTAGAGATTATCTCAATATGTTGTATGTTTCAATCATCTTAGAAGTCATATCAAGAAGCCCTAAGGATAGTCTCTTTCCTCTCCTCGCTTCTTTTTTCTCCTTCTCCTTCCACTTCCCTTCCCATCTCCACCACGCTTGGCCCCCTTCCACTCCACGGCCATTCCTCCGTAGCCCCTCCGCAATTAAATTCTCGGGCCTGGATCATCACCCCCTCCCCCAACCACCACAACGACCCCTAGTGACAACACCAACTGGGCCGCCCACCACCTACAGATCGCTTCTCCAATCAAGAGTGCAACAACCTATGCAGCAATGGCCTTTATTTTCATTGTAAACAACCTTACTCGCCGATTGTCCAATGTAAGAATTCTACACCGTTATCAGCAACGATGACCCAGAGGTCATCTTGGTGGTCCTACGTTCCGGAATATGACTTTCGATTCGAGTCGTGATCGAGATCAAATTTGAGCTCTGATCGCATGGAATCGCGTATCGGATCGTGGGATCGTTAGAATTGCGATCCATGCGTAATCCAAACGATCCGAAGGGAGCCACTAACATCTCTACACATTTCCTTGTCTTTCACACCACACATAAATTTTATTAGGCTGCAGATACTAACATAATTTAAAATATGAATATTCAAACCAAAACAAATATTTACCTTCTTATAGCGTGGAAGATAACGCCAAATAAATGGAATTGATAAGATTTGCAGGGGAAAGCCATATTTCATATTTGAAACTGAATTGTAATGATCCCCACTGGTACGAACAGTAATCTGTGTGAGAAGATTCTCAAAAGAAGACATAAAAACTTGATTGGAGGATTCTTTCATGTTATGCTGCATCAAGAAACTGTGGTTAGGTAAAGAAGCCAGGATAAATGTCATAATTAAAATAATCATCATACAGGTACAATTAGTGTTGTGTGAGATTGCATCATACAAAATTTTTACAAAACAATACATGAGAGTTTCAAAAAAGAACTCAAAACTCTTCATTGTAAACAATTTCATAAACTTAATCCGAGAGGGAAAATGCAGAATAAAGCATTTATATCAATGCACCAATTTGGTGATTAATTTACGATCAATCCGAAAAGGCAAGTGTACCTATCGAACCGTAGTACCAAGGTCGTATTTAAAACACGGGGCTGCCAAGATACGATTGTTGTGGTTTGAAAATTTAAAGACTAACTAATGAAAATTGAAAATGATAAATTTAGATTTAAAAAGATAGCATTCGATCAATGATTCACCATGAAAAGAGAGAAGACGAATAAAAATAAAGTTTTAAGATTGCATAATTAATCTTGACCGTGGCGGATAAAAAATAAGAAATAATCTCGCTAGAGCATTAAATCTCCTAACTTCTAGACAATTTGACCGAAATCTCTTTACGAATCAAAAGGGCTAAAGTTGTATTATCGAAGTGAGCCACACTATTGGATTTGACTCCAATCCGGAGAATTTACGTCGTCCTATCTCTAGGATTGCGTGCAACTCCTTCCTTCTTCAAGTGATCTTTCAAATTAACGAGTCTCTCGACTACTATAAAATGAGATCAAATATCCACTACCGTATACCGGAAACACGGAGTCGATGCAAGATAAATAGAAGAGGGATCGAGAGAAAAATTTAGCAAAAATAAAACTTAGAGACGAAGCACAATCTCATCTCAAATCATAGATCCTCACGATCGAACGCTAAAGAAAATTAGCTGCGCATATTAATTAAAGAAACAACAATAAAATAAGAAGATCACATTTTCATTAATCAAGAAAAAGAGTACAATAATAGAAAGAGAACACAATAATATTCTCCTAAACAAATACTCTTAAAACTTAAACAAAGAAAAGCACAACACTCTTAAAAATCTAAAACTCAAACAGCATTCTTAAAAAGGAATAAAGAAAACAGCACTCTCAAAATTTGAAGTTTTTCCGATCCAAAGTAAGTTGGTTCTTTTTGCACTCTCCAAAATTCTCCATATATAGGAAGAGTGGGGGAGGGGAAAGAGTAATCTAGAAGGGCTGTTGCCATTAATTCTGGAATCCAAACAGTTGTAGGAAGAGGAGATGAATCGGCCTGTACTTGGAGAAATCCAAACCGGCAGCAATATTTAATTCCTGCTGGCTGTGTGCAGGGTGATGAACGGCTACTCTCAGGAGGTAAACGGGCTGGCTGCTATCAATAAGGAGGGCTGCTTTGATGAAGAAATTAAATGGTTTGCATTGATGAAATTAATTGGATGAGTTGAATGGCTGTATTGATGAGAAAAAAAACGAATGCTTGGAGGAATAAAATATGAACCGGCTACATCATGAGGTGGACGGGTATTGGTATTTAATTGGCAGAATTGAGAAGTGGCTGCATTGATTGGAGGTTATAAAGAGGTGGCCGGTAATGAAAATGTAATGGAATAATATTGCAATAGGGTTCACGTGCATGGCTTTGCATGGGAATTTATGTGGAGCTTATGATCATATGATGACATGGCCGGCAGCAACATGGGCACGTGGCGGAGGAACGGGAACGGCCATGCATGGATTCCAAGTGGCCAAACTGCATGGAAGCGGCGATCTTGAGTGCGGCTTGGACTTGTCCGGCATGAGCTTGCGGAGTTGGCGGAAATGGCGGGCGGCATGCATGGACTTTACGTGAACATGGTCGGGCAGCATGCTTTTATATCGAGACATGCATAAAATCCCTCAGGTCTGCAAAAATAACAATAAAAATAACGTTAGCATAAATTTTGCGAGAAAAATAAATTATCTTTAAAACCAATTTTTTAATAGGCGAGATGATATATTTTTATCAAAATAGTTAATATTTTTATGTTATAATTTAGGATTAACAGTGCATTATCAAATTCCCCCATGCTTAAGTATTTGCTTGCCCTCAAGCAAATGGAATTATAATTGGAAGGAGGAATGACAAACAACTTGGAGTTTCAAATAATAAGAAAATTAAAACATGAAAAATTAAACTATCCTAACTTCTATGCTAGCAACTAGTAGGGTGAGAAGTCCAAAAATAAAAAACTTGAAAATAGAAATCTAAGAATATTATTAGAACATAAAGAAGGTTTACACATTTCAAAATTCTTAAAACAAAGCATCCAAAAATTAAGAAGGTAAGAAAGACAATAGTAGAGATTCTAAATAAACGGCGCATTAAACAAACTACTAGGTTGCTAAAATAACAATTATCCCATAATCACGTCAAGATAACCTCCAAAGAAATCCATCAATGATGATGTCCATAGGCTTGCCCGTTCACACTCTCTCCACTACACAAGTTCGCGACACGTTCTAAAGATCAAAAGGACTTTTATAGGTAATTTAACTTGGCTTAGGTAAAGTATTAGGATATGGAATAGCAAAAGATAAACGTGGCGGTCAAAATCACACTAAACCAAAGATGAGCTTAAAAAATGATAAACATAGGATTTTTTCATGATGCTTCCAAACAAAAGAAAAAAGTCAAATGAGATGATTTCATTTTTTTGAATAGGCCATCACAATAATTTTTTCAACAATATATATATTTTTTGAACTTGGCCAACAAGAAATTTTTTTTTCTTTGTAACATGTTCTCAATTTTTCTCCAAATTTTTCAATATTTTTTTCTTCCTTTTCACCAAAATATGCAAGAAAAACAAGTCACTCAAACACAAGAAAATCCTATCACAAATGAAATTTTAGCTCAAAAATTTAGTGCGATTGGGAAGGGAATTTTAGCCTTGGTGAAATTTGGTGGAGGTGAACAAAAGGAACGGAAAAAAAGCCCAAAATTGTTTAAGCAACGGTAAAATTTTTGGGTGGGCAAATAAGCTCAAAACGGGTCAAAAGGTGGCCTAAATCATTTCTAAAGTTCGTGAAGAACCGCGCAAATGCTTCGAGAGTCGCTTGAGGCAAGTTCTAGACACCAAGAAAGAATTACCCCTTAATGAAAATAGATAATATTATCTAGCAACCATTCGTACGCAACTAAGCCGAATAAAAAGAAAAACCACAAATTGCTAACTTAGAACGTAAAAATGGATGCTTATATTTATGAATTAGAAAATAGTAAAACTAAAATATGTAAAAATAATAGATTTAGACAACCGTTTCAAAGAAATGCTACTTAGAACTAAAGTACCGCTCGGGCATGCACACCACTAAAGGACGCATAGAAATAAAGATAGGAAATAATTTTTGATTTTGATTTTCAAATAGATTTTAAATTTTTCATTATGTTTTATGTTTTTTGGATTTTAGATTTTAGATTTTTTTTATAAGTGTCGGAAAGAAAATGAGATAGAGATTCAGAAACAAGAAAAGAAAAGAGCGAGACCCTCCCCTATGCTTAAAGTTTTCATTGCCCTCAATGAAAAAGAAGAAAATAACGAGAAAGAGAAGGCAAGAAGAAGACGAAGAGGAGGGAGAGGGGATGCAGTAAAATAAAAAGATAAAGAAAAAAACAGGACTTCCCCGGATTTGTGAGGTCGAATGTTTATGTCTCTCCCCCATGCTGACGCTTTAAACCACTTGATTATCAGTAGGCTTGACTTGATCCATCTTGAAATCCACAACGTTGGAGCGGCGATCACGATCTTGGATTTAATTGGCCGTCGGGAGGAAGAACAAAATACCAACAGAAAAGAAAAACAGGAAAAACCTTGGGCAGCCTCCCAAAAATGTTCTTTATTCAACATTATTGAGTTCGAAGACAATAAACAAAAGTTCAATAATAAAGAGTTCCACAATAAAAAAAAAGTTCCAAATAAAAATGAATATTAAGAGTTAAATAAAAATTGTTCAGTAGCAAAAGACACACAATCATTAGAAAAATATAATTTCAATCTATGACCATTAACCTTGAATTCACCCTTTTCTGGGTGCGTTAACAGCACAGTGCCATACGGAAAAACTTGTTTGACCGTAAACGGTCCAGACCATCGGGACTTGAGTTTCCCAGGAAAAAGACGCAAACGAGAATTAAAAAAAAGAACCTAATCGCCTAGTTTAAACGTCTTAGGGTGGCGTAGGTTCTTGTCGTGATAAAATTTCGTTCGCTCTTTATATATTTTATTATTCTCATAAGCGTTGGCTCGCCACTCGTCGAGTTCGTTAAATTGAATTTTTCTATGCTCACCGACCGAGTGCGGATCGAAATTTAAAAAATTTAGTGCCCAATATGCACGGTGTTCTACTTCTACCGGAAGATGACATGATTTTCCATAGACCAATCGGAAAGGGGTACAACCGATAGCAGTTTTGTACGCTGTCCGATAGGCCCAAAGAGCATCGTCTAACTTTAATGAGCAATCCTTACGAGAAGTAGAGACGGTTTTTTCCAAGATTCTTTTAATTTCGTGAATGACTACTTCGACTTGACCGTTAGTTTGGGGGTGATAAGTGGTGGATAGTTTATGCGTAACGTCATATTTAGCTAAAACTTTAGCGAGCTGAGCGTTGCAAAAATGAGTTCCCCTATCACTAATGATGCTAGGCTTAAGTTCAAAATTGTTGTTTGCTATAGCAGGGCGAACAATACTTGTTTGCTATAGCAGTTCAAAATTGTCGGCGAATTTCGACATACTTAAGAAAAATCTTTTCATTCTTTCTGTTGAGGTCCCACTACTCAGTGTTGTTTTCGATGATTCATATTCGGAGATTATTGAACATCTTTTTGTGTTGGCATCTGCTCGACACTTTTGTAGCAATTTTCTGGAGGATCTATTCTATGCTCAGCTACTCAATGAAGTCTACATGACAAATCAGTAACAAGTGTTGAGATATTGATTGATTTTGTTACATCAAATTAATTGGAATTTTATTCAACAATATGATATTTAAAAACCCAATTTGACATGTCGCCGACATTTGATATTTAAAACATTGTTATTACATGTTTTAATAAAATAGTTCATCATTTGAGACTTATGATCTGATACAAATCAGATCACATATATTGTTCTAATATAAGAATGAAAATGGGCAAGTAAACCCGTCAAGAAGGCGATGGATCGTTAAAAATTTATAAAAGCTTGAAATATAATTTCACATAAAAAAAATCAACCTAATGCAATGGAGGTTGTTAGAATTCATTAAAGTTTATAAGCTTGAAATCCAATACCACCCTAGAAAAGTGAATGTTAAGCAGATAAATTGAGCAGGAAACTGATACGAAGATGACCCCTCGGGGAATCCACTCGTCCTCCTCTCTACATATGCAGTCTTAAGGCAGTGTGGTAATTATGTGTAATTCACTCCCACCTATATAAGAGAGTGGTAGTAAGTCGTTTAATAGATCTTGGATCTTTACGTCTAATAGTTCTCTTTGTGTGTAGGCTCTTAAAGAGATCCTACCCTCAAGAGATTATCTCGAGTTTGTCTCAAAATCATGTATTTGTGTTCGTATTAATCAACATCTATTGTTCGACGATAGTCAAAGTTATCAGAAACATACTACTTAAGTACATTGGATGATAACCCAGTAAAAAATTGTTCCAAGAACTAAAACAGTTAGAGATTATCGTTGTTAGGTCTTTAGAAGAAGTTGAAGCCTAGATTCCAGTTAAAAAATTTAGTACGAAATCAAGGATAAGAGGAGCAAAATCAAGGATAAGAGGAGCAACCAAACAGGATTCCTTCTTTTTTTGAGGTGATAGAGAAAGTGATGAAAGGTTGGACTAATGCTTTTGAGATGATATGCTCCTAATTAATGAAAGGGTATGCCCATATATTTGCATTTATACACACACACATATACATATATACTTTTGAATAGCTTAATTAAATACAAAGGAAAGTAAAAATAAACCTCTATGAACAATAGTTATATCCAAGGAATGTGAAGTGCAAAGAAAGCAGTGAGACAGTAAAGTCTTATATATTCTATGTATAGTTTTACAAAGAGCATATTGTTATACTTTGTTTGTACGTGAGCGATTAGAGGAGTTAAGAGCTCATTAAGTCAGCGTGACTAATACTTTAATTTTCAACCTATTTTAAGAAGGTGAAGTATTAGTACATTATGCAAGAAGTGATGACCCAGAGATTCAACTTTTGGCCACGTAAATTACTATATAACAGTTCAGGAATTGGAAGAGTTCGGCAAAAAAATACACAAAAATGTCTTTAGGAGGAAAAGATGAAGTCTCGGGACGAGGAGTGGCTTTGGGTTGTATTTATGGATGTGATGTAGGAATATATATGAAGTCTTGGGATGAGTAGTGGCTTTAGGTTGTATTTATGGATGTGATGTAGGAATATATGTAGTTCTTTTTTTGTATTTTGCTCTGATGTAAATGGGGAATCAGATATGTAAACATCACCTTGTTATATATATGAAAGCTACTTCAGTACTCATGTTTATCAAGCTTATAATTAAATTACATGTTGCTGATAATTATTTCTGATTTGTTTAGTAATGCAAGTAAAAAAACAATCTCATATTTTGCTCATAATAGAACGGTAACTGTATTAGCTAGTTAAGCTCACCATATAACACATCATTTGACCCATGATTTGAATATGAGATGAATACAAACTGAAAATTATTGTACTCATCCTTTAACTTCAGTCAACAAAAATATGGCTGGAAATTACAAAAACAATAACTAGGTATAGAAGATATAAATATTTGTGATTGAAAAAATGAGAACAGAAATCATTCTCACCATCAGTAACTTATTCACAATTATTTAGGATAAGAATACTAATCAAGCAGTAAACTAGCAGACATTATGATTTAAAATAAT
The DNA here is from genome assembly GCA_033032865.1 of Dactylorhiza incarnata. Lineage (NCBI taxonomy): Eukaryota > Viridiplantae > Streptophyta > Magnoliopsida > Asparagales > Orchidaceae > Dactylorhiza > Dactylorhiza incarnata. The sequence continues at coordinate 2,663,507 of JAWHQI010000321.1, read as the reverse complement.
GTTATTCAGTTAATGAATTAAAAAGAGGGTGAGGTACCATTAAGAAAAAGTTTAGGCTCCCGAAAACCTTTGTTTATAGCCTTGTCGAAATGAAAGATAAAATATGTAGTCTTGTGTAAATAAAGGATAACAAATTGTTCCATATGTATCCTAATGCAAACAAAGAAAATACATTTTGCTCTTGTTTTTTACTTTGAAACATTAAGTAAACATCAATGAATTCATATATTAGCAGCAGGATTGGTGAAACAAATGTAAATATGTGACCTTCACGGTATGCTAGACGAAACTAAGAAAGATTAAGTCATGGAGCATGGAAAAAAATCTGAATGATCTACCAACTTACTGTAAAGATGCTGATGGTTTGATTAGGAAAAACAGCCACTTCAGCTATATTACTCAAAATGCAAGCAAGTCCTGGTAATTCCCGAGATTTGTCTTTCGGTCAGATAGATACATGCCGAGAAAAGGATAGTGACAATTCATGGATATAGCATTTAGCTAGTCCTTGTTCCAAAAAGATCTGAAACACCAAGAATAATATTCTTAATTAAGCCGTTAAAACAACAAATAACAAAGAGAGTCAAAAGATGCTCTGGATATAACAACAATCATGCACTCCTCTATCAATACATTTTTAGGAGTCGACGAGATATATTTGTTTGGTAATATATTATAGACACATTTGTAAACTTTTTTTTCCTTTACTTTCTTTGTTATTGTAAGACCCATTTGTAATCAAATTTTATTTTAGTACTAAATCATATTTTGATACGGATATGCACGCTGGTCAACCCTCCTTGCGATTACAGAAAACTCGGATTCGTCTCTTTGTCTATTGTCGATTAATCATGTTGTTTATTTAATTTGTCGTGTACGTAATTTCCACTTTAAGGGGCATTTTAGTCATTTAGTGTGCCTCGTCAATAGATGGGAAAGTAGAGAGATAGTAGGAATATCTTGTGAAGTGATGTGTATCTCTCAAGTAGAGAGGGATCCTTATGGGAAACCAGCCCCTAAGTGATTGGCTCGAGTATAATGTGTGAGGTTGTATATCAATTTCAATTAATATAGAAGCTACTAATCTCTATTTGTCATCAACATGGAAGCTCGTCGGCCGAGACGAGAAAGTTGTACCAGTTGATGACAAATAGAGATTAGTAGCTTCTATATTAATTGAAATTGATATACAACCTCACACATTATACTCGAGTCAATCACTTAGGGGCTGGTTTCCCATAAGGATCCCTCTATACTTGAGAGATACACATCACTTCACAAGATATTCCTACTATCTCTCTACTTTCCCATATATTGGCGAGGCACACTAAATGACTAAAATGCCCTTAAAGTGGAAATTATGTACACGACAAATTAAATAAACAACATGATTAATCGACAATAGACAGAGAGACGAATCCGAGTTTTCTGTAATCGCAAGGAGGGTTGACCAGCATGCATATCCGTATCAAAATATGATTTAGTACTAAAATAAAATTTGATTACAAATGGGTCTTACAATAACAAAGAAAGTAAAGGAAAAAAAGTTTACAAATGTGTCTATAATATATTACCAAACAAATATATCTCGTCGACTCCTAAAAATGTATTGATAGAGGAGTGCATGATTGTTGTTATATCCAGAGCATCTTTTGACTATCTTTGTTATTTGTTGCTTTAGCAGTTTAATTAAGAATATTATTCTTGGTGTTTCAGATCTTTCAGGAACAAGGACTAGCTAAATGCTATATTCATGAATTGTCACTGTCCTTTTCTCGGCATGTATCTATCTGGCCGAAAGACAAATCTCGGGAATTACCAGGACTTGCTTGCATTTTGAGTAATATAGTTGAAGTGACTGTTTTTCCTAATCAAACCATCAGTATCTTTACAGTAAGTTGGTAGATCATTTAGATTTTTTTCCATGCTCCATGACTTCATTTTTCTTAGTTTCGTCTAACATACCGTGAAGGTCACATATTTCTACCTGTTGCTGGGTTGGGGCGGTTATCCTATCATTATGGGCGGTTACCACACTCCGCCTCGCGCCTATAAATAGGACCTCTCCCTCAGATCAAACACAGTGAACAGTAAGCGAGAGCTCGCAATTCGTTTGTGCGGTTAGACTTTTTCTAGTCGCACGGGTTGAGAATTGACTCTGTTGTGTTCGCAGGTTGCGCGGCTTGTGTGTGGTTCTGACTTGATCAATGCTAGCAACCACAAGACACCTCGACTCCCAACTATCTGGGGAGGGTCACACCCGAGGGTCCACGCTCACCGCACCATAATGTTGAAACCGATATCTCGGTCTCTGTGGAGTTCGGAGTCCCAAAAAAGGGGTGACCGCGCACTTACTACACTCAAGTAAACGATCTAGACTCATGACTAGGAACTCAAAGTACAGATCCAAGGTCTCAGCGTGGAGGTCCCACCGCACACCCGGAAGATTAACTAACTCTTCCCCTCCTAAGCCAATGGCTGAGCTAAGGCACCTTTGGAGGGTTCTCTTGGCCGGCCAAAATCTCAGAGCCGACCCTTTCCCCTCCATAGAAGCACCTCCCTGGATCTATGTAAAGCCTTTTTTGTCTGGTCGACCAATATCGTACTCCCGCCTAACAGTTTTACAATACGCAGACCAAATGGGCTGCCAACAGCGTGACTCCGCTGTTCTGGGAGACTATTAGCGAACCATCAGGGGCTACCAAGTAAATTTCCCTCTGGGCCCCCACCGTGTGAGGGGTCTACGGGGACTCCACTCGACTCCGATAGAAAAGATAAACAAAGTACATGCATCACAGATTACAGGAATGTGAATTCCATACTTCGGCACGCATGCCGGCAATATAAATAAATAAGGCCTTCTCGGGCCGGCACAACCTTGGGTTTAAACCCGTCATTTCCTGCTTTGTTCCGCAACATCTGCACACCAACGTCCTGCCAAGCGGTGGCAAGCTGAACATCGATCAGCTACAACGGGCCAAAGCCTATCGACCCTACCCCTTTTTTGGGGTGGCAATATTTCGCCCCTGCGAGCAAGTAGTATGCAACTTCCTCGGAGTCTTCTCCGGGAACCCCAGAACATCACCAATCCGGATTGACATATCCGGATGGGCTTCACACAGCATGCCTAAGTCCGTACTCGCGCTTCCGGACGCTAATGCAATTACAAGCGGGGATGTACACATCGACCCGTCGGAGAGCTCCCTTCCTCCACCCGTTGGTGGAGAGGGGCCTCCATGCAATCATGATAAATTAGGGCTTCACCTGCCCAAGGAGAAATTTCGTTACCCTTGAAGCGTGTTTTGGAGGCATGGGAACGTGCCCAGATTCGACGGCTAACGAACGTAACGGCTGTCCACGCATTTGGTCGGCCAAGCTCGAGTTCCACGGTTGTTCACACAGCAACACCCAACCAAAATGGGTCGGCCCTCCCCTAGGTCGGCAAGGGGATGGTTCAGGTCCTCCTCTAGGCCGACGAGAGAGAGGAGGGAGGAAGCTTCCTCCCTTAGCTTGCGGCTGCCCTAATTCCAGGAAAACGAGAGGAGGAAGGAGAGGGCTCGGGCTTCCTTGCTCCAGGCCGACGGGGAGGAGAAGGCTCAGGTCGGCGACGGGAAAGAGAGTGAGGAAGGGAGACGGGGCGCTGCTCCTCCTTGCTCCAGGCCAACGGCGAGAGAGGGAGGAGGAAGGCTCGGGGCGGCCCTTCCTTGCTCCAGGAGGCGGCGAGAGAGGGAGGATGATAAGTACCAAAAAGATTTGGGGAAAAGAAATACAACGCCACAACTATGAAATGAAGAAGATAACAGGAAACAAACTCAGATACAGAGCACAGCAACTCCTCCAGAGCATACAACACCTTAAGGATCCGAAATCCTGAACAGGTGGACAATCGGATCAGGGGAACTCTCCTCCTGCCGCCAGAACTTACAACCAGCAAAACATAAAAAATAAACCCTACATAGTTGCCTTTTATATTGGCATTACAATACCCAAAATACCCTTCCAACCATTACATAATATCAAAATACCGCCAGCTGAATAATTAGGCACGCATCAACCACACCCTCCCAAGCAACATCCTTGTCCTCAAGGATTGAAATGTGGAAAGCGTTGCTGGAGCGACCATAAGTCCTCCCAAGTGGCCTCTTCCTCCGATCCCTCGGCCCATTGCACTAGCAGTTGAGAACTTACAACCAGGAAACGGGGTAATATTCGCGGGCGGCTCACCCCGGTGCTCCCGGAGTTGTGAAATGTGGAACGTGTGATGAATTTTTGCATCCGTCGGGAGATTTAGTCGATAGGCCACCGGCCCTACTTGTTCAACCACTTGAAACGGCCCAAAGAACTTAGGTGCTAGCTTGTGACACCCCCTAGGACGGATGGATGTTTGACGGTATGGTTGCAACCGAACATAGGCCCACGAACCTTGCTCCAATGTTCGTTCTCTCCGCTTCTTGTCCGCCATCACTCGCATGCGGTTTTGGGCTTCGGCGAGGTTGGTCTTCAAAAGTGTGATAACCCTTTCTCTTGCCGCAAGGGACCGATCTACCGTTTCGACTTCCGCTAGTCCGGGACTATAGGCCGCGTGTGTCGGAGGGGCTTGCCCGTACACAACCTCAAATGGTGTCATTTTGATCGCACTTTGATATGAAGTGTTGTACCACCACTCCGCCAATGGCAACCAATGCACCCACCTTTTGGGTTTCTCAAAGGTCATACACCTTAGGTAGCTCTCTAACCACCGGTTCACGACCTCCGTCTGGCCGTCAGTTTGAGAGTGATAAGCGGTTGATAACTTCAGTTTGACTTTGAAAACTCGAAATAGCTCTCGCCACACTTGGCTTACAAAAATGGTGTCCCGGTCACTAACTATGGATTCCGGCATTCCGTGTAGACGGACCACGGAGTCTAAGAAGACTTGTGCTACCTCCTCAGCCGTATATGGGTGGGATAGAGCCATAAAGTGTGCTTGTTTGCTAAGCCGGTCCACAACCACCAAAACCGTTGACTTGCCTTCACTTTTTGGGAGCCCGTCCACGAAATCAAGAGAGATGTCTTGCCAAATACGGTCCGGTATTGGAAGGGGTTGGAACAGCCACATTGCCTTCCTATTGTCCGGCTTGCATTGTTGGCATACTACGCACTTCTGCACATACTCATAGACATCCACTTTCATTTTTTTCCAATAGTACATCTTCCGTAGCCGGTGATAAGTCGACGTAATACCTGAATGCCCGCCCCAAGCGCTGTCATGGTACATCCCTAATAGCTTAGATCTGATGGCAGTGTCACTTCCCACCACCAATCGCCCCTTCCTCTTCAACAGCCCCCTTTCCCATTGGTATTTTGGCTTGGTGTTGCTGTCTACCTCTTTTTGTTGTATGATTTCCTGGATGGCCGGGTCCCGGCGCCAAGATTCCTTGAGTTCCCGCAAGAAGTCCGATGTAACCATGACTACCACACTTAGCTCAGCGGCTTCGTCTTGACCGTCCCGCCTAGACAAGGCGTCGGCACATGCGTTCTTCTTTCCCTCCTTGTATTCGATAGTGTACGTCGGAACTTGGCCAAATATTTCTGTTGCGTCGGAGTTGCCAACTTCTGGTTCAGAAGGTATTTTAAACTTTGTTGATCCGTCTTAATAATGAATGGCCCGGTCATCAAGTAATGTCGCCATCGTTGCACTGCTAGCACCACCGCTAGTAACTCCTTTTCATAGGTCGATAACAAGGAGTAAGGAGTTCTTCTTGCCCAACGCTTAAAGTAAGCGATTGGTCTCCCCTTTTGCATTAAAACAGCCCCCACTCCATGTTCCGACGCATCCGTCTCAACTACAAATTGTTGGTTGAAGTCCGGTAATCCCAACACCGGCGGATTAGACACCGCTTGCTTGAGTCAATTGAAGGCTTGATCCGCCTCCACATTCCATTGTAGGCGGGCTGTTTTGAGCAATGATGTAAGTGGTTTGATGATGCCCCCATAGCCTTGAATGAACCGGCGGTAATAGCCGGTGAGGCCTAAAAATCCACGGACTTGCTTCACGGTTTTGGGTGTTGGCCACTCCAACATAGCCCGGATCTTTTCGGGATCAGTTGCGACGCCCCCATGCGAGATAATGTGACCCAAGTAATGAACCTTGCGGCTTGCAAAACAACACTTGCTTCGCTTCAAATACATTTGTTGTTGACGTAATGTTTTGAAGGTGAATGCTAAGTGTTCCACGTGTTCCTGCCATGATTTACTAAAAATCAAGATATCATCAAAAAAGACTAGGATAAACCTTCGGAGCTGCTCGCGGAATATTTTGTTCATCAAGCTTTGAAACGTCGACGGCCCGTTGGTCAACCCTTCGGCCATAACTAAGAACTCGTAATGGCCGTGATGCGTCCGAAACGCCGTCTTGTTGATGTCTTCATCCGCCATCCGGACTTGATGATAGCCGGCTCGCATGTCTAGCTTGGAGAAGATAATAGCCCCGTGGAGTTCGTCTATGAGCTCCTTAATGAGTGGAATCGGAAACTTGTCCTTGACGGTGTGCAAATTTAGTTGGCGGTAGTCGATGCACATCCGCCAAGTGTCATCACCCTTTTTTACGAGAACAACCGGAGAAGCATAAGGGCTGCTGCTTGGTCGTATGATGCCCGACTCCAACATATCCTTGACCAACTTCTCAATGACATCTTTTTGCATAGGCGAGTGGCGGTAAGGCCGCAAACTAATCTCAGCTTGACCTTCCTTGAGCGGAATGCGGTGTTCATGTTCTCGGCGAGGCGGGAGGCCCACGGGCTCTTGAAAAATGTCTTCAAAGGTGGCGAGTAACTCTCGGAGGCAAAGCTCCTCCTGTGGTGTCAATGTGTCCAACTCTTCTTGGCAAATAATACCATTCACTGGGTTGTTTGCTGTGTACTCAACTGCCTCTTGTTGGTCGATCTCATGCATGGCCGATCCCCCCAATACATGCACAGTTAACATGCTAAGGTGGCCCCCTCCTTTAGCAATCATCTTCTCCACGCTTTGGTGCTTCATCCAAGTGCCTCCTGTGTTCTTGGACCCCCTCAACGATATCTTGCGCCCTTGACTAGTGAAATCCATACGGAGGTTGCCGAAATCCCAATGTATCACCCCTAGTGTGCTCAACCATTGGACCCCTAGAACCACCTCGCATCCACCAAGTGGAAGTACCAACACCTCCGATGTGAAGAACACCCCTTGCATGCGCCACTTAAAACTCACAACCTTGTTGGAACTTGACACGCGTCTTCCATCCGCGATTGCCACGGTGAAGGGCGGCATTGGTGTCATCGTGCATTGTAATCGGGAGGCCGCATCGGCGTCCACGAAGTTATGAGCACTCCCTGAGTCAATCAACACATGAATGGTGTGGCCTTGGTAGGAAGCCGCCACCTTCATGGTATGGTATTGTGTGATGCCCATTAAGGCATGAACAGACAAGTGTGGCATGGCTTCCCCTTCGATAGCATTGTGCTCACCGACCCCATCCTCCTCCAAGAAGTCATCCGGGACCTCGTCGTCGTCTTCAATCACTTCTAGTGCAAATGATTTCCCTTTGGCGCCACAATGGTGATCCGGTGTGTACTTGCTATCACACCAAAAGCAAAGCCCCTTGGTCCGTTTCTCATCAAGCTCCTTGGACGTGAGGCGGCGACTGCCCATGTTACTTCGTTGCGGTGTGTAAGCGGATTGTCTAGGTGGAAAGGCTTTAGGAGTGGTGACACGCCGGTCAACTGTCGTGCTGGATTCCATCGGGCCGGAGTATGGCCGGCGGTTCGCCGACGCCGTTCGACGTTCTTCCATACGAGCTAGTGCAAAAACGTCTTGTAGTGCTTTGGGTTGGAACATCCGCACCGCACATTCTATTTCATCCTTCAGCCCGGCGAGACAAAAACTAATAGCATACTCCTCCGAAATATTCACCCGGTGTAAGAGGGGGTCGAACTCATCCAAGAATGCTTGTACTGTGCCCCGTTGTCGTAGATTTTTTAGCTCCGCCATGGGATCGTTGAAAAGAACGGATCCAAAGCGTTTGGCCAACGCTTGTGTGTATTCCTCCCAGGTAGGCCAATGGCGAGTGAGGCGCGACTTCATATATGCCTGGTGCCAGTATAAGGCTTTCCCTTCCACATGTGTCGATGCCAATTTAACATTAAGATCCTCCGGTGTATTGTTCAGCTCAAAAAACAGGTCCGCCATGTAAATCCACTCTTGTAAATCTTCCCCAAAGAAATGAGGGAACTCTAATTTAGCCATCCTTTCCGAGACCTGCGATTCACCGGCATTGAACTGCATAGGTCGCTGACCAGAGCCAAAGCCGCCGGCGGAGCCTCCAACTTCCGCCGACAAGGAGTTCCCCGCGCCGGTTGACTGTCGGCCGGCCGATAGCCCGCTGAGTAGAGCCCGTACTTCCTCCAACGACGCCGCCAGATGTGTCCGCAGCTCCTCCAGCGATCGGCCTTGCTGCTCCGACCGATCGGTGAGGGAGCGGAGAATATGTGCCATCGTGGCTTGCTCGTTGCGCAGCAGGTCAAGATCCGTAGGGACATCCTTGTCCTTCGAACGGGTAGCGTCGGAGGGTGGCATCGCCTCCTACCCGTGCTCGCTTTGATACCAGTTGATAAGTACCAAAAAGATTTGGGGAAAAGAAATACAACGCCACAACTAGGAAATGAAGAAGATAACAGGAAACAAACTCAGATACAGAGCACAGCAACTCCTCCAGAGCATACAACACCTTAAGGATCCGAAATCCTGAACAGGTGGACAATCGGATCAGGGGAACTCTCCTCCTGCCGCCAGAACTTACAACCAGCAAAACATAAAAAATAAACCCTACATAGTTGCCTTTTATATTGGCATTATAATACCCAAAATACCCTTCCAACCATTACATAATATCAAAATACCGCCAGCTAAATAATTAGGCACGCATCAGAGGAGGAAGGCTCGGGGGCGGCCCTTCCTTGCTCCAGGAGGCGGCGAGAGAGGGAGATCGGGGGATGGAGCTGCGTTTTCCCTGCTCTAGGCAGACGGGGAGGAGAGGCGACGGGGGAGAAGGAGATCGGGAGAGGGGAGGGTTGCGTCGTCCTGTGCGAACGAGAGGGATCGGGGGAGGAGAGGGGGCTCGACCTTTTTTTGCGGCTGGGCAAGAATCCCCCTTTTAGGGTTTTAGTTCTTTAGGCTTTATAAAAAAAACCCTAGCCAAAACTGCTATCCGCAGACCATTCCTTTAAACGCACACCAAAAACCCGCTAGACGCAACCCGATCAATGCTAGTCAACCACAAGACACCTCGACTCCTAACTATCTGGGGAGAGTCACACCCGAGGGTCCACGCTCACCGCACCATAATGTTGAAACCGATATCTCGGTCTCTGTGGAGTTCGGGGTCCCAAAAAAGGGGTGACCGCGCACTTACTATGCTCAAGTAAACGATCTAGACTCAAGACTAGGAACTCGAAGTACAGATCCAAGGTCTCAGCGTGGAGGTCCCACAGCACACCCGGAAGACTAACTAACTCTTCCCCTTCTAAGCCAATGGCTGAGCTAAGGCACCTTTGGAGGGTTCTCTTGGCCGGCCAAAATCTCAGAGCCGACCCTTTCCCCTCCATAGGAGCACCTCCCTGGATCTATGTAAAGCCTTTTTTGTCTGGTCAACCAATATCGTACTCCCGCCTAACAGTTTTACTATACGCAGACCAAATGAGGCTGCCAACAGCGTGACTCCGCTGTTCCGGGAGACTATTAGCGAACCATCAGGGGCTACCAAGTAAATTTCCCTCTGGGCCCCCACCGTGCGAGGGGTCTGCGGGGACTCCACTTGACTACGATAGAAAAGATAAACAAAGTACATGCATCACAGATTACAGGAATGTGAATTACATACTTCGGCACGCAGGCCGGCAATATAAATAAATAAGGCCTTCTCGGGCCGGCACAACCTTGGGTTTAAACCCGTCATTTCCTGCTTTGTTCCGCAACATCTGCACACCAACGTCCTGCCAAGCGGTGGCAAGCTGAACATCGATCAGCTACAACGGGCCAAATCCTATCGACCCTACCCCTTTTTTGGGGTGGCAATATTTCGCCCCTGCGAGCAAGTAGTATGCAACTTCCTCGGAGTCTTCTCCGGGAACCCCAGAACATCACCAATCCGGATTGACATATCCGGATGGGCTTCACACAGCATGCCTAAGTCCGTACTCGCGCTTCCGGACGCTAATGCAATTACAAGCGGGGATGTACACATCGACCCGTCGGAGAGCTCCCTTCCTCCACCCGTTGGTGGAGAGGGGCCTCCATGCAATCATGATAAATTAGGGCTTCACCTGCCCGAGGAGAAATTTCGTTACCCTTGAAGCGTGTTTTGGAGGCATGGGAACGTGCCCAGATTCGACGGCTAACGAATGTAACGGCTGTCCACGCATTTGGCCGGCCAAGCTCGAGCTCCACGGCTGTTCACACAGCAACACCCAACCAAAATGGGTCGGCCCTCCCCTAGGTCGGCAAGGGGATGGTTCAGGTCCTCCTCTAGGCCGACGAGAGAGAGGAGGGATGAAGCGTACTCCCTTAGCTTGCGGCTGCCCTAGCTCCAGGAAAACGAGAGGAGGAAGGAGAGGGCTCGGGCTTCCTTGCTCCAGGCCGACGGGGAGGAGAAGGCTCAGGTCGGCGACGGGAAAGAGAGTGAGGAAGGGAGACGGGGCGCGGCCCTTCCTTGCTCCAGGAGGCGGCGAGAGAGGGAGGAGGAAGGCTCGGGGGCGGCCCTTCCTTGCTCCAGGAGGCGGCGAGAGAGGGAGGAGGAAGGCTCGGGGGCGGCCCTTCCTTGCTCGAGGAGGCGGCGAGAGAGGGAGATCGGGGGATGGAGCTGCGTTTTCCCTGCTCTAGGCCGACGGGGAGGAGAGGCGACGGGGGAGAAGGAGATCGGGAGAGGGAAGGGTTGCGTCGTCCTGTGCGAACGAGAGGGATCGGGGGAGGAGAGGGGGCTCGGCCTTTTTTTGCGGCTGGGCAAGAATACCTCTTCTAGGCTTTTAGTTCTTTAGGCTTTATAAAAAAAACCCTAGTCAAAACTGCTATCCGCAGACCATTCCTTTAAACGCACACCAAAAACCTGCTAGACGCAGCCCGATCAATGCTAGCTAACCACAAGACACCTTGACTCCCAACTATCTGGGGAGGGTCACACCCGACGGGTATGGGGTTGTACACACACCATGCCTAACCAGCATGCCACAAATCCATGGCCCCTTACCACCCTGTCCAAGACCATAGCTGACCCCCCTCAGGCTGTGACAGTCTTTTCAGGGCATGGCAGCTCACTTAGTAGCAAAGGGGAGGTTGTACAACCCATGGTCGAACACTCCACTCTCCATCCTCTCTATACAGCCATCACCACCTTCATTTGACCCTTCCATCATCTTTAGAGGGTCCTTAGGAGTCGAGCCAACCTATTAGAACATAGCTTTTGGTGGAGAATCGGTAGATCAAGCAAGCTCGTCGGAGACGGAGAAATCCATGGCCACTCGTCGGAGCACCCGCCGCAGAGCCACAATTGAGGTCTGTTTCTCCTCCTCTCCCTATGTGCTAGCTCTCTAGCTCATTAGGCTGAGAAATCAGGCTCAATTGAGTCGCGACCATGTGAGATAGGTGAGACTTTGCCGAGCTTTCTACCCCTCTCAGGTTCACCGGAGACACCTCCTCTGGTGGTCGTCTCGCCGCCAATCGATATCCACCACCTCAACGGAGGTGATGACAGATGTGGCGGACAGTGGTGGCCCTCAGCTGGCCAGCAATTGCAAGAGGAAAAGCTTCAGTAAGATTGAATCCTGGCCGTCAGCTATCGGGGACGATGACCCCTAACCGTCTGATCTAAGTTGATGGTTACCCTCAGACCATATTAATATAAATGAAATTTTCTGTCACACTACATACAGACGTTTAGATTAATTATTTAGGCCACTTAGAGACCCTTTTAGGCAAAAATGTCTAAGACAACTTTTGTAGCCATTGATGTCTCCTATCTATAGGGCTTTGAATCACCAATATTGGTGGCCTAAAACTCCTTGTAGGGTCATTCTACTGAGGTGTGTCCTAAAGGGTGACCAGTCCTTATTTTGTAGATCAAACTCACATAGATGCTTGGATTGGCCTAATATTTTGGACATAAGTTTATATGACATAAATACATCCCCTTCCCGAAAATCATAATTTTTGGGCAATATTTTTTGAAGTTTTGTGGTAATTATGATTTTTCATATTATTGAAATAAATATGGTTAGATAAATGCAAAATGACCCAAATCTTGGGTGACATAATTTGTAGGTCATAATTAGTCACATGTAAAAAAGTTGAGGCCATTTGGACCACTATAGAACATTGTATTCCACGTATATATGAATGAGATGTATGGAAGGGTGGTGTGCATATAACACCTTTGGGTATTTTGTGAATTTTTCACAAATGACTTGTTGTATGCTCATGATATTTGGAAAATACACCTATTATGATGGATGGTCAAATAAAAGTGATCAAATGACTTAAGATAAAGCTGATTTCCTGCCACATGATGTTTTAGAGTAACATACACCTCTGAAAATTTTATTGGGATTTTTGGAGCTGATTTCTCTAGTTATTTTTATTGCCTGGAGAAAAGAAATCATTTAATGCCTGGAGAAAAAAATCTAATTTTCTGTCACATGATATTTTTATTGAAATACACCTCTGGAAATTTTGGTAGGATGTTTGGAAGTCATTCACACTGTAAATTACCAAAAATATTCTTTGCCACACTTATGTATTAATGAAATTTATATGGTTGATATCACCTGGAAAATTCTGAAAAATTGGCTAGACAGTTTTTAGATTATTATAAACCAATTGTAATTTTTCCAAAAATTTTGATTATGTTATTTTTGTACTTACTGTGTAATGTGGCCAATTGACCCAAATATTCAAATATTAACATAATGGTTATAAATGCATTGGAAAATTATAAAATTCAGTCAATAATGATATTTCACCATTACATTCCATTGACAAAATATTGGAAGTACTTTTACTTCTGAAATTAGTACTTCATGTGTACTTTTACTTCATGTACATTATCTTTAAAGAAATTTTATTCATTAACAAAATAATTAGGAAAATTATGAATTTCTGGTCATTCCTTAATTTAGTCATGATGAACCTATAGTAAAAATTTTAGGGCATTTGGTCAAGTAATAGTGAAGTTCGCATCTTAGAGATCAATCTAGTTCAATTTTGGGGATGGTCTGCGAATAGCAAAAACTTGAGGTAATGTTTAGGCTAGCCAGAACACACGGAAATGAAATGAAACTTAGAACACAAGATTAGGGCATACATAACATCAGCCCTTATAAGTTGTAGTCTTACTGGAGGACTTCTGTCCTATAGAGAATAGTAAACTAGAAGTACATCACGATGAATAGTTGAAAGCATTTTGGGAGTTTTCTACCATAGGAATTTATTGTGATATTTAGAATGATAATATGATCATGGTGCATTCCAAGGTTAGGGTTGGACACATAGATGAATATCTAGAAGTTTGCACCACGCACTGTAAATAGGTGGTCGAGTTGCCTAAAAGAGGTATAAGTCACCCTTAAGTAATTTTAGAGCAACCGTGAGATTAGCTTTAACAATGGGTAGCTACCAATAAAAGTAAATATTCTGAGAAAGGAAGGTTTTGGATGTCACCCTAGAATATCTTTTAGTGCCGCTGCGAGCCCTTCACCGGGTAGACCTCGAGAAGTCCAGAATTCACCTCAAATCACTATGATCGCTTAAATAGCAAGCAAGAGTAACCTTAAATAATGAAAGTTGAGAAAGGTAAACCTCGTCCCAATGTATGGAACGAAATGGTTCAGGAGCAGTTGGTCCTGCGAGCTGGAAGCTAGAGTGATGTGTTAAACTTTGCATGTGCATAAATTAGTGGCGGGTCTACGACACGGGTCCATTTGTCACACTGATGGCAGTACGTTGACTTTGGCGGGGTGTGGTGAGTTAGAGGGCCAGTAGGTTACTTTACTGCGGTCTGGAAGACAATCCCTAATAAACCACCCCAGATCATAAAAGACTTGCGGGATGCCAGCAAGAGTACGCAAGAGCTCATGGAAGTGCACCTAGGACGTATACAACATTTTGCGTAAGGTCTAGGTCTGGTAGTGTATATACCAAATGTTAGGTATTATAACCACAATAACCTTGATTTGAAGAAGTATCCCTTAAACTAAGGTAAATTGATATTGTATTTGATATATCCTTTTAGTTATGTGTTTGCAGATTCTAAATGGCTAAGTACAAACCAATGTCAGGTTTCAATGAGTCATTAAACACAGGCCTATGCAATGTAATTCCTCATTGTATAGACCAAGGTGTTGACTCATGTGAAATCTATCTATTTGGGTGTACTTCTTATTCAAACACAAAGGAAGTGCTAAGAGAAAGTTGTTGTTGTTCTTATGATTTTGAAGAAAAATTTTCCTAAGTATTTTCGTCGAAGGATAATTATCCTTCGTCGAGTAATGTCTTGCTACTCGTGAAATCTTCATCGTTTCTCTTCCCGTCTAATCTTTAAGTTTCTAAGCATTCGTCGAGGAAGATTTCGTCGAAGAAGAATTTGTCGAAGACAAATTCGTCGCGTAATTTTCCTTATCCGATGAATTGGCTCTGCGCTGTTTCGTTTTTCAAATTGCAGTCGGCTTTTCCTTTAGGGTTCTGTTATGTACAGTACACGTGGAAGGCTTTCCCTATTTCGCGTTTATAGCCGTTGGAGAAGATGTATATATATATTCCTTTAGGTTATTTCGAAAAACCCTAATCGCAAAATCGTGAATAAGCTCTCGTAATTTCTGACGGTCGACTCCTTCGCTCTCGCACGACTCTCTTGCTGCCGATCAGAAATACTCTGCGATTCATCTTCAAAAGCTTGAGTCGACAAGATCAACTGATTCAGACTTCTCAAATCATCATCTTGATCCTTTCAACTCTCCAAGTTCAGATCCTGTTTTCAAAAGCTCAAAGGATCTCTTCTTCCTCTTCTCTCCACCGACTGAAGAACTTTTATAAGGACGAAGATTTTCCCCTTTTCAGATCTGAAGTAAAGGACTCTCCCTAGAGTTCCTAAGTTAGATTGCTTGTGAATCTTAGTGTATTGTAAATCACCCTTACATATCCTTGTAGGAGGTTTGCCTCTGAGTTTTGTAGATCCTTGTTTAATGATCGAGTTGTAGGAGATCTTGCTCTCCGAGTTTGTGTAGGAGTAGTTTGCACCGAGTTGTAGGAGTTGGGACTCCAAGTTGTAAGATTTGGATAAATCTGAGATAGGTGAAGTAGCCGAATCTAGCCTTGGAGTGCTAGATAGGCGAGGCGGGAAAGTGGACTACCCACATGGGGAACCACTATAAATCCTTGTGTTGTGATGTGTTTGGGTTTCTGTGTGCTTTTACTCTCTTAGTTTTAATTCCGCAAAAAGCCATAGAATCCACTTATTCACCTCCCTCTATGTGATTTAGGTTGCGACTAGATACTTTCAATTGGTATCAGAGCCAGGTTGTTCTCTAAAGGTTAACACCTTGAACATGATCTCCTCATCTAGTTGCAAGAGCCAGTATGTCTGGAATGGAAAGATCCAAAGATTCCTCCGTGCGCACTAAGGAAAACTTTCTCATATGGAAGGAGAGAGTTAGATTCTACACGGAGGCTGCAGATCCCAGAATTTTTCAAATAGTGGAAGAGGGTCCCCATGTTCCAACAAAGCCATCTTCAATAAATTCAGCTATCATGATTCCTAAGAAGATGTTGGAACTAACCAAAGATGAAATTGCACTTGTCGCCCTGGACAAGAAAGCAAAGAACATCATAGCAGGTGCAGTGGACAACTCAATGTTGCAAAATCTTATTCACTGCAAGTCTGCTAAGGAAATGTGGGACTCTCCAGTGGTTCTGATGGAAGGTACTGAAGAGGTAAGGGATGATCGAAGATCCTTGCTGAATCAGGAATATGAAGCATTCAAGCAAGATCCTAGAGATTCCATCTCAGAGACTTATGAAAAATTCTTCAAGATAGTAAACGGACTAAGAAACTATGACCGAGAATTCTCTGTTGGTGAGTTGAATGACAAGTTCTTGAGGTCCCTGACGAAAGAATGGGACACCAAGGCAATAACGATCAGAGAATTTGGGAAATTAGCCAGCATGGAGCCGCAGATTCTGTTTGGTAAGCTTTTATCACATGAGATAAAGTTGAGCATCCGCAAAGCTGAAGAGGAGGGGAGCAGAGCTTCTGGAAGGGATAAGTCTTCTGCTCTAAAAGCTGAAAGTTCAAGGAAGAGCAAGGTCGTCTCACCTATAAGGAGACCGTCTTCGAATGATGATGAATCTGAAGCTGGCCCCTCAGGCTCAGAGATGTCAGATGGAGAGTTCTCTCTACTCTCCAAGCAATTCAAAAGGTTGCTAAACAAAAGGAAACAAAGAAAGAATTCATCTTTCCCCTCTGATCACAGAAGATCTAGACGTGATGATGATCATCACAAGAAAGGCTACAATAATGACAGGTATAAATCCAAACCAAACAAATATATTTCTTCTGACATTATTTGTTACTGTTGCAACAAGCCAGGACACGTGATAGCCGAATGTCCATACAAAAAGATGGAAGGATCAAAGAAGGAAGAAAAGAGATCCTTCAAAGGTAAGAAGAAAGAAAAGAGCTTCATCGCTAAGAAGTCCAAGACTCTGAGCGACATCGACTCAGATGAGTCAAGCTCAAATGAAGAAGCCTACTTTGGGCTGATGGCACAGTCAGATGAGGAAGTAAGCGACTCCTCATATAAGGGGAAGGTAAACTCTCACACTCCTCTTTCCGCTTCTGAGTACGATACTACATCCATAGCAAATGAAGGCTACTCGTCAGAGGAGGATTCAGATTTGATGACTCAGTATAAAGCCCTTTTGAAGGGATTCGACAAGTGCCGCAAGGTCGTCAAATCTCAGTCAAAAGAAATTGCATCACTTAAGACTTTGGAATCAGAACTGAAGGAGGAGATCGAAAGATTGACACCCTTCAGAGATGAAGTCAAAATCTTAAAAGATGAACTGAATGGCTCCACTGAATTATTAACTCTGAAGGAGAAAATCATAAATGAATTAGAAGAAAAGTTAATGGTGGAAAGGAAGATAGTAGAAAGCTTCTCCAAGCCAAAAACCATTCTTCCAATCATTGATAGATTCTCTGCTCCTGCGAAGGGTAGCGGCCTTGGTCATGAGGCTAAAAGTAGTAAGGCTGCTGAGAAAAGAGCCATGAGAGGAAAGGAAAAGGCTGATCAGAGTCAACCTTCATTCAGGAAGGTGGTTTTTCCAATAAACCCCTTTGACTTTGAGGCATCTTATGGTCACTTTGCTAGACCAACACATGTTGAATCTAGCAATAGATATCAAGTATGGAGCAGACCCCGAAACTTTGACATGACTCCGTTCAAAGCTCCTCATGAAGAAGTAATCCTCAAGGATCATGGTCCATTTGTACATGGATCAGTTGCCAAGAAAGCACCAAAGATCTAATCGACTGTTGCCAAACCCGTTCAAAAGAAGTTGGAGTCATGTGTGTGCTGTCACCATGAGGCCCCTACTTCTAAGAAAGCTACTTATAAGAAAGTTGCTCCTGTTATACCCCCGTTCAAAAAGTAAAACAGGAGACCAAAAGAAGGTACAATCGATTTGATTGTTGGTGTTGTGACAAGGTTGGTCACTTTGCCATAGATTGCTGGTTTAATCTTAGAAATGTAAAGACTCCACGAGTTAACAATGCAAGAATGACCCCTCGCAATGTTAACATTCCTAGTGGCGGTCATCTAACAAGAAGTCAAGGACCCAAATCGGTTTGGGTTCCTAAGGGCAATTGATTGTTGATTGCATGTATGTCCAAAGGCCAATACAGATCTTATATGGTACTTAGACAGTGGATGTTCACAACACATGACCGGAACAAGAAGCCTATTACAAGATTATACCCCAGTAAAAGATGGTCCAAAAGTTATCTTTGGCGGATCTGATCGGAGAATTACTAAAGGCTACGGTATGATTACAAGCGGTATAGTCTCTTTCACTAACGTAGCTTATGTTAAAGGATTACAACATAATCTTATTAGCATAAGTCAACTATGCGACAAGGGCTATATGGTAGAATTCTACAAGGACAAGTGCTTGATAAAGTCGTCTGACACGTCAGAAACGATTTTAACAGGCACTCGGAGTAGAAATATTTTCTGTTTAAATTTTCTATGCTTAGATTCTTCTACACCAGTGTGCTTTTTAGCAAAAGATAGTGCATCTCTTTGTGACCAATGACACAAGAGACAATCACATATTAATTTTAAAACTATTAGTATGTTATTTTCTCGCAACTTAGTTCATGATGCTCCTGATGTTAAGTGCATTAAAGAGAGACCGTGTCACACAAGCCAAATGGGCAAGCAGACTCGGGCTACCTTTAAGAGCATTATTGGCAAGGATTCTACCAGATGCTTATATATGCTCCATATGGACTTGTTTGGTCCCATGCCAATTCAGAGTTTAGGAGACAAGTTTTATACATTGGTTATTGTTGATGACTACTCACATTTTGCTTGGGTATTCTTTCTGAAACACAAGTCAGACACCTTCGACTCTTTCACAACGTTCGTCAGGCAAATTCAGAATGAATTGGAATGCTCTGTGGTCAAAATAAGAAGTGACCATGACACAGAATTCAAGTTTGGGGCCATGAAATTTTTTTTTGAAAGCCTAGGTATCTTTCATGAGTTTTCCTCTCCTCGTACTCCACAACAAAACAGAGTTGCTGAGAGAAAGAATAGAACACTTATAGAGGCTTGCAGAACAATGTTGAGTGATTCTTCACTACCAGAGTACTTCTGGGTTGAAGGTATCAACACTACTTGCCACGTACAAAACAGAGCTCTAATCAACAAAAACCATCATAAGACTCCTTATGAACTTCTGAAAGGCAGGAAACCAACCTTGTCTTATTTTAGAATCCTTGATAGTAAATGCTTCGTGCTTAATAATGGGAAGTATTACAAAACTAAATTTAGTGAAAAATGTTTTGAAGGTATTTTTGTAGGCTATAGTAGCCATAGTAAGGCATATAGGATCTTCAATAAGAAAACCCTGGTTGTAGAAGAAACTTACAATGTTATCTTTGATGAAACGAGCATGCTTCAAAGCAGCTCTTCTAGTGTCTTTGTTGAAGATGCAAGTGCAAAATTCAAAGAATTCAATTTGGAAGAAGCACCAAAGGAAGATGCTCCAAAGTCTATAGAAGTGACTGTTCCAATTCCACCGGAGGAAGAATCTCAAGAAGAAGAAGAAGAAACTCCAGAAGTGGAATTACCTCCATACACTTTGGATGATGGAAGAAACTCCAGAAGTGGAATTACCTCCATACACTTTGGATGATGGAAGAAACTTGATGATTAGACACCAGAGAGATCACCCGGTTGATCAAATCATCGGTGAAACCAGTGCTGGAGTAAGAACAAGGAAAGGTACAGTTAATCAGGTTTTGCATTTAAGTTTTTTTTCACAGGTTGAGCCAAAGAAGTTCGATGAAGCAAAGAATGATGCATCTTGGATTATTGCAATGCAAGAGGAGCTCAATCAGTTCAAGAGATGCAAAGTCTGTAAGCTAGTTCCTCGACCCAAAGAACATAATGTCATAGGGACAAAATGGGTCTTCAGAAATAAGCTGGATGAAGATGGAGTAATCATCAAGAACAAGGCCAGACTTGTTGCTCAAGGTTACAGAAAAGAAGAAGGGACCGACTTCGATCAAAATTTTGCTCCTGTGGCAAGACTCGAAGCGATCAGGTTGTCTCTAATGTATGCTGCTCACAAAGGATTCAAAGTCTACCAAATGGACATGAAGTCAGCCTTCCTTAATGGTAATCTAAAGGAAGAAGTGTACGTAGAACAACCTCCAGGTTTTGTTGACTCCTCTCTACCTGACCATGTCTATTATTTACGTAAAGCTTTATATGGTCTCAAACAAGCTCCTCGAGCTTGGTATGAGACGCTCTCTAGCTTTCTTCTTGAGAACAAGTTCACAAGAGGAAAGATAGATAAGACATTATTTCTTAGGGAAGTAAAAGGCAAGATTTTGCTAGTGCAAATCTATGTCGATGGCATTATCTTCGGATCTACGGACGATAACCTTTGCAAAAAGTTTTCTAACTTGATGCAAGGAAAATTTGAAATGAGTAGTATGGGTGAGTTGAAGTATTTCTTAGGACTCCAGGTAAAGCAATCTGAAAATGGAATCTTCATCTCACA
This sequence comes from Dactylorhiza incarnata, assembly GCA_033032865.1. Taxonomy (NCBI): domain Eukaryota; kingdom Viridiplantae; phylum Streptophyta; class Magnoliopsida; order Asparagales; family Orchidaceae; genus Dactylorhiza; species Dactylorhiza incarnata. The sequence goes on along the minus strand of JAWHQI010000321.1, from coordinate 2,643,155 downwards.
GACGAAGTTTACCAAAGTGTTAATTAAGAAATTCGGAATGGAGAACGCAACCTCTATGAGGACTACAATGGGTTCATCTATGTCTCTGGACAAGGATGAGAAAGGGAAACCTTTTGATGAAACCAAGTACAGAAGCATAATTGGATCCTTGCTCAACCTTACTGCGAGTAGACCGGACATAATGTTTTCAACATGTGTATGTGCTAGATTTCAGGTGAACTCTAAGGAATCTCATTATGACGCTGCAAAGAGGGTTTTGAGACATCTTAAAGGCACACCAAATCTTGGTTTATGGTACCCAAGAAGTAATGACTTCGAGCTAACAAGTTTTTCAGATGCTGACTATGCAGGTAGCAAGGATGACAGGAAAAGCACTTTCTGGACATGCCAATTTCTTGGGAAGAGGCTTGTCTCGTGGAGTAGTAAGAAGCAGAACTATGTGGCTATCTCAACTGCTGAATCAGAGTATATCTCCGCAGGCAGTTGTTGTGCACAACTTCTGTGGATCAGGAATCAGCTCTAAGACTACAACTTGAAGCTGAAAGAGATTCCGATGTTCTACGACTCATCAAGTGCTATAGCAATTGCCAACAATCCAGTATCCCACAGCCGGACAAAGCATATAGAGATCTGCTATCACTTCATCCAGGAACATGTGGAGAACAAGGACATAAATCTTAGTTATGTTCCGACAGATAGGCAAATTGCAGATATTTTCACCAAACCGCTTGACGAGTCAAAGTTCAACTTCTTCAAGATGGAACTTGGTATGTTGAACAAAGAATCTTGAAGAGAAGGCAAAGAAATCAGACTCTCAGACTTACTCAAGAAAAGACAAGTCCATTTCACGGGTAATTATGAATTTCGCCGGGTGAACATTCTTTCTTCGACGAACTAGAATTTCGTCGGGTGAACTTTCTTTATTCGACGAGCTTGCATTTCGTCGGGTGAACTAGTCATAGTCGACGAACTGACCCTTCGTCGAGTCATAATTTCTTTCTCTATTCTAAACATATTGGATCCGAAGAGTCATTTCCTATTAACATAAGGTACGCGCCTCATTTTCTCTCAAAATTTTAAATCTATATAAAATGGCCTAAGGGTTTCACGGGTCACAACACTTGCTCCGTCGCCGAACCCTAGATAGCTCCGACGATTCGTCTCCCGACCTCTGCTATCGCCGCAAGCATTCGTCGTTCTCTCTGCTTTCTCTCGCCATGTCTAGGAAAAGCCATGGGTTTCTCAATGTAGGGGGAGAGCTTGTGCGCGCAGGATTCGCCTCTGCTCCAGATGAGTTCAGAAACGTGGTTATCTGCTTGGAAGAGGCTGGGCTATCCTTCGTCCTCGAGCACCCATGTCGTGTTCTGGAGAAAGACGTGATTGAGTTCTATAAGAATGCATTTATTCGTCACTCTGGTAGAGCTATCAAGTCGTCAGTCAAAGGAAAGGTTATCAAGATGAAGCCCTCTCATTTAACAAAGTTTCTGAAGCTTCCAATGGTTGATGAAGAAGATTGTCTATTCAAAGAGGACCATACCAGAACTCTACTTTTCTGTGGTTTGCCAAGGGGCACCACATCTGTTAGAAGGAAGAATATGAATGAGGAAGGGAAGCTACTGTCTGATATTTTGGGAAAAGTGTTTCTCTGTAAGGTAGGTTCTCATGACTACCTTTCAAACGACATGTTCAAAATGGTGGCAGGAATTATTTGCAGAAAGAAGGTCGACTGGGGAACAATTCTATTTGAGAAAATTAAAGCTAGTTTGATGACTCCGAATTTTGGACGGATCATCACTCTCTTTTTGAATCATTTGGATGGTCAATTGTTTGATATAGCATCCGAGACTGCTCTGCATCCCATGAAGAAGATTGACTCTTCAATCATTCAGAGATGGGACAGGAAAATTGTGAGGCCTGGTCTAAAGAGGCCTGTTATAGTTGATTCAGACGAAGATAGGGAAGCAGCTCCAAGGCAAAAGAAGAAGAAGAAGGTGAAATCAGTCAAGGCACCAGTCCAGAGGGAGGACCTGAATACTCAAGGTCCAAGTATTCCTCCTGTTTCTCCTCAAGATGTTCCTTCTCCCATTCACTCTCCCATTCCCTCACTTGTTCATTCTCCTTTCCCTTCTCCTGAAGATAGTGAGCATCAGAAATCCAGCTCTAAGTCCAAGGATGATGACCATGTCAGTGATCATGATGATGATGGTGATGATGGTGGTGATGATGGTGGTGTGCATTCTGGTTTGGTTGATAAAGTCATCAAAACTCATTTCTCTGGAAAAGAAGCTTCTGATCAAGGTAAGGAATCCACATCTGGTGGACCCCCTTCTGATGGTGGTGAACCTCATGCAATTGAGTCTGTTCACACTGAGGTAATTGCAAGCTCTGAGGGGGAGCAGAGCAGAACAGTTGAAGTAGATGAAGAGATCAATTCTACTGCCATTGTTCTTTGTGAACCCCTCCAGGATGTACTCTTTGAGCATGATCCTGCTTCTCCTGACCAAGAGGATTCCCACAACTTTGTGTCTTTTGGTGAAAATTTTAAAGCTTCCTCTTCAAAACCTGCTCCTGCAGTATCCTCTCCAGGTGAATTGTTGCAAACAATTGAGGCTCTGCTCGGGACTCAGGCTGAGCATATGGAATTTTCTCTCAGGCAAGTTTACAACAAGATTTCAGAAGTTGAGAAAGATGTAAATGATGGTCTAGCAGCTATTAATCATAACATGGGAATTATAAGAAGAGAACTTGATGAGAAGTTTGATAAAGCTGCTGAAGCTATGAATCTTTCTGCAAAAGGCATGTTTTCTCTGTATGAGCAAGCTGATAAGGTAGACCGAGGTCAGGATATGTTGTTGAGATCGCAAGAAGCAAATAATCAAATCCTTTACACTACTATTAGAAGCTTCTCTGATGAAGTTATACAAACCCTTCGTGAAGAAGTCAGAAAGGGGGAGGAAACTATGGCAGCTCAGCTGGATGAATTAAACAGAATAGTAGAGAGCAAATTTCAGGAAAGCAATGTGTATCAATCTCAAAATGTTGCATGGCTTCATGATTGTACAACCCTCATTCTCCGAGGGTAGGCCCATTCAAAGCCACGTAGCCTGAAGTCAAGGTCAAAAGGTCAGCACAGAAGCCGGCCGTCCGGGACACAAGGCAACTCAGCCAGCAGGAGCAAGGGGCGACCTTGGCGAGCAAGAGGCGAGCAGGGGCGAGCATGGGCAGGCAAGGGGAGACATTGGAGAGCATGGGCGAGAAAGGGGCGACATTGGCGAGCATGGGCGAGCAAGGGGCGACATTGGCGAGCATGGGCGAGCAAGGGGCGACATTGGCGAGCATGGGCGAGCAAGGGGCGGCATTAGCGAGCAAGAGGCGAGCAGGGGCGAGCAGAGGCGAGCAAGAGGCAAGCTTGGGCGAGTATCTCGCGAGTATGGGCGAGTAGCCCTTGTAACTCGCGAGCAGAGGCAGTATCCTCGCCTGGACCCCCCCCCCCCCCCCCCCCCAGGATTTCTCTATAAATAGCCCCCCAGGGGTACTAGAAATGGCACCTTTTGGAAGTGGTCGAGGTCCCCCCAAGTTGGATACTCGCCAAATCCATGCCCGTCTAGTACCTCGCCGAGCTTTTGGTTGCGGAGGGGAAGTTTCTCCCAAACTTCCGGGTATGTGGTGGGACCTCCCTGCTGGAGCACCTGGGGTGTGCTTATAGTCATTTTTCTCTCTCCTATTTTAGCTATCCGAGCCGTGGAGTTGGACCGCAAGATCAGTAACCTCGGGCTGCATTGATTCGAATTTTGGAGCCGGAATTTTCCTGGCATCAACACTTTGGTGCGGTGAGCGTGGATCGTAGTCGGAGGAAGAAATTTTTGCGAGAAGGCTTCATGGCTTAAAGTGGCGAGATGGAGGCCAAAGGCGAGTTCCATGCTGGCGAGATCCCTACTCGCCATAGGCGAGTTCCTGCAGGCGAGATCCATAGATAAGTTCAGACCAGCGACTTTACTCGGAAGAGAGGCGAGCTTCCTGGATAGTGGCGAGATCCTTCCTTACTCGTCATCCTTACTCGCACATAGGCGAGCTTCCTTGTTACTCGGCATAGGCGACTTCACGCAGGCGACAAACATTAAATTTGGCGAGATCCTTCCTTAGTCGCCCATAGGCGAGTTCATGCAGGCGAATTTTTGCAGGCGAGCAAGCTTCTTCAATACTCGGCCATAGACGAGCTTCTTCAATACTCGGCCATAGGCGAGCTCCTTCAATACTCGCCCATAGGCAAGCTTATTCCTTACTCTGCGTAGGGGGTCTTATGTCAAAAGGGACACTCCTCCTCCCCTCAGTTTCGTCCTTCTTCATTGCCAGTGATTTCCATACATCTATATGCTTACGGGTGCTTTGGTAAAGCCCACGAGTGCTTTTGTCTGACTAACAAACAGGATGATTCACGACGAGTTCGCCACCAAGGGAAAGCACATAAGCTACTTGCGAGGTCTCCAATTTGATGCTCGGCGAGCTCCTAGTCGCGATGGACTGCTTCAACAACCTACTCGCGAGGTCTCTAAGTTGATGTTCGGCGAGCTCCTAATCGCGATGGTCTTCTTCAGCAACCTACTCGTGAGGTCTGCAAGTTGATACTCGGCGAGTTCCTAGTCGCGATGGTCTTCTTCAACAACCTACTCGCGAGGTCTCCAAGTTGATGCTCGGCGAGTTCCTAGTCACGATGGTCTTCTTCAACAACCTACTCACGAGGTCTCCAAGTTGATGCCCGGCGAGCTCCTAGTCGCGATGGTTTTCAAAGGTGGTGTTCCGCGAGCTCCTACTCGAGATGATCTTCATCAAGGGCTTACATTCCACGAGGATGCTGACTCGTGACGTCTTCAAGGTGGTGTTCCATGAGCTCCTACTCGCGATGATCTTCATCAAGGGCTTACATTCCACGAGGATGCTGACTCATGACGTCTTCAAGGTGGTGTTCCGCAAGTTCCTACTCGCGATGATCTTCATCAAGGGCTTACATTCCATGAGGATGCTGACTCGTGACGTCTTCAAGGTGGTGTTCCGCGAGCTTCTACTCGCGATGATCTTCATGAAGGACTTATGTTCCATGAGAATGCTTACTCATGAGGTATTCCAGTTGATGTCCCGCGATGCTATACTCCCGATGATCTCCTTCCGTCGGCTATGATCCATGAGGGGTCTTACTCATAAGGTGTTCCAGTTGGTATCCCTGATGCTATGTTCTTACTCGTATAGCCTTCAAGTTGATATCCCTCACCTCCCTGAAACATGGGAGATTGTGAGTCTTTTGTCTCTTTCAGCTAAGCGTTTTCAAAAGAAAGGAAGAAAGTAGGTGAAGTCGATCTCCACGGCAGGTTGGGAAACGGGCCTCCGACTTGATTCTCGTAAAACCCAGAGCGGATGGTGGGACAGTGCTTCGGTTGAGCGTTCCCCTAAGTCCAAGCCTCTGCAATGACGGACGAGGTCAGCTCCCCCCTTGCACGTTGGTCGCGGTTCCCACCGACTGCATTTCTCATCCGACTGGGGAGATTATCAGGAAGAAGTCTGGACCCCGACCTCCCAATTCGACGAAGAGATGATCGACTTAACTGATCAGGGGACCCTTGAATAAAGGTGTTGTGTACCTTCGAGGGCTAAGAGCCCGTAACAAGCGATTCGTTTCTGATTATTTCCTCCAATCATGTGAGTTAATGTGCTTAAGTGTGCTTAACTCCCCGTTTAATTGTTGAACAACAGAAAATAGGTTGGGTCATCATTCAACACCCAAGTAGGATGAAGACCTCGGGATGGTGTGTTCCTTTGGAACCTCCCCGACTTTCAGTCCCTACTTGACGTCATCCTTCAGCAACACCCAAGTAGGATGAAGACCTCGGGATGGTGTGTTCCTTTGGAACCTCCCCGACTGTCAGTCCCTACTTGACGTCATCCTTCAGCAACACCCAAGTCGGATGGAGACCTCGGGATGGTGTGTTCTTTTGGAACCTCCCCGACCGTCAGTCCCTACTTGACGTCATCCCTCAACAACGCCCAAGTCGGATGGAGACCTCGGGATGGTGTGTTCCTTTGGAACCTCCCCGACTGTCAGTCCCTACTTGACGTCATCCTTCAGCAACACCCAAGTAGGATGGAGACCTCGGGATGGTGTGTTCCTTTGGAACCTCCCCGATAGTCAGCCCCTACTTGTCGATCTCTTCAACAACACCAACAATAGCAGTAAGATGAAGGCCTCGGGAAGGTGCGAATATGTATGTGCGAGCATGCAGGTGCGAGTATGCAGGGGCAAGCAGACAGGTGCGCGTAGCTATGTGCGAGCAAGGACCCCCCGAGTATCTTTTGCCCCCTCCGGGTTTCTCCACCTCTAGTTGAGCTCGGCTCCTAGAAGGTGTCGACCTTGTATCCGCCTCTAGTTGAGCTCGGCTCCTAGAAGGTGTCGACCTCGTATCCGCCTCTAGTTGAGCTCGGCTCCTTGAAGGTGTCGACCTCGTATCCGCCTCTAGTTGAGCTCGACTCCTAGAAGGTGTCGACCTCGTATCCGCCTCTAGTTGAGCTCGGCTCCTAGAAGGTGTCGACCTCGTATCCGCCTCTAGTTGAGCTCGGCTCCTAGAAGGTGTCGACCTTGTATCCGCTTCCAGTTGAGCTCGGCTCCTGCGAGGTGTCAACCTTCTCTCCACCTCTAGTTGAGCTCGACTCCTAGAAGGTGTCGACCTCGTATCCGCCTCTAGTTGAGCTCGGCTCCTAGAAGGTGTCAACCTCGTATCCGCCTCTAGTTGACCTCGGCTCCCGCGAGGTGTCGACCTTCTCTCCACCTCTAGTTGAGCTCGGCTCCTAGAAGGTATCGACCTCGTATCTGCCTCTAGTTGAGCTCGGCTCCTAGAAGGTGTCGACCGTGTATCCGCTTCCAGTTGAGCTCGGCTCCTGCGAGGTGTCGACCTCGTATTCTCCTCTAGTTGAGCTCGGCTCCTAGAAGGTGTCGACCTCGTATCCGCCTCTAGTTGAGCTCGTCTCCTAGAAGGTGTCGACCTCGTATCCACTTCCAGTAGAGCTCGGCTCCTGCGAGGTGTCGACCTTCTATCCGCCTCTAGTTGAGCTCGGCTCCTAGAAGGTGTCGACCTTGTATCCGCTTCCAGTTGAGCTCGGCTCCTACGAGGTGTCGACCTTCTCTCCACCTCTAGTTGAGTTCGGCTCCTAGAAGGTGTCGACCTCGTATCCGCCTCTAGTTGAGCTCGGCTCCTAGAATGTGTCAACTTTCTACCCGCTTCCAGTTGAGCTCAGCTCCTGTAAAGTGTCGACCTCTCTTCCGCTTCCAGTTGAGCTCGGCTCCTAGAAGGTGTCGACCTCGTATCCGCCTCTAGTTGAGCTCGGCTCCTAGAAGGTATCGACCACGTATCTGCCTCTAGTTGAGCACGGCTCCTAGAAGGTGCCGACCTTGTATCCGCTTCCAGTTGAGCTCGGCTCCTGCGAGGTGTCGACCTTCTCTCCACCTTTAGTTGAGCTCGGCTCCTAGAAAGTGTCGACCTCGTATCCGCCTCTAGTTGAGCTCGGCTCCTAGAAGGTGTCAACTTTCTATCCGCTTCCAGTTGAGCTCGGCTCCTGTGAAGTGTCGACCTCTCTTCCACTTCCAGTTGAGCTCGACTCCTGCGAGGTGTCGACCTTCTCTCCACCTCTAGTTGAGCACGGATCCTGCGAGGTGTCGACCTCGTATCTGCCTCTAGTTGAGCTTGGCTCCTAGAAGGTGTCGACCTCGTATCCGCCTCTAGTTGAGCTCGGCTCCTAGAAGGTGTCGACCTTGTATCCACCTCTAGTTGAGCTCGGCTCCTAGAAGGTGTCAACTTTCTATCCGCTTCCAGTTGAGCTCAGCTCCTGTGAAGTGTCGACCTCTCTTCCACTTCCAGTTGAGCTCGGCTCCTGTGAGGTGTCGACCTCGTATCCGCCTCTAGTTGAGCTCGGCTCCTAGAAGGTGTCGACCTCGTATCCGCCTCTAGTTGAGCTCGGCTCCTAGAAGGTGTCGACCTTGTATGCACTTCCAGTTGAGCTCGGCTCCTGCGAGATGTCGACCTTCTATCCGCCTCTAGTTGATCTCGACTCCTAGAAGGTGTCGACCTTGTATCCGCTTCCAGTTGAGCTTGTCTCCTGCGAGGTGTCGACCTTCTCTCCACCTCTAGTTGAGCTCGGCTCCTAGAAGGTGTCGACCTCGTATCCGCCTCTAGTTGAGCTCGACTCCTAGAAGGTGTCAACTTTCTATCCGCTTCCAGTTGAGCTCGACTCCTGTGAAGTGTCGACCTCTCTTCCGCTTCTAGTTGAGCTCGGCTCCTAGAAGGTGTCGACCTCGTATCCGCCTCTAGTTGAGCTCGGCTCCTGGAAGGTGTCGACCTCATATCCGCCTCTAGTTGAGCTCGGCTCCTGGAAGGTGTCGACCTCGTATCCGCCTCTAGTTGAGCTCGGCTCCTAGAAGGTGTCGACCTTGTATCCGCTTCCAGTTGAGCTCGGCTCCTGCGAGGTGTCGACCTTCTCTCCACCACTAGTTGAGCTCGGCTCCTAGAAGGTGTCGACCTCGTATCCGCCTCTAGTTGAGCTCGGCTCCTAGAAGGTGTCAACCTTCTATCCTCCTCTAGTTGAGCTCGGCTCCTAGAAGGTGTCGACCTCGTATCCGCTTCTAGTTGAGATCGGCTCCTGCGAGGTGTCGACCTTCTCTCCACATCTAGTTGCGCTCGGCTCCTAGAAGGTGTCGGTCTCGTATCCGCCTCTAGTTGAGCTCGGCTCCTAGAAGGTGTCAACTTTCTATCCGCTTCCAGTTGAGCTCGGCTCCTGTGAAGTGTCGACCTCTCTTCCGCTTCCAGTTGAGCTCGGCTCCTAGAAGGTGTCGACCTCGTATCCGCCTCTAGTTGAGCTCGGCTCCTAGAAGGTGTCCACCTCGTATCCACCTCTAGTTGAGCTCGGCTCCTAGAAGGTGTCAACTTTCTATCCGCTTCCAGTTGAGCTCGGCTCCTGTGAAGTGTCGACCTCTCTTCCGCTTCCAGTTGAGCTCGGCTCTTGTGAGGTGTCGACCTCGTATCCGCCTCTAGTTGAGCTCGGCTCCTAGAAGGTGTCGACCTCGTGTCCGCCTCTAGTTGAGCTCGGCTCCTATAAGGTGTCAACTTTCTATCCGCTTCCAGTTGAGCTCGGCTCCTGTGAAGTGTCGACCTCTCTTCCGCTTCCAGTTGAGCTCGACTCCTGTGAGGTGTCGACCTTTTCTCCTCCCCCAGTTGAGTTCGGCTCTTGTGAGGTGTCGACCTTTTCTAGAGGCGAGGAAGTCCTCAAGCTCGGTGACTGCGCGAGCAGGCGTCCGAAAAGGCGGCAGCAAGCCCAGGAGGTCGGCCATGTCAGCAGCAGCTTCCTCGGCAATACTACACTACATCTTGAAGCGAGTAAAAAAAGCCTAGCCATCAGAGACCCCTCCCCCTCTATGTATAGAGCCAGGGCGACAGCAGCGAGATGCCGACTATAGACCAAATACTCGCCAGAAAGACAGCTCGTCGAATAAGGGTTGGATGATTCTTTCCGAGCAACTACGTTACTCGCAAAGAGCGGGGATTGTGTACAACCCTCATTCTCCGAGGGTAGGCCCATTCAAAGCCACGCAGTCTGAAGTCAAGGTCAAAAGGTCAGCACAGAAGCCGACAGTCTAAGACACAAGGCAACTCAACCAGCAGGAGCAAGGGGCGACCTTGGCGAGCAAGGGGCGAGCATGGGCGAGCATGGCGAGAAAGGGGCGACATTGGCGAGCATGGGCGAGCAAGGGGCGGCATTGGCGAGCATGGGCGAGCAAGGGGCGACATTGGCGAGCATGGGCGAACAAGGGGCGGCCTTGGCGAGCAAGAGGCGAGCAGGGGCGAACAGAGGCGAGCAAGAGGCGAGCTTGGGTGAGTATCTCACGAGTATGGGCGAGTAGCCCTTGTAACTCGCGAGCAGAGGCAGTATCCTCGCCTGGACCCCCCCCCAGGATTTCTCTATAAATAGCCCCTCAGGGGTACTGGAAATGGCACTTTTTGGAAGTGGTCGAGGTCCCCCCAAGTTGGATACTCGACAAATCCATGCCCGTCTAGTACCTCGCCCAGCTTTTGGTTGCGGAGGGGAAGTTTCTCGCAAACTTCCGGGTATGTGGTGGGACCTCCCTGCTGGAGCACCTGGGGTGTGCTTATAGTCATTTTTCTCTCTCTTATTTTAGCTATCCGAGCCGTGGAGTTGGACCGCAAGATTAGTAACCTCGGGTTGCATTGATCCGAATTTTGGAGCCGGGATTTTTCTGGCATCAACAATGATGTTTTCACAGGAAGAGCTCCAGGCCCCTTTGCTCAAAATCAAGTCTATCCAGAGCAAGCATATCCTGAGCAAGTGTTTGAACAACCCTATGTTCCTCCTGCATCTTACTCTCCTGTATGGTCTAATCAGGAGGAGATTGCAGAATCTTCAAAGCATCCAGATAAAAAGCAAAAGGCTAGCTCAGAAAGAAGACCTGTTCAAGTTGGAAGAGAAAGAAGGGGATTTGGCATAATGTTCAGAGAACCAAGGGAGGAAAGAAGAAATAATAATGAAAACTGGAGTCCAACTTCCAAAAATATAATCTTGGATACCTACAATCTGATAAAGATTTCAAATGAAGAGCCTCAAAATTATTATAATCAAGAAGAAATCAACAAGCTGAAAGCATCAAAGCTGAAAAGAAAAATTCATTTTAGAGAGCATGGATACAACAACCCAAGTGCTCCTCCTCCTCCTCCAAAGTATTATCCAAAGCCCAAGGCTTATTTTGTCAGGCAGCTGAAAAAGAGCAAGTCGAGAAAGGCCAGGATGCCTTAAGCAATGTGTTGTGACTGCATGTTAAACTCTTAAAAACATTTATATATCTGAATGTGTTATTGCTATTTCTTTCACTTTGATAGTTATTATTTCTTGTGATTATTATTTTTATGTGTGCAATTCATCTTAGTAGATATGGTTCTGACTTCTTCAAATAGGGGAGATTGTTAGGTATTGTAACCACAATAACCTTGATTTGAAGAAGTATCCCTTAAACTAAGGTGAATTGATATTGTATTTGATATATCATTTTAGTTATGTGTTTGCAGATTCTAAATGGCTAAGTACAAACCAATGTCAGGTTTAAATGCGTCATTAAACACATGCATATGCAATGTAATTCCTCATTGTATAGACCAAGGTGTTGACTCATGTGAAATCTCTCTATTGGGGTGTACTTCTTATTCAAACACAAAGGAAGAGCTAAGAGAAAGTTGTTGTTGTTCTTATGATTTGGAAGAAAAATTTTCCTAAGTATTTTCGTCGAGTAACAAGTATTTTTGTCGAAGGATAATTATCCTTCGTCAAGTAATGTCCTGCTACTCGTGAAATCTTCATTATTTCTCTTCCCGTCTAATCTTTAAGTTTCTAAGCATTCGTCGAGGAAGAATTCGTCGAGGAAGATTTCGTCGAAGAAGAATTTATCGAAGATGATTTCGTCGAAGACAAATTCGTCGCGTAATTTTTCTTATCCGACAAATTGACTCTGCACTGTTTCGTTTTTCAAATCGCAGTCGGATTTTCCTTTAGGGTTCCGCCATGTACAGTACACGTGGAAGGCTTTCCCTATTTCGTGTTTATAGCCGTTGAAGAAGATGTCTATATATATTCCTTTGCGTTATTTCGAAAAACCCTAATCACAAAATCGTGAATAAGCTCTGGTAATTTCTGACGGCCGACTCCTTCGCTCTCGCACGACTCTCTTGCTGCCGATCAAAAATACTCTGCGATTCATCTTCAAAAGCTTGAGTCGACAAGATCAACTGATTCAGACTTCTCAAATCATCATCTTGATCCTTTCAACTCTCCAAGTTCAAATCCTGTTTTCAAAAGCTCAAAGGATCTCTTCTTCCTCTTCTCTCCACCGACTGAAGAACTTTTATAAGGAAGAAGATTTTCCCCTTTTCAGATCTGATGTAAAGGACTCTCCCTAGAGTTCCTAAGTTAGATTGCTTGTCAATCTTAGTGTATTGTAAATCACTCTTACATATCCTTGTAGGAGGTTTGCCTCCGAGCTTTGTAGATCCTTGTTTAGGGATCGAGTTGTAGGAGATCTTGCTCTCCGAGTTTGTGTAGAAGTAGTTTGCACCGAGTTGTAGGAGTTGTGACTCCGAGTTGTAAGATTTGGATAAATCCGAGATAGGTGAAGTAGCTGAATCTAGCCTTGGAGTGCTAGATAGGCGAGGCGGGAAAGTGGACTACCCACATCGGAGAACCACTATAAATCCTTGTGTTGTGATGTTCTTGTGTTTCTGTGTGCTTTTACTCTCTTATTTTTAATTCCGCAAAAAGCCATAGAATCCACCTATTCACCCCCCTCTAGGTGATTTAGGTTGCGACTAGATACTTTCACACACCTAGAAGTGGAGTGCCTGATCCACTATTTCCATTGCCACGACGGAAGTACCTGAGAGGCTTATTACCCCCGACAAGAGGGAACTAAAGGTCTGTGTGCGCATAGTCATGTGAGTGAGTTGCACTGTATGAACATAACATAACATTCATATATACTTTATGCATACACATTTGCAGACTCTTATCATATAAATTAGTATGGACTCTTTTATATAATAAGTTACAATTTTGGAAATCTTAACTTATAAGTTTGTATGAGCATTCATATAAGTTAAGGTACTCTAGATGATAGCGTAGCAGTTTACTTATTACCATTACTTGCGCTGCATTTACTTACTTTCTGCTCATTTATTGCATATTGTTGTTATACATACTGCTCGTTTATTCATATATACTGTTAGTATAATCCATGTCACTTGCTCTTTCTTTTACCCCTTATTGTCCTTCGCTTCGTCCTCCCGCTCGGTATCTAGGAGTCGTGGGGGAGGCGAGGACAAAATTGGCTTAGTCTTTTTGACTAACGGTAGATGTGGTCGTAACACCAGGAGATCGAGGAGCAGGAGCCGCAGTACGTCAGGCAGGACGTGACGACAGACCCTGAAGAGCAGGTGTCGCGCATCACTACTACCACACGGCGTCAGGTTGGAGAGTATTTTGTGCTGATTCTGCATAGTGTAGAGTGAGAGAGTGTGATATTATTATTAGATTTCTTTTGGATCTGTATCCCTTGCACTCTTTCAGTTTTGTTCTCATTGTGGACTGTTGCTATATATATATTTGTTAACACACACACACACGCACAATTGGTCTGTGATATGATTGAACTAGCTGACAGGATCGGCGTTGAGCGGTGACAGCTAACCCGTGAGTTGGGGTCCCCGTAAGACGATGGTTCTGGGCATAAGATTCACGAACTCTCCGGTAAGAAGGAGGGGGATCTTACATCTTGTACTTTCCTTTGTCCCGCTTTTCCTTTTGCTCATTTAAATATTTTGGGCAATTGCTCCGATTATGTATGGTCCTCAGACAATTAAAGCACACCAGTGGTGGTTTCTCTTCATCGTCGTCGTTGCTTGCTTTCCCTTTCTTAAACCACGATCCCTTCTTATTTGCATCTTTGGTGAAGTATTTCTGGAAGGTGTTTCCTTACCGGATTTCTCATGAATTTCTTGATGTTCTTCATAAAGAGGCTCTCTTCATCATATTCATAGTCATTGGCGGTCTCCTTTGATTTCAACGCCAATGCTTTCTTTTGGGGCTCTTTGTGGAATTCTTCATGAAGAATCTTGAGTTCAACCTCATGAGTTTTAAGATTCCCAATGAGTTTGAATCGCCTTAGATCATGTGATTCAGTGATAGATGCCACCCAATATTCTTGCTTGATCTCTTCTGTCTTTTCTCCTATCAATGAGGCATGAAGCTTTCTCTGATACAGATAATCCTCGATCTGCATCTTCTAGAAGGCGAAATCCTTCACATCAAACTTGTTGATCCACACCTTTCCTTCTTCTGACGCCATTGCTCCCACTATTTCGTCAAGCCTAGCTTAAATACCAATTCTTATGAACAAAGATTGAAAGAAACAAGGAAAAAATGACAAGAAAATAAAGCAGAAAACACATAGATTTATCTCCACACATAAAATCTCAAGTATCACCTACTCTTAATAGATTACCTCACAAAATTTGGATACCCAAAGAGACCCTCATTTCAGGTCCAATTTGGCTCTCCAAATCTCTATCTTAATAGTGATCTTTAGAGAACATGAAGTAGAAACAAAAACTGAAAGCAAAACAACACAATCTACTTCATGAGAATTTTTCTTCTTCTTTTTCATAATAACGTGTTTGGTACATCTAAGAATCCACACATAGAAGCTATTTCTATCTACATATACCCTACCAATCGGATGAAATGCTTAACTATCAATTAAAGAGTAAATTAAATAAGTAAAACTAAAATAAAACATCCAAATACACAGAAAGTTCACTCTCTGGGAGTTATCATCCGTGATAACGCAGTACCGCAACGCATTAGCTCCCAAAATGCTCTCACTAATAAATAGACTCATTAAAATTATTCATTCAACAAATTTCAATTGGTAACAAACATTTAAGAATAACAAACATCAATTACATGTCTCTTGTTTTAAGAATAAAAAATCAGAATATATATTTGATTTATCTTTGCTTGTGTTTATTGTGTGCAGGTATTACAGGTAAAATAAAGACAAGTACATTAAAGTATGCTCGAAACTTTCATTGACAGAATGAAAAGAAATGCCCAATATCGTCGACGTTAGGAGTTACCTCATGCGATAGTCCTCGTTCCACAATGGTCATCTATCTGTTGGGTTTGAGAGCACGCAAACCCGACCCGAGCACCTGCAAATTAATTCGGCGAGAGCACCTGCGTGAGCGTTTTAGTAGATATGCAAACACAAGAAAGCAAAAATAAAAATAGTGCACGAGAATTTTTAACGTGGAAACCCGAACGGGTGAAAATCACGGGACGGTCGGAGTCCAACCCAGAAAGCCTCCACTAAAACATGTATAAAATACACGCAAAAAATTTACAGGTTTTCCCTCCTCGATCCACAAAGGATCTTCCCCACTTCGCTACACAATAAAATTACATAAATTATAATTAATAAAAAAAATACAAGATACCATCAGGAGCAAATGATGGATTTAAGAAATCATCTCCGATGAGCCTCCTCGAATTCTTGCAATGAAGGTGAATCCAATTTGTTTAGTGAAACCATGCCAACGTCGTTGAACGACGTCCGAACAACTTCTTAAACAGCGGCGGTGGCAACCTTCAACTTCTCTTCTTCAACAAATGAAAGGCAGCTATTAATCCTCCTCTTCCCAGTTTTGACAAAGCTTCTACCTTCTAGCGGAGATGCCCCTCTCGGATATACCCCCTTCCTTCCTTTATGCATGGGTTCAATTTATAAGGATGAGTTACGTGCTAAGGTCTCCATTCCCCCACCACATTTTCTCATTTTCTTAATTTTAAATTTCGTACACGTTGGCTGCATGCAAGATGAGAGATTATATTATTATTTTCCCTTTAGCCTTTTTGACTTATGGATAGGTAGACGTGGGTAGCACGTGGAGCACAAAGATTTTCTTTCTCCTATTTATTATTTTTGATGGAAGGAACGTGAATCAAGACAAATCTCAAGGATTTGCTGCAGTCCCAAATCTTGACTTATTTTATGATTAAGTCAAGAAAAATTTGACATGTCAGAAGCAATTAAAGTACTCCTGATAAGAATGCTTGAAAAAGCGAGTTCACGTGCTCGCGACGAGCGGGCTCGATGGTTTTCTCCACAGCGGATGGGAATCGCACCCAACAAATCTCCCCCTTCACATTGACGAGGAGGAAACCGCCATACCGGCTATCCTTAGACAATGTTCAAACTTCCCCCCTGACACTGACTTCGTGAGCATATCTGCTCTGTTGTCATCAGTGTGCACTTTCTGCAAGTCCAGCTCCTTCTGCTCCAGAATGTCGCGTATCCAATGATACCGCGTATCAATGTGCTTGGACCTCGAGTGAAAGGTGGGGTTCTTCCTCAAATGAATTGCACTCTGACTGTCACATAGGAGTGTGTAGCGCTCCTGAGTGAAACCCAGCTCCTTGATGAAACGCTTCATCCAAAGAAGCTATTTTCCTGCCTCAGTGACTGCAATAAATTCGGCCTCTATAGTCGAAAGTGCAACGCACTTCTGCAGCCTTGACTGCCACGACGCAGCTCCCCCTGCAAATAAAATCAGGTACCCAGAGGTTGATCTTTTGGAGTCCAAATATCCAACCACATCAGCATCAGTGTTGCCCAATAGCTTTGGCTCACTGTCTCCAAACCTCAACGTCAAATCTGACGTCCCTTGCAGCTACCTCAAAATCCACTTCACTACGTTCCAATGTTCTCTCCCAGGATTGGAGAGAAATCTGCTAACCGTGCCAACGACGTGCACTATATCTGGATGTGTGCACACCATAACGTAGATGAGACTGCCAACTGCAGGAGCATATGGAACCTTATGCATCTCCTCTTTCTCCTCAGGTGTGCTCGGGCACTGGTTAACAGTGAGCCTGAAGTGAGTCGCAAGCGGCGTGCTCACCTTCTTCGCCTGATCTATACTGAATCTCTGCAGCACCTTCCTGATATATCTCTCCTGAGATAGCCAAAGTAACTTGGAGCCTCTATCTCGCCGAATATGCATCTCTAGGATGGTTTTCGCCGCTCCCAAGTCCTTCATCGCAAATGTGGAGCTCAACTGCCGTTTCAGCTCAGCAATGAGCGCAGTGCTCCTCCCGACTATCAACATGTCATCTATATACAAGAGCAAGATGATGAAATCATCTGGAGCATATTGCTTCACAAACACACAATGATTAAGGGTGGTCCTTCTGAAGTCGATCTTCCCCATAAAAGCATCGAACTTCTTGTACCACTGTCGCGGGGCCTGCTTTAGGCCATATAAGCTCTTCTTCAGGCGACAGACTAGACTCTCATTCTCTTTCACAATAAAACCTTCAGGTTGCTCCATATAAAGCTCCTCCTCAAGATCGCCATGTAGAAAGGCGGTCTTGACATCCATTTGCTCAAACTCCAGGTCTAGCCTTGCAACAAGGCTAAGAACAACCCGGATAGATGACATCTTCACAACATGAAAGAAGATCTCATCGAAATCAACTCCCTATTTTTGACTGAAACCCTTAACCACTAATCTGGCCTTATATCTGAGTGGTGTCGAGGGGTCTCCCTGCTTTACTCTGAAAATCCATCGATTCTTTAGAGCCTTCTTGCCCTTAGGCAATCATACCAGCTCAAAAGTATGATCCTCATGCAGAGACTGCATCTCCTCCTGCATAGCAACCATCCACTCTTTCTTCTCTGAGCTCTGCACCGCCTCATCATAACACTCGGGCTCCCCAGCATCGGTCAACAAAATATACTCAGTAAAAGAGTATCTCGAAGATGGGTGTCTGACTCGGTCAGATCTCCGTGGAGCGAGCTCAGTTGTTGGTGTAGGCACATCATCAGTGATGTCCTTTGTAGGCTCGCCATCAGTACCATCCTCATGATCTGGAAGTGGCTCAGTGCCCTGCTCCAGATCAGGCTCTACGACCTCCTCAGTGTCATTTCCTCCAGTCATAGAAGACTCTCTATCAGTGCGAGAGTCGATCTTTTCAGTCTTCTCAGGATCCCCTGATTTATGTAACACTCATCAAAAGGACCAATATACTCTCCCCCGTTATCGGACCTGATGCACTTTAACTTCCTCCCAGACTGTCTTTCCACCTCGACGTGGAATCTCCAAAAAGTGTCGAGGACCTCATCTTTGATCTTGATAGCATAGACCCGCAGCTTCCTCGAAAAATCATCAATGAACGTCACAAAGTAGGTCCCCCCTCCTCTCGTCTGGACCTTCAGTGGCCCACAGACATCAGTATGTACGAGCTCTAGTGACTCGGATCTTCTGGTGGAAATGTGGCTCTGGAATGTAACTCTGTTCTGCTTCCCAACCATACAGTGATCGCATCGCTCCAACTGATCCCCAGATAGATCAGTGATCATCTTCTTCTTGGAGATAAATCCAAGTCCCTTCTGGCTGATATGACATAATCTCCTATGTCATAAGGAAATGGATGCTCCATCTCTGATAGTGTTGGCCTGAGCAACTTCAGGCCTTCCCTCCATATAGTATAAGCCAGTATCTCTCCAATCTCTAGCTACAATAAGCGATCTTCTAATCAGTTTCCAGGAATCTCCACCAAAGACACTGAAGTGTCCCTCGTCACCTAGTTTTCCAACCGAAACCAGGTTGAAGCGGATGTCGGGTACGTGACGCACATCCCTCAGAATTAGCAACCCTCCCATGCTCGTTTTCAGGTGCATGTCTCCCCTCCCGATGACTTTTGACGTGTCTCCGTTTCCCATCCTAAGTACTCCACAATCATGAGTGGTATAGGTGGCAAACAAATCCCTATTGTGGGAGACATGTGCAAAAGCACCTGAATCGACAATCCAGCTCTTCTCATCGCACGAGAGTGCTGCAGTGACATCATCACCAATAATGATGACATCCTCCTCCTCTGTAGAAGCGGCGGCTGCTGTGTGAGTCCCCGTCTTCTCATTTGAGAACTCTCCCTTCTTCTTCTGGTCATTCTTCAGAGTATAACAAAACTTCTGAATATGACCCTTCTTGTGGCAGTAGTGACACTCCACATTCTGGTAGCGGGACCTGGACTTCCCCCTACTTTGGCTTCTCTCGATTTTCCTTCCTCTACTCTTGCTCCTGCCTCTCCACCCGAGCTCAGTATAGAGAACATCAGCTCGTGAAGAAGAGCCTGATATCCCTTGCGATTTTCTTCGCGCCTCCTCGTTTAAGATGCCACTTTTTACGATCTCCATAGTGATGATGCCACCGGGAGAAGAGTTGATCAGAGAAACTCTGACCAACTCCCAAGAATCTGGAAGAGACTTCAACAGCCACAATACATTGACCTCGTCCTCGAATGTCACTTTCATAACAGTGAGTCAGTCAATAATACCCTGGAACTCATTCACATGATCCAGGATGGGGATCCTTCTCTATATCTGAATTCCCCAGTTTCTTTAGCAAATACAATTTGTTGATGCCAGTACTCTTGGCATACAACGTCTCCAACGTCTTCCAGAGAATTTTTGCGTCGGCGATACTCGCGACATGGTTGTAGACGTTCGACTCCACGAACCGTCTGATAAATCCGCATAGCTTCCGATGCTCCACCTTCCATTTGTTTGGATCCATATCTTTAGGCATCTCCTCAAAGATGGGAGCATGCCACCCCTTCACATAAATGAGATCCTCCATCAATAAGTGCCACTGGTGGTAGTTCGCGCCGTTTAATTTTACCATTTGCTCGGAGCCTGAACCCGATGTAGACTCCATCGTGCTCTGTCACTGATCGGACTGACCTCAGTTCTTTGAGCTGACTATTTCAAAGAAAGGAATCAAAGAGGATAGGGAGCGGACCAATGGTCGTCACCTACCGCACCCGATCACTAACCCGAAATATCCGATCGACTCGTCTCGAATCCCAGACAAGTCAGCTCGATGACTGCTCTGACAATGAACCTCGCTCTGATACCACTTGTTAGGTTTGAAAGCACGCAAACCCGACCCAAGCACCTGCAAATTAATTCGGCGAGAGCACCTGCGCGGGCGTTTTAGCAGATATACAAACACAAGAAAGCAAAAATAAAAATAGTGCGCGAGAATTTTTAACGTGGAAACCCGAATGGGTGAAAACCACGGGACGGTTAGAGTCCAACCCGAAAAGCCTCCACTAAAACGTGTATAAAATACACGCAAAAAATTTACAGGCTTTCCCTCCTCGAACCACAAAAGATCTTCTCCACTTCGCTACACAATAAAATTAGACAAATTATAATTAATAAAAAAATGCAAGATACCATCAGGAGCAAATGATGGATTTAAGAAATCCTCTCCGATGAGCCTCCTCGAATTCTTGCAATGAAGGTGAATCCAATTTGTGTAGCGAAACCATGCCAACGTCGTTGAACGACGTCCGAACAACTTCTTAAACAGCGGCAGTGGCAACCTTCAACTTCTCTTCTTCAACAAATGAAGAACAAGGCAGCTATTAATCCTCCTCTTCCCGGTTTTGACAAATCTTCTACCTTCTAGCGGAGATGCCCCTCTAGGATATACCCCCTTCCTTCCTTTATGCATGGGTTCAATTTATAAGGATGAGTTACGTGCTAAGGTCTCCATTCCCCCACCACATTTTCTCCTTTTCTTTATTTTAAATTTCGTACACGTTGGCTGCATGCAGGATGAGAGATTATATTATTATTATTTTTTCCTTTAGCCTTTTTGACTTATGGATAGGTAGATGTGGGTGTTAGTATTTTGAAGTGAGCTAACGCCCGCGTTAGAGCTAACGCCGACGTTAGCTCCTTCTCGCACTTCTCCCCTGTATTGTCTATAAATAGGAGGGGTACACCCTCTAAGAGTATGCATTCAAAGTGGCGAGTATCCTCAACTTTGAGCGAGTTAGAGATACCAGAGTGCTACCTGGCGAGCATCGAACCTGGAGTAAGTTCGGCAAGCGACCTAGGGAGAGTTTCCTGCTCGCGAGTTAACGCGGCGCGTTAGGAGCTAACGCTCGCGGTAGCGAGAAGAGGAGGAAGCTGAAAGTGGCGAGCTTGCGAGTAGCTTGGAGAGCGAGCAGTGAGCTTGCGAGAAGCAGAGTTAACGCGGCGCGTTAGGAGCTAACGCTCGCGGTAGCGAGAAGAGGAGGAACCGAAGCGTGGCGAGCTTGCGAGTAGCTGGAGTGCGAGCAGCGAGCTTGCGAGTAGGAGAGCTAACGCTGGGCGTTAGGAGTTAACGCTGGCGGTAGCGAGGAGCGAGTATCACTTGCGCGGTGTGCTCCGGAGGAGAAGAGGACCCTGTCCGTGACCTCGTTCTTTTCTACTATTGGCTGTCGTGAATCAAGTTGGATGCAACTTGTTTTCAGCCCTGTCCATTTGTAACTCGCTGCCTAGAGTTATTATTTGTGAAAGCTTGTGTTCATTTCTTGGTGTCTTTATTCTCCTGTTGGTTGACGTGTTCTTCCGACTTCAAATATTTCACATGGTATCAGAGGGATAGTGGGAACAAGGACTGTGCAACCAAGATGGACGGCGGAGGAGGGTATGCTAGGGGACTTGGCATTGAGCTGCTTACTCAAACCAACTACAAGAAGTTGATGTCTTGTATGGAGAGCTACCTTCTTGGAGAGGATCTCTGGGAGGTTGTTGGTGGTGGGGAGCAAGAGGAAGTAGTAGCTGAAGGAGAAAATGGTCCAGCTGTGAGATCTTGGAGGAAGACCAACGCCAAGGCGGAGTTCACCTTGAAGAGAGCTATCTCACCTGACTTGTTCGACCACATCCTGGGATGCAAGTCAGCGTCTGCGATCTGGATAGCCCTCGACGGGTTATTCAACAAGAAGAATGTAGCGCGGCTACAATTCCTGGAGAATGAGTTGGCTAGGTCAACTCAAGGCTAGATGGTGATATCCACCTTCTTCCTGAAGGTGAAGAACCTGTGTGGGGAGATCTCGGCCTTGGATCCAGACGAGCCGATCTCAGAGGCAAAGTTGAAGCGGCACATACTCCGAGGCTTGAGGAAGGAGTATGTCCCCTTCGTTACTTCTGTGCAAGGGTGGGCTACTCAGCCCTCCTTACTGGAGCTAGAGAACCTGCTGTCGTCACAGGAGAGCTTGGCGAAGCAGATGACGGGAGTATCCATCTCAGGAGGAGATGACCAGGCCTTGTTCTCAGGAAAGAGGAGACCTTGTGTAACATCCCCCAAACTGCTAGACCCCTAAGTTGGTTTTGTCATGTCTGGGTCATGACAAAACCATAAGAAGAACCTTTTGACCTGGAGAACTTAGGAAAGGAGAAGAAGGCCACCTCGGTCTGCAAATAGCAATTCCCATCTTCCAAGCTTGGGATTGGAATTTAGGGCTTCAACTTAACCCTTGGACCCCACTATAGTGTCCCTAACCCTTTAGGGGTCCCCTTAGGGCACCAAGGGCCCATTAAAGTCAACCTAAGAGACCAATTTGACCAAAGTCAACATAAACCCTCAAATTGGTCAAAGTAGCCCATTTAGGGCCAATCAACCCTCACCATGTCAAATTAATCATACCCCTAGGTTTAGAATACTATTATAGACCTAGTGGACCCAAAAGCCCCATCATGGGACCCCCAGGGGTGCAATTTGACCAAAATACCCTTTTTAGGTCAAAATGACCTTTCTTCTCAAAGTACCCCAATTGACCTTCACCACATTAAATTGACCTCACCCATAGGGCTATCATGTCATAGGGGAGCTAGTGGACCAAAAAGCCCCATGACCAAGTCAACCCTAGGGCTCAATTTGACCAAAGTCAATTTAGCCTATTTTGGTCAAATCATCTTAGATTGGGTCAACCAAGAACCATATGACCAAATTGACTCCACCATTAGTTCCTAAACTTAATTTAGAACCTATTGAACCCAAAAGCCCCATCCTAGGGTTCCCCAATTGACCAATTTGACCAAAAGTCAAAATTGCCCAATTTAGGTCAAAATGCTCAAACCTAACCCAATCCCTTTGGGCTAGCTCAATTGGATGGTCAACCAGCCCATGTGGACCATCATTAAACTCAGGAGAGAGTGTAGAAACCGACCATGGTGATTAGGAGAGAGAAAATGGGGGTTTCACCATTTTTGGAAGAGAGAGAAGAGGCCATTCATGGCCATTAAGAGGTTTTACCTCTTGACCCCCCCAATTGATGCCTCCATTCAACTCCTCAGCCAGCTGGGAGAAGTTTCCATCAGTTACACAAGGGAATTAAGGCAAGGAGAGGAAGAGGGGCCGGCCTTGGAGTGAAACCGAAGAAGCCATTAATGGCCATGGAGCTTAAAGCCATCACCACCCCCAATCGAAACCCCCTTCACCTTCAGAGACCTGAGAGGAGAGAAACCCCCAAGCTTCCAGAGGATTTCGTGCACTGTAGGAAGGAATTGGCATGGCTTCTCAACCGACGGCAGCTCCCATGGTGTACTCGAGATTGACCCGACGGCAAGCCCTCCAACAGGTCCCGTTCTCCTCCCTGAACTCTAAGGGTTAGATCTAAATCGACGGCGGCTCGATCCGTGGCCAATTGGCCGGGAATCAAGCCGACCTTGCCCCCCGTTGATCGGGTTGGGTATCCTCTCCCAGAACGCGATTCCGGCCACCTCCGGCCGATCAAACACCGTTCATCGCCGGCCCCCACCTCAACGGAGGTGGTGGTGGCGTTGGTCGGCCGGGGCGGCGCTCAGGTGGCCGGGAAATCACCTATCAAGGCGGCCCAGGCGCGTAAAATCTGTGCCGTTGATTCCCTGGGGACGATGACCCAGCGCCATCCGATGTGCTTTACGATTCGTGCAACCTTAGTTCATTCCTTATTAATTCTGTGATCAAACATGCAGTTCCTATTTAAATCTGGGAAAAATACTTAGAGGCTGAATCATAAAAAGTGGTCAACATATAAAATGTAGCCCTTTGAGTCTAGTTTCATACAAAATTGAGATCACTCAATTTGGAGTCCTGGTTAGGGCTCAGCACTCATTCTAGTGGAGGCTGTCTTTAAGGCTAATCAGAACTTATTTTTGATGCCCACCCCATTATAGAACTCCAAATGACTTGGTTTTTGGGGTGTAGTCTAGTATTGTGCATACCTAGGTCATGTCCAAAGATCACAAGGATTGGAGAAGTTTCCTTCTTAATTTTTGGGAAAGACCACTAATCCTAGGTTAACCTAATTAAGTGTCCTAAACACTTCAAAACCCTTCCAAACTTGGATGGGTGGTCCTAGGGGGTATGGTTAGGCCTTGGTTAAATTATCATGATTTATGGAGTTGTTTTGGTAGGGTATTCCACCAAAATAGTCTTAGGCTCCCTAGGTTTAGGCAAAACTTTGGGTGAGTGCCCCCACTCTTCCACAAGGTCTTTTGGCTCCATATTTGGGGTGCACCTCACCCTCCCCCATGCCAACCTCTGGCCCAAGTTTGGTGGCCATTGGAGGGGTTTTGCCCTAGTAAATCAAAAAGGGGCTAAATTGATATTTGCACCCCAAATAGGTACCCTTTGGAATTCCACTCCCTACCAATTGTTGGTAGGAACTTGGGTGGTCTTCCACTGACCCATGGTCAGTATAGTGAGTAGCATGGACATGAGCAAGGTAGGGAGATCTTTGAGACTAGTTTCACTTAAAGGTTATGTTTAAGGTAAAGGTAAACCTAAGCCAGTTTTGGAGTGTGGAGGGGTTTCCTCCCACTGATTGTTGAGGTAACTTTGGTCACTGCCTTGGGAGGTAGGAGGCACCCCAAGGAGCCACTTTGAGTGGATTGGGAGATGTTTAGGCCCTAACCCTAGGCTAAACCCTTAAGGGGTGCAAATAGAGGTCAATGAAGGGAGTAGGGTCAAACCCTAGTGGTTAGACCTAAAGTTTTGGTTGGTAGGTCATAGTGACCAGAGAAGACTCCCTTGTGAATTTGAAGGGGTTTGGAGTTGTCTAACCTAGGTAATAAATCCTTGGGTAGATTTGTAAATAATTGGAATTTGGAGTTCTAGGAAGAAATAACACTTAGGGGGTCATCATATTCTGTCACCCACTTGTTTTTGAGGTTATGAATCTCTGGGGTTCCTACTAGAGCTATTGGAGAAGGTTGGACCCTAACCCTAGGCTAAACCCTGATGGGGTGCATTTAGGAGCTAATGAAGGAAGAGGGGTCAAAACTTAATGGTTTGACTTGAAATTTTGGGGAAGTGGCCTTAGTGACTAGGGAATGCTACTGTGAGAATTTGAGTGGATTTGGAGTTGCCCATTTTAGGTAATAAATCCTTGGGTAGATTTGTAATTAATTAGAGTTTGGGATTTTAGGGAGCAATAGCACTTATCAACTTACCATCTTCTGTCATAAACATTATTTTAATGATATAAATCTCTGGAAGAATTGATTAGAACAGGAGTAAACCTTTGGGGGGTCCAAATTGTAATATTCCACATTGTTGGCAATTTTTGGGTTGGTTAAATTCATGATGTTAAATTACTGTAATTGCTTGAAACTTTGCTGGTTGTCCTTTCATAACAATATGTAACCACTGTAATTTTCCCATAATTTATGGATCAATATTCTTGGTACCTCTAGTTCATTTTGGAAGAAATTGCAAATATATCCTTGGATGTAATTACAAATATGCCCTTTGTGGAACATGGTCAAACTTTGTAGGAATGAATATTATATCATGAGACACCACTGTACCAAATTGCAAAAGGTTTAGAGATAATATGAGGGTACCTCCTTTGTAATTTATTGGAAATAAATGTGTTTTGGAATTTCTAAAAATAGTAAATATTGCTGGTTTTTCCTACAAGTTTATACCTACTGTTTATTAGGTACTATTGATTTATGTAAAAATTGGAGTAGGCATTGGAGGTCAGAAAAGTATACTTGTAGTTCAAACCTTAGAAAAATGGCCCTTTGGAAAATTATCTAAAATACTATTATTGTTGGAAAAATTATGAAACCCTAGATGTGATCTGAAATAGGTAGCATGGGTCCCCAGTAAACCCCTTGGGTCAAGGAGTTGGTTATTTAGTGTACCTCTCTTCTAGAGCACCAAATCGTTAAGGTTAGTCTGCGTTTAGCAATTAGACAACTTTGGGGTTAAGGGGTCAAACTGGTGGTTTTGGGTCTGGAGTGATGAAGGTTGGGTAGTAGCCTTGTGTTATGTTGGGATCCCTAGAGAAGTTAGGGTTTGGTAAGTCTTATGGTGGTGGGGTGCCACCCTCGGTTAGGTCGTCCGGGGATTGACGAAAGATCGTCTTTTCCTGTTAGCGTCTTTTAGCACCTAAGTTTCTATAGCAGGAAAGTTGTTAGGAGAATGTGTTTATAGAAGTCTAGCCGGTTTGATCCGGTGATCTTTTGTTTCGAAGATGTTTATTGGTGGCGGGCGGGTTAGCCCGGGGAGCTTGTAGCTCGGTGTTGTTTTGAAGATATCTTGCATGTGCATAAGGTGGTGGGTCCATAGTGTTGGCGGTCGTTGCACCGACGTTGATACTTGGGCTCGGCTAGTGCGGTATTGTACTTAGCCATAAAATCTGGCGGTCCAGTCAGTAAGAGTACGCAGGCGCTCCGCGGGTTTAGTGGAGGCGTACGATTGGTCTAGGTCGGGTAGTGCATTTACCAACCTAGAGGTGGGCGGGGCCCAACCCACCGCTTCCGGTTGCCACTACGGGAGTATCCGGGGAGTCTAGCTCGCTCCAAAAAGGGGGAACTAAAGGTCTATGCGCATAGAGTCGAAGTGGGTGAGTTGCACTTGTCTGATCACCGCATAATAACATACTTGCATGACATAGCATAATCATTGCATTCAACTCCTGACACCTATCGTATAAATTGGTATGGGACTTTTTATACGATAGGCCCTGCTAAAAGACCCCTTGGTCTATAGGTTTGTATGAGCACTCCTATAAATCAATGGTTAATATTATAATATTTAATTGCTTCTACATTTACTCATTACTGCTTTACCTATACTTTACCCTGCTGTTTCTATTTCTTGTTCCTTATATATATATATCACCTGTGTAGCGTAGATATTACCCTGTCACCTGCATTTGTTTCTACCCCTTGTTTGTCCTCCGCTTCCTCCTTCCCATCCGGTGCCTAGGAGCCTTGGGGGGAGGGGTGGGGAATTGGCTGAGTCTTTATGACTGACGGTCGGTGGACCTTATCATTTTAGGAGACCGCGGCGACGGAGCAGCACCAGAGGCCGGTGCAAGTGGAGGCGGGGCAGTCTAGCTCAGGAGCTCAGATGACAGGATCCGTGAGTGTTGATTTAGTTGATTTGCTTCCGCGAGTGAACTATGTAGTGAGGATCTGATGTATTGGGCAAGGCCCTAGTTATCTTGTTTCTTTACTTTCAGTTATGTTGTGGACATCTTTTGATGGTTTACTTATATATGTGATGTGGACATGGTTTGCTTGCTTTATTCAGTTTAGCTTACGTTTCTTGTGATCGATTTGGCCGGCAGGATCGGCGTTTTGTAGTGACAACCTTCCCGAGCGAAGGTGTCACCGCAAAACGGCGGTTCTGGGCCTAAGACCCGGTGGTTTTTGCAAAAAAAAAAGTAGGGTCTTACAAGTGGTATCAGAGGGAGCATCGATCCAAGGAAAAGAAGTCCACAAACCGTGGGCCACCCCGCGCGAGCTTAGTTTGCGGACAAACTAGCAGCGGAAGCAATGGTGTGCCCATAGGGAAAATCACATGTAAAAGTCCACTTATAACTGAATTCTTCTTCCCTTTAGCTAAGTCCCTTATAAGTGCAATCTTTCTTATGTAGCCGGCAACGGAACCTTCACCTCAGCATGGAGTCCCGCTGGCTCCGAACGTCGTTCCACCACCACCGGCTCCTACCCCGTTCCAGCAGACGGAATTGGGGCAGACTCTGACTGCCATTTTGGAGACATTCAGGGCACAGCAAGCACCGGCTCCTCAGCAGAACCCCGGAGCCAACTGGCTGAGCATCTTTCGGGGTCTCTCCCCACCAGCATTCATCGGGACGGAGACTGTTGTGAGGACCGAAGAATGGGTAGACATCATGGAGGAGATGTTGTCAGGGATCCAATGCCCGGCAAACATGGAGGTGCCACTGGTGGTTTCTTGCTTGGAGTCTCATGCCAAGAGGTGGTGGAAGAGGTTCCTGGCTACAGCTTATCCGGGACTTGAGGCAGCAGACGTTTTGTGGGAAGATTTCAAGGCGGCACTGCTGGAACATTTTGTGCCGCAGTCGGCAAGAGATGATCTGGAGGACAGATTTTTGCAGTTAAGGCAGGGGAATAGATCAGTATTGGAGTACCACCAGGAGTTCACCCACCTGTCCCGGTTTGCGGTATCTTATCAACTGGACGATGCGGGATATGCTAAGAGGTTCTATAAGGGCCTCCGTGATGAGTTGAGGCAGGCCCTCCTTTTTGTCTCCGACGGTAGTATGTCAAGGATTCTGGAAATGGCGAAGAAGCTGGAGGGAGACCAGCAAGTTGTTCGTGGGAGGAAGAGACCCATGGAGGACCAGGGAAGAAATGGCAGGAGAGATCAGCCGAGAAGCAGAGACGCTGGAGAAGGAAGGACGGAGGTCCGACCCCGTCAGGGGGAGAGGCAGGAGCAAAGGGAGCCGGTAGTGTTGGCTCCTCAACCTCTGCAGATGAGGGAGATGCCAAGGATTGGAGGAGGTGGGCAGCCTCCGGAGTGCTTTTACTGCCATCAGGTCGGCCACATCAAGAGGAACTGCCCCCAGAGGAATGCTCCTCCAGCACCTCAGGCAGCACCACGGGGTCAACATCTCGGAGGTCGAGGACGTGGCCGAGGACGTGGATTTCAGGGTGACGATCGGAGGCAGTACAGGGAACAAGCTTATGCCCTAGACTTGGCCAGGCCCCGGGACCCAGCAAGGGTCATCGCAGGTACTTTGTTGTACTTTCTTTTAATTTGATAATGTCTTATAAAGTTTTAGTTTTACTTTAGCATTGAACCTAGCATCAAATCTTCAGGTTTAGTATCCATTTTTGGCAAACCTGCTTTTACCTTGTTCGATACGGGTGCCTCCCACTCGTTCGTCTCGGCTAAGTTTATCGAAGACCTAGACCAAGTCAAGTACACCAAAGGCGACTATAGGAGGGTACGGTTTCCGGACGGATCAGAGGTCTTAACAAATTTAACATGCCTAATGAGTCTGGAGATTGGGGGAAGACTGTTCGAAGCCCCGGCAACTGTTCTGAAGATGAAGGATTATGACCTGATCCTGGGCATGAGTTGGTTGTATGAGAACCAGGCAAGGATTGATTGCCCGGCAAGGCGGATCGTGCTAGAGCATAAGGACGGTGTTGTGGCATTCGAAGGTACTCAACCTACCTCTCGTCTCTTTTTATCATCCATTCAGGCCGTCAAGGCCCACCTGCAGGGAGATGAGGTTTACCAGGTGCTCTTCGAGGCAACTGAAGTCAAGGACTCAGTGCCAAGTATCCCGGTAGTTCGAGATTTTGCTGATGTCTTTCCAGAGAAGCTTCCTGGGCTACCACCGCACCGCGAGAAGGATTTTCAGATTCAGCTGGTGCCAGGGGCCAAGCCGGTGTCCAAAGCTCCTTACCGGATGGCCCCAAAGGAGTTGGTAGAGTTTCGGAGCCAGCTGCAGGAGCTGGTGGAAGCAGGGTTCGTTAGGCCGAGTTCCTCACCTTGGGGAGCACCGGTGTTATTTGTGAAGAAGAAGGATGGGACGCTCAGACTGTGCATCGATTACAGAGCTCTGAATAGGCTGACGGTACGGAACACGTATCCTCTGCCAAGGATAGACGAGCTCTTTGACCAGCTAGAGGGAGCCCACTGCTTCTCGAAGCTGGATTTAAGATCAGGTTATTATCAGCTGAGGATCCAAGAGGAGGACATCCCGAAGACGGCTTTCAGCAGCCGGTATGGATTGTATGAGTTCACGGTGATGCCGTTCGGGCTCACAAATGCACCTTCAGCATTTATGAGCTTGATGAACCGGGTGTTTGAGCCTTACCTCGACATCTTTGTCATAGTGTTCATCGACGACATCCTCATCTACTCGAGGACGGAGGAGGAGCATGCGCAGCATTTGGCACTAACCTTGGGGAAGCTGCGGGAGCATCGGTTATATGCTAAGTTCAGTAAATGTCAGTTCTGGTTGAAGGAGGTGGCCTTCCTGGGCCACATCATCAGTGGAGCAGGCTTGGCAGTAGATCCAGCAAAGGTTCAGGCAGTACGGGACTGGCCGCCGCTAAAGACGGCCACCGACGTAAGAAGTTTCTTGGGACTTGCCGGCTACTACCGGAAGTTCGTTCAGGGGTTTTCCCAAATAGCCCTCCCG
Source organism: Dactylorhiza incarnata (assembly GCA_033032865.1). Taxonomy (NCBI): domain Eukaryota; kingdom Viridiplantae; phylum Streptophyta; class Magnoliopsida; order Asparagales; family Orchidaceae; genus Dactylorhiza; species Dactylorhiza incarnata. Next base: position 2,613,245 of record JAWHQI010000321.1, on the reverse strand, counting down.
CTTACCTCTCTGACAAGAAAGGATGCTGTTTTTACTTGGACGTCCCAGTGCGAGACAGCTTTCCAGGAGCTGAAGGGTCGGCTCACTTCAGCCCCCATCCTTGCCCTTCCGTCGGGGAAGGAAGGATTTCAAGTGTATACGGATGCATCTTATCAGGGGATGGGTGCCGTTCTGATGCAGAACGGGCATGTGATAGCTTATGCCTCCCGCCAGTTGAAGGACCACGAGCGGAATTACCCTGTGCATGATTTGGAGATGGGAGCAGTCGTATTCGCTCTTAAGATCTGGCGACACTACCTCTATGGTGTCCACTGCGACATATTCTCAGATCACAAAAATCTGAAATATGTAGATACGCAGAAGGAGTTGAATATCCGACAGAGGCGATGGGTGGAGTTCTTATCAGATTACCAGTATACGATGCATTACCACCCAGGGAAGGCAAATGTAGTAGCAGACGCTCTGAGCAGGAGAGCCACTACATCAGGAGCAGAGCCTAAGCTGATGGCCATGGAGTTGGTGCGAATGTTCGAAGATATGCAGATCTCCCTGGTATCCGAAGATGATCCGGAACTATACGAGGAGTACCTAGCAGCGACTGGTGCCACTTATGACATTCGAGACCGCATCAGGGAATGGCAGAGACAGGATGCCAAGCTGGAGCCAATTTTCAGAGCCCTGGAGGCAGGATCAGCTGGAGATTATTCGATGAAGGACGACCTGTTGAGTTTTAGAGGTCGGGTGTATGTGCCGGCGGGAGATCAGATCCGGGAAGATATTATGGCAGAGGCTCACTGCAGTAAGTATTCAGTGCACCCGGGTATTACCAAGATGACGGCAGATCTGAAGAGGACCATGTACTGGCCGGGTATGAAGAGAGATATCATTTATTTTGTGACCCACTGCGAGACCTGCCAGCTTGTGAAGGCGGAGTGTCGGAACCCCGCAGGATTATTGCAGCCACTCCCAGTGCCGGAGTGGAAGTTCGACGATATAGCGATGGATTTTATTCATGGTCTTCCCCGATCTCGTACGGGGAATGACTCGATTTGGGTGATCGTCGACAGGTTGACGAAGGTGGCTAGATTCATTCCGATCAGGAAGGATGATTCGGTCAGAGTTTTGGTTCGAAAGTTTGTGGAGCAGTTTATCCGTTATCATGGCGTGCCAAGGACGATAGTTTCTGACCGAGATGGACGTTTTACGTCAAGGGAGTGGAGAGCGGTGCAGGCCTATCTAGGCACCCGGTTGACCTTCAGTACAGCTTTTCACCCCCAGACAGACGGGCAAACGGAGCGCACCAATCGGACCTTGGAGGATCTTTTGCGTCTTTGCATTCTAGACCGCGGGGAGCCTTGGGAGAGACTGTTGCCGTTGGTCGAGTTCTCTTATAACAACAGTCACCAGGTTAGCATAGGCAGAGCACCTTACGAGGCATTATATGGTCGGAGGTGCAGGACACCATTATCTTGGATTCAGGATGAGGACCCCAAGGCTCTTGGCTCAGAGTTCGTGGAGGACACGGAGGCCCAGGTGAGGTTGATTCGAGATAGGATGATGGAAGCCCAGAGCAGGCAGGCCAAGTATTACGATGCGCGTCATCGTATGGTGGAGTTCCAGGTGGGAGACCGGGTTTTCTTGAAGATACGTCCGATGCATGGAGTCTCGAGGGTTCGCGGCCGGAAAAAGCTCAGTCCAAGGTTTATGGGACCCTATAGGATCCTGGAGCGGATCGGGCCCTTGGCTTACAGACTGGAGCTACCGCCGGATTTGGAGGGACTGCATGACGTATTCCACGTCTCTTCACTTAGGAAGGCCTTACTTCGGCCTGAGCAGCAGGTGTCTACTTCTGAGGGGCCAGTAGCTACAGATCGATCGATTCACTTGGAGCCGGTTCGGATAGACGACACAGAGCTACGAGTCTTGCGGCGCAAGAAGGTCCCACTGGTCAAGGTCCTGTGGAGGAATCATGGACAGGAAGAACATACTTGGGAGCCACTGGACTTGATGCAGCAAAAATATCCGCAGCTTTTTACGACAGGTACAACTTACTTTTCTGGGATGTTACCGTTTTCCTCTAGTAGAAACCCCATAGGCTTGTCTGAATTTCGGGGACGAAATTTTTATTTTTATGTATTGGGATTTGTAACATCCCCCAAATTGCTAGACCCCTAAGTTGGTTTTGTCATGACTGGGTCATGACAAAACCATAAGAAGAACCTTTTGACCTGGAGAACTTAGGAAAGGAGAAGACCTTGGTCTGCAAATAGCAATTCCCATCTTCCAAGCTTGGGATTGGAATTTAGGGCTTCAACTTAACCCTTGGACCCCACTATAGTGTCCCTAACCCTTTAGGGGTCCCCTTAGGGCACCAAGGGCCCATTAAAGTCAACCTAAGAGACCAATTTGACCAAAGTCAACATAAACCCTCAAATTGGTCAAAGTAGCCCATTTAGGGCCAATCAACCCTCACCATGTCAAATTAATCACACCCCTAGGTTTAGAATACTATTATAGACCTAGTGGACCCAAAAGCCCCATCATGGGACCCCCAGGGGTGCAATTTGACCAAAATACCCTTTTTAGGTCAAAATGACCTTTCTTCTCAAAGTACCCCAATTGACCTTCACCACATTAAATTGACCTCACCCATAGGGCTATCATGTCATAGGGGAGCTAGTGGACCAAAAAGCCCCATGACCAAGTCAACCCTAGGGCTCAATTTGACCAAAGTCAATTTAGCATATTTTGGTCAAATCATCTTAGATTGGGTCAACCAAGAACCATATGACCAAATTGACTCCACCATTAGTTCCTAAACTTAATTTAGAACCTATTGAACCCAAAAGCCCCATCCTAGGGTTCCCCAATTGACCAATTTGACCAAAAGTCAAAATTGCCCAATTTAGGTCAAAATGCTCAAACCTAACCCAATCCCTTTGGGCTAGCTCAATTGGATGGTCAACCAGCCCATGTGGACCATCATTAAACTCAGGAGAGAGTGTAGAAACCGACCATGGTGATTAGGAGAGAGAAAATGGGGGTTTCACCATTTTTGGAAGAGAGAGAAGAGGCCATTCATGGCCATTAAGAGGTTTTACCTCTTGACCCCCCCAATTGATGCCTCCATTCAACTCCTCAGCCAGCTGGGAGAAGTTTCCATCAGTTACACAAGGGAATTAAGGCAAGGAGAGGAAGAGGGGCCGGCCTTGGAGTGAAACCGAAGAAGCCATTAATGGCCATGGAGCTTAAAGCCATCACCACCCCCAATCGAAACCCCCTTCACCTTCAGAGACCTGAGAGGAGAGAAACCCCCAAGCTTCCAGAGGATTTCGTGCACTGTAGGAAGGAATTGGCATGGCTTCTCAACCGACGGCAGCTCCCATGGTGTACTCGAGATTGACCCGACGGCAAGCCCTCCAACAGGTCCCGTTCTCCTCCCTGAACTCTAAGGGTTAGATCTAAATCGACGGCGGCTCGATCCGTGGCCAATTGGCCGGGAATCAAGCCGACCTTGCCCCCCGTTGATCGGGTTGGGTATCCTCTCCCAGAACGCGATTCCGGCCACCTCCGGCCGATCAAACACCGTTCATCGCCGGCCCCCACCTCAACGGAGGTGGTGGTGGCGTTGGTCGGCCGGGGCGGCGCTCAGGTGGCCGGGAAATCACCTATCAAGGCGGCCCAGGCGCGTAAAATCTGTGCCGTTGATTCCCTGGGGACGATGACCCAGCGCCATCCGATGTGCTTTACGATTCGTGCAACCTTAGTTCATTCCTTATTAATTCTGTGATCAAACATGCAGTTCCTATTTAAATCTGGGAAAAATACTTAGATGCTGAATCATAAAAAGTGGTCAACATATAAAATGTAGCCCTTTGAGTCTAGTTTCATACAAAATTGAGATCACTCAATTTGGAGTCCTGGTTAGGGCTCAGCACTCATTCTAGTGGAGGCTGTCTTTAAGGCTAATCAGAACTTATTTTTGATGCCCACCCCATTATAGAACTCCAAATGACTTGGTTTTTGGGGTGTAGTCTAGTCTTGTGCATACCTAGGTCATGTCCAAAGATCACAAGGATTGGAGAAGTTTCCTTCTTAATTTTTGGGAAAGACCACTAATCCTAGGTTAACCTAATTAAGTGTCCTAAACACTTCAAAACCCTTCCAAACTTGGATGGGTGGTCCTAGGGGGTATGTTTAGGCCCTGGTTAAATTATCATGATTTATGGAGTTGTTTTGGTAGGGTATTCCACCAAAATAGTCTTAGGCTCCCTAGGTTTAGGCAAAACTTTGGGTGAGTGCCCCCACTCTTCCACAAGGTCTTTTGGCTCCATATTTGGGGTGCACCTCACCCTCCCCCATGCCAACCTCTGGCCCAAGTTTGGTGGCCATTGGAGGGGTTTTGCCCTAGTAAATCAAAAAGGGGCTAAATTGCTATTTGCACCCCAAATAGGTACCCTTTGGAATTCCACTCCCTACCAATTGTTGGTAGGAACTTGGGTGGTCTTCCACTGACCCATGGTCAGTATAGTGAGTAGCATGGACATGATCAAGGTAGGGAGATCTTTGAGACTAGTTTCACTTAAAGGTTATGTTTAAGGTAAAGGTAAACCTAAGCCAGTTTTGGAGTGTGGAGGGGTTTCCTCCCACTGATTGTTGAGGTAACTTTGGTCACTGCCTTGGGAGGTAGGAGGCACCCCAAGGAGCCACTTTGAGTGGATTGGGAGATGTTTAGGCCCTAACCCTAGGCTAAACCCTTAAGGGGTGCAAATAGAGGTCAATGAAGGGAGTAGGGTCAAACCCTAGTGGTTAGACCTAAAGTTTTGGTTGGTAGGTCATAGTGACCAGAGAAGACTCCCTTGTGAATTTGAAGGGGTTTGGAGTTGTCTAACCTAGGTTATAAATCCTTGGGTAGATTTGTAAATAATTGGAATTTGGAGTTCTAGGAAGAAATAACACTTAGGGGGTCATCATATTCTGTCACCCACTTGTTTTTGAGGTTATGAATCTCTGGGGTTCCTACTAGAGCTATTGGAGAAGGTTGGACCCTAACCCTAGGCTAAACCCTGATGGGGTGCATTTAGGAGCTAATGAAGGAAGAGGGGTCAAACCTTAATGGTTTGACTTGAAATTTTGGGGAGGTGGCCTTAGTGACTAGGGAATGCTACTGTGAGAATTTGAGTGGATTTGGAGTTGCCCATCTTAGGTAATAAATCCTTGGGTAGATTTGTAATTAATTAGGGTTTGGGATTTTAGGGAGCAATAGCACTTATCAACTTACCATCTTCTGTCATAAACATGATTTTAATGATATAAATCTCTGGAAGAATTGATTAGAACAGGAGTAAACCTTTTGGGGGTCCAAATTGTAATATTCCACATTGTTGGCAATTTTTGGGTTGGTTAAATTCATGATGTTAAATTACTGTAATTGCATGAAACTTTGCTGGTTGTCCTTTCATAACAATATGTAACCACTGTAATTTTCCCATAATTTATGGATCAATATTCTTGGTACCTCTAGTTCATTTTGGAAGAAATTGCAAATATATCCTTGGATGTAATTACAAATATGCCCTTTGTGGAACATGGTCAAACTTTGTAGGAATGAATATTATATCATGAGACACCACTGTACCAAATTGCAAAAGGTTTAGAGATAATATGAGGGTACCTCCTTTGTAATTTATTGGAAATAAATGTGTTTTGGAATTTCTAAAAATAGTAAATATTGCTGGTTTTTCCTACAAGTTTATACCTACTGTTTACTAGGTACTATTGATTTATGTAAAAATTGGAGTAGGCATTGGAGGTCAGAAAAGTATACTTGTAGTTCAAACCTTAGAAAAATGGCCCTTTGGAAAATTATCTAAAATACTATTATTGTTGGAAAAATTATGAAACCCTAGATGTGATCTGAAATAGGTAGCATGTGTCCCCAGTAAACCCCTTGGGTCAAGGAGTTGGTTATTTAGTGTACCTCTCTTCTAGAGCACCAAATCGTTAAGGTTGGTCTGCGTTTAGCAATTAGACAACTTTGGGGTTAAGGGGTCAAACTGGTGGTTTTGGGTCTGGAGTGATGAAGGTTGGGTAGTAGCCTTGTGTTATGTTGGGATCCCTAGAGAAGTTAGGGTTTGGTAAGTCTTATGGTGGTGGGGTGCCACCCTCGGTTAGGTCGTCCGGGGATTGACGAAAGATCGTCTTTTCCTGTTAGCGTCTTTTAGCACCTAAGTTTCTATAGCAGGAAAGTTGTTCGGAGAATGTGTTTATAGAAGTCTAGCCGGTTTGATCCGGTGATCTTTTGTTTCGAAGATGTTTATTGGTGGCGGGCGGGTTAGCCCGGGGAGCTTGTAGCTCGGTGTTGTTTTGAAGATATCTTGCATGTGCATAAGGTGGTGGGTCCACAGTGTTGGCGGTCGTTGCACCGACGTTGATACTTGGGCTCGGCTAGTGCGTTATTGTACTTAGCCATAAAATCTGGCGGTCCAGTCAGTAAGAGTACGCAGGCGCTCCGCGGGTTTAGTGGAGGCGTACGATTGGTCTAGGTCGGGTAGTGCATTTACCAACCTAGAGGTGGGCGGGGCCCAACCCACCGCTTCCGTTTGCCACTACGGGAGTATCCGGGGAGTCTAGCTCGCTCCAAAAAGGGGGAACTAAAGGTCTATGCGCATAGAGTCGAAGTGGGTGAGTTGCACTTGTCTGATCACCGCATAATAACATACTTGCATGACATAGCATAATCATTGCATTCAACTCCTGACACCTATCGTATAAATTGGTATGGGACTTTTTATACGATAGGCCCTGCTAAACGACCCCTTGGTCTATAGGTTTGTATGAGCACTCCTATAAATCAATGGTTAATATTATAATATTTAATTGCTTCTACATTTACTCATTACTGCTTTACCTATACTTTACCCTGCTGTTTCTATTTCTTGTTCCTTATATATATATATCACCTGTGTAGCGTAGATATTACCCTGTCACCTGCATTTGTTTCTACCCCTTGTTTGTCCTCCGCTTCCTCCTTCCCATCCGGTGCCTAGGAGCCTTGGGGGGAGGGGTGGGGAATTGGCTGAGTCTTTATGACTGACGGTCGGTGGACCTTATCATTTTAGGAGACCGCGGCGACGGAGCAGCACCAGAGGCCGGTGCAAGTGGAGGCGGGGCAGTCTAGCTCAGGAGCTCAGATGACAGGATCTGTGAGTGTTGATTTAGTTGATTTGCTTCCGCGAGTGAACTATGTAGTGAGGATCTGATGTATTGGGCAAGGCCCTAGTTATCTTGTTTCTTTACTTTCAGTTATGTTGTGGACATCTTTTGATGGTTTACTTATATATGTGATGTGGACATGGTTTGCTTGCTTTATTCAGTTTAGCTTACGTTTCTTGTGATCGATTTGGCCGGCAGGATCGGCGTTTTGTAGTGACAACCTTCCCGAGCGAAGGTGTCACCGCAAAACGGCGGTTCTGGGCCTAAGACCCGGTGGTTTTTGCAAAAAAAAAGTAGGGTCTTACATCTTGGGACAAGAGAGAGAAGATTTCCGGAGATGGACCTTCAACGTCCTCTCAGGGAGATGGGAGGAAGTTCCTCCCTGCGCGCGATGAGATGGGGATATCCCTTTGCTTTGCCTGTAAGAAGTACGGGCACATGGCAAAGGACTGCCGGTCCAATCTGAAGGCCGGTCATGTTGCTAACAAGGAGGGAGATCACCAGAGAGGTGGAGGAAGAGGTGGAGGTCACCAGGGAGGTGAAAGGGGAGACAATTATTTCCTGGCAGAGATGACGGTAACGTCAGTCGATGTCTTAGCCTCCATCAACCTCGAGAACGACTGGATAGTGGATTCCGGTTGCGGGCATCATCTCACTGGAGATATGTCCAAGTTCGTCTCCTTGGAAGCATATAAAAGGAACGAATGCTATCATCACTGCGAACTATATGGTACATCCCGTGGAGCGAGAAGGGAAGGTGTCCCTTGGGAGTAAAGAGAAGCCAGTGACACTGAAGAGTGTGTATCACGTGCCTGGCATGAAGAAGAACCTCTTCTCGGTTGCTAACGCAGTGGATGCTGGATACCACGTGCTGTTTGGACCGAAGGAGGTGAAGTTCCTGAAGAACCTATCGTCTGTCGATGTTGACGTCACGCTCACCAGGAGAAGGGTGAAAGATTTGTATGTTCTGTCTGCAAATGCCTACGTGGACAAGCTGAAGACTAACGACAACGCAGTGATCTGGCATGAGAGGCTGGGTCATGTGGGGATGGACAAGCTGAAGATGATGGCGGCAAAGGTCCTAGTGAGTGGCCTGCCTCATCTCTTTTCCTACGGCGACGACCATGTGTGAGATGGCTGCCAATATGGAAAGTCACATCGACTTCCATTTGACAAGTCGGAGACCAGGTGTAAGGCACCTCTTGAGTGCGTACATGCTGATGTTATGGGGCCGTGCGCCACCCTTACTCATGGAGGCAATAAGTATGCACTGGTTCTGGTGGATGACTACACCCGCTATACGTGGGTATACTTTCTGAGAGAGAAGTCAGAAGTATTTGAGAAGTTCCAAGAGTGGAAGGAACTTATGGAGGGAAGGCTGAACCGCAGAGTGAAGAAGCTGAGAAGCGACAACGGAGGGGAGTTTACCTCCAATGAGTTTGCTTCTTTCTGCAGGAGGTTCGACATTCGGCGAGAGCTCTCCTGCGCTCATACCCCTCAGCAGAATGGGGGTGGCACCGTGGCAGAGATGAAGATCTATCATCTGGTGGAGACTACCAGGAGTTGGCTACATGCCAAGAGCATTCCCAAGGCCTTATGGGCGGAGGGAATGGCGTGTGCTACACATGTGATCAACCGGCTACCTCTGAGTCCTAACAGGATGGTGTCTCCACACCAACTCATGTTCGGGGAGAATCCAAATGTGGGTCACATGAAAGTGTTTGGTTCTACCTGCTTCGTGCACGTCCCGGACGCTCAGAGAACCAAGTTGGAGCCGAAAGCGAGGAAGTGTATCTTCATCGGCTACGATGAGCGGAAGAAGGGGTGGAAGTGCATTGATCCGCAGACCCACAAGTTCATCTTCTCACGCGACGTAGTGTTTGACGAACTGGTCTCGTATCAGGGAGTCTCTTCGGTGGTGCTGCCGGAGAGTGGAGATTCTAACAGGGAAGAAGAGAGAGTCACTGAGGACTCTACTGTGGAGTTGGAGGTATCTCCCAGTGCTCCATCGCCATCTGTCTCAGGGGGAGCTTCTGTCTCAGGGGGAGCTTCGAACTCTAGAAGCAGGGAGAGCACTGCTTCAAGAGGAGTTCAGAGAGGAGCTCAAACAGAGGAGTCTACCGGAGTGGTAGATAGTGGCCAAGCCTTGAGGAGGTCGAAGCGAACCATCGTCCCGCCTGCTCGCCATAAGGAGGGGAACTTCGTGAGTTTGGTCTCCTGCTTCTTCGCAGGACCACTCGACGAGAGGGAACCTGCCTGCTTTGAGGATGCAGCTGGCATCAAGGAGTGGGACGTGGCCATGATCGAGGAGATGGAGGCCCTAGAGAAGAATGAGACATGAGACCTGGTTCCCATGGTGGAGGGCATCAAACCTGTCACCTGTAAATGGGTGTACAAGGTTAAGAAGAGAGCAGATGGAGAAGTAGAGCGGTACAAGGTGGGGCTTGTCGCTCGGGGCTTCTCTCAAACCTACAGAGAGGACTATGATGAGACATTTAGTCCTGTCGCGAAGATGACGTCGGTGAGGACGAGCATCGCTCTGGCAGCGTGCCGAGGTTGGAAGCTGTGGCAGCTTGATGTGAAGAACACGTTCCTGTATGGAGAGATTGACAAAGACATATTCATGGTGCAACCACCTGGATACGTGTCCAAGTCACTTCCATATCACGTCTGCAAGCTGAAGAAGGTCCTCTACGGGTTGAAATAGGCGCCGAGAGCCTGGTATGGAAAGATTGCGGAGTACTTGCAGTTCTGTGGATATGATGCCTCAGACTCAGACTCTAGCATGTTCGTGAAGAAAAGTGGAGGTCTTCACGTGTTGGTGTTGTTATACGTCGACGACATGATCGTGACAGGGAACAACCCTGAGGAGGTCGCGGCGCTGAGACAGCAGCTCTCCATACGATTCAAGATGAAGGATCTTGGTGAGCTGCACCATTTCCTTGGCCTCCAAGTTGAGAAGAGAAGAGTCGGGCTGTATGTTTCCCAGAGGGTGTATGCCGAGAGGATCGTCGAAAGATTCGGCATAAAGGAGGGGAAGAGCAGTTCCGTTCCTTTGGAGGCTGGGCTGAAGCTTCGGAAGGAAGAAGGGAGGATTCTTCCTGATCCGAAGATCTTTCGGGCACTGATGGGGAGTCTTATCTACCTGACTATCACAAGGCCGGACATCGCCTTTGCTGTCGGCCGAGTTAGTCGGTATATGCAGGAGCCGCGGAAGCCTCATATGGAGGGAGCTAAGGGGATTCTGAAGTACGTAAAGAGAACCCTTGAGATGGGGTTGTCCTATGAAGAGAAGTCTGACTTCAAGCTGCATGGGTACACGGATGCAGACTACGGAGGTGACGCTGATGATCGCAAGTCGACATCAGGTTACGTGTTTTTTTGTGGAGTTGCTGTTATCTTGTGGTGTAGCAAGAAGCAGGACTCTATTTCCCTTTCTACCACGGAGGCCGAGTACAATACGTCGTCCTCAGCAGCTCAGGAGTGTGTCTGGCTGAGGAGACTAGTGAAGGATGTGGACGAGGAGGTCAGCGGACCTACTGTGCTTCGCGGTGACAATGAGAGTGCATTGAAACTGGTAGCCAATCCAGTGTGTCATGCAAAGACTAAGCACATTGAGATCGAGTATCACTTCATCAGAGAGAAGGTGCTGGGTGGCTTGATCGCTGTGGAGTATGTGCGAAGTGAAGACAACCTTGTGGATATATTCACGAAGCCCCTATCTGCGGGGCCATTCCGGAGGCTTCGCTCGTTACTTGGAGTTGTTCCCGGAGCTCACTTCAAGGGGGAGTGTTAGTTTTTTGAAGTGAGCTAACGCACGCGTTAGAGCTAACACCGGCGTTAGCTCCTTCTCGCACTTCTCCCCTGTTTTGTCTATAAATATGAGGGGTACCCCCCTCTAAGAGTATGCATTCAAAGTGGCGAGTATCCTCAACTTTGAGCGAGTTAGAGATACCAGAGTGCTACCTGGCGAGCATCGAACCTAGAGTAAGTTCGGCAAGCGACCTAGGGAGAGTTTCCTGCTCGCGAGTTAACGCGGCGCGTTAGGAGCTAACGCTCGCGGTAGCGAGAAGAGGAGGAAGCTGAAAGTGGCGAGCTTGCGAGTAGCTTGGAGAGCGAGCAGTGAGCTTGCGAGAAGCAGAGTTAACGCGGCGCGTTAGGAGCTAACGCTCGCGGTAGCGAGAAGAGGAGGAACCGAAGCGTGGCGAGCTTGTGAGTAGCTGGAGTGCGAGCAGCGAGCTTGCGAGTAGGAGAGCTAACGCTGGGCGTTAGGAGTTAACGCTTGCGGTAGCGAGGAGCGAGTATCACATGCGCAGTGTGCTCCGGAGGAGAAGCGGACCCTGTCCGTGACCTAGTTATTTTCTACTATTGGCTGTCGTGAATCAAGTTGGATGCAACTTGTTTTCAGCCCTGTCCATTTGTAACTAGCTGCCTAGAGTTATTATTTGTGAAAGCTTGTGTTCATTTCTTGGTGTCCTTATTCTCCTGTTGGTTGACGTGTTCTTCCGACTTCAAATATTTCACAGTGGGTAGCACATGGAGCACAAAGATTTTCTTTCTCCTATTTATTATTTTTGATGGAAGGAACGTGAATCAAAGCAATATCTCAAGGATTTGCTGCAGCCCCAAATCTTGACTTATTTTATGATTAAGTCAAGAAAAATTTAACATTTCAGAAGCAATTAAAGTACTCCTGACAAGAATGCTTGAAAAAGCGAGTTCACGTGCTCGCGACGAGTGGGCTCGATGGTTTTCTCCATAGCGGATGGGAACCGCACCCAACACTATCAAGGAGCATTTTAGGAGGAATTAAGGAGCAGAAAGGAGTCATATATGGAATCCACTACCGCACCGCAACAACATTATCATGTGGCGATATCAATTAGGCAACTCCAGCAATCCGAAGATAATTGGGAGCCAAAAAGAAGCAAGAGATCTTGTTTTGGTGCCAAGATATACCAAACTAACCACGCGGCGATAGCCTTACCGCTCTGCGCTACCATTGTCGCCTAAAATACCAACGCGATTTCCAAAAATGAGAATGAAGGATGTCACAAATCATATTATTAGCACTATCAGACCGTGATAGTGCTATCGCAAGTGATTACTTTGAAACGATTACTTTATAACACGCGGCGAACAATAGCGACGGTTTAGCTTAAACGCGACCAATTCATTTTTAACTATAGCGACATTATATAAAAAACGTCGCAGAATTACTACCACGACGTCTTCGCGGCATTTATAAAAACGTCGCCAAATCATTGGAGACGTTTGGAAAACGTCGCCGTATCCTATTAAAAACGTCGCCATAGACGAGATATCTTGTAGTTGTTGAACGGGGCGCGACCCACTCAAGCTTCACCTAAGGACTGAGTATCCTGGGCCGCCCCCGTGTGGACTGCAGTCCACCAGCTCCAACCCCTCTCCACAACCGCCCGCGGCCTAGCCCATTCCGGGCACCCAGGACCCGACTTAATACGGCTGTGGCAGCGCCGATGGGTATAAGAGGTGTTGTTAAAACCCTCTTATAAAGGAGGTCACGGGATCGAAGACAGGCAACGCCTTGGTGACCTCAACAACCCGCCACAGCCCGTGCATATAGGATACGGCATGGGCTAGGCCGCGAGATGCGCTTACATGAGAGCGCAGACGGCTTGCATTCTAACACAGCCCGTGCAAAGATGCTAGTACAGTGTTAAAATGAGTAAATAAATTATATACAAGCAGAGAAGTGACATGTGGCATATAGGATGAAGCCGGCCGCGAATATAGTATTGTCCATGTTAACTAATTTATAAGAGAGAAAAGCTAAACGACAAGTCTTCATTTTCTATATAAAATTAAGTAGATACTCCATGAACTGATCAACATTGACCAAAATGTCTAAAAAATAAAATACTGCAGTTGAGCTCTCATTTGATCTTTAGCCTAATTTTGGAACTTCATTGAACAAAATGGTGAATGGAGGATAGATATACAACGAAGAAAAGTCCATTCTGCTAATTCATTATTGTCCTGCATGACGTTCTCTTCTTATAACCATTTATCATTAAAATATCTCAAATCACAACAGAGGTTTGCAGGTTGCAATCTCTCTTCATATATCCTTCAAACTTCACAGCATCAAAGAGAAGCACTACTTTTTGGCACTTAGCAAGAACTATATAATTAAGCTGGCAGCAGGCTTATATGCATGAAATGATATCCCTGATATGCCTCATAAATGAAATAAACATGAGTGTTTATTTCACAAATCACAGATAGTCATTTAATCACCCCTCCTCTCCAGCTTCTCCACAAATTCTTTTCTTCAAAGACGCGATGAAAAAAATAAAAAAGAGCACTTTTTGATCTATTTCAAGGCCTGCAGTGGATATGGGGGATTCGTTTATCTCAAGAAGCATTGGCTCAATATGGGGAAATCCAGAAGAGGACATCTTCAGCATATCTCTGAGGGAGAGGGATGAGGATGACTTGGAGGATCTAAAACGGGCAGCGCTCGAGAAGATATCTTCTTATAGTGAGGATATACATACATTTGCACAGAGAGAGCTGAAGGATATAGACTTCAACAGCTTTGCCCCTCAGGAGAGAAGAAGCTTGCTTGAGACGCTGTTAAGAGTTGCCGATGATGATCACAAGAAGTTTCTTCTCAAACTCCAGGACCGAATCAATAGGCAAGACTATTTTGATGAGCATGAGAAGTTTCTTCTCAGTCATTTCTTCTTGTTTTGGTACTTTTTAACAGGAATTCTTGTTTTCCAGAGTTGGAATTGATATGCCATCCATCGAAGTGCGGTTCGAGCATCTAAATGTGGAGGCTGAAGCTTTTGTTGGAAGGAGATACTTGCCTAGCATATTCAATCTAGTTCACAATAATGTTAAGGTATCTATTAATTCCATTCGCCGGTGATTCTATACTAGACATTTCGAAGCTGAGATAGTATTGATTTTGATGTTTACTCTGCGCAGGCACTTGCTAGTCTTCTCCATATAATCTCTGTGAAGAAGGTACCGTTAAAAATCATTCATGATGTCAGTGGAATCATCAGGCCTCGCAGGTGTATAAAACTCTTCTGCTAATTTAAACATTCTTTCACATATTTATGCAGTTATTTTTCTGATAAACTAATAATGAAATGATATGCAGGTTGACATTGCTTCTAGGACCCCCAGGTTCAGGGAAGACTACTCTATTACAGGCTCTTGCTGGAAAGCTAGATTCTGGACTAAAGGTTTTAGGGAAGGTGACCTATAATGGCTACGAAATGAAGGATTTTTTTCCGCAACGGTCAGCGGCATATATAAGTCAGCATGATCTTCATATGGGGCAATTGACTGTGAGAGAAACACTGGCATTCTCCGCAAGGTGTCAAGGAGTTGGCTCTCGTTATGGTAAGCAATCCCTATCATTAGTTTAACCATTAAAGACTGTCATCAACAGCTTTGCAGAAACAAGATAATGAAAAACCTTATTGTACAGATATGTTAAATGAACTTTTAAGAAGAGAAAAGGCGGCAAACATCATTCCGGACCCTGATATAGATGCCTTCATGAAGGTAAGACATATTTTCTATGAAACAAATAAATCTTTATCAACCAAGCATTGGTACTTTATTAGTTAGAAGAAATCGACAAAATAGAGGATACAGGCATGGTTAAAAGGAGGGAGATTTTTACAGTTTAACTCTTGCAGGCGGCATGGATAGAAGGGAAGCAAACTGGAGCTATCACAGATTATATAATTAAGGTATTATTCTCACATTTGATGGGGATTTGATATTTTGCTAGGAGAGGATCCATAATCAAGAGCAGAGATTTAATGGTTTTTGCTTGGTTCCTGGCAACAGATTCTAGGTTTGGAAATCTGTGCTGATATCATGGTAGGAGATGAAATGTTAAGAGGCATATCAGGGGGACAAAAAAAACGTGTCACCACGGGTAAACTAATAATTTGTTGTGCTGCAACTACACTGCTCTTCTTTGTTTGAGTGTTGAAGTTCTGTAATTATCTAATCTGAGCACAAATGTGCTGTGATTTAGGCGAGATGATCGTTGGACCATCGCAAGCGTTATTCATGGATGAAATATCAACAGGCCTAGATAGCTCCACAACTTTCCAGATAATTAATTCAATCAGGCAAATTGTTCAAATTCTAGGGGGAACATCAGTTGTGTCGCTGCTTCAGCCGGCACCCGAGACTTACGATCTGTTTGATGATATCATCCTCCTATCAGATGGATATATTGTGTATCAAGGACCCCGAGAAGATGTCCTCGAATTCTTTAACTTCATGGGATTCGAGTGTCCCAAAAGGAAGGGTGTTGCTGACTTCTTGCAGGAGGTGACCTCTATCAGCACAGTAGTTTTATCATTTGCGAAATAGAACAAATCTCCGCTCCAACAAACTCATTCATTTTTCTCACAGGTGACATCTAGTAAAGATCAGCAGCAATATTGGGCTCAGCATGATAGATCATATCATTATGTGCCTGCAAAAACGTTTGCGAAAGCATTTTTCTCATTTCAAGCAGGAAGAAAGCTCAAACAAGAGCTACCCATTCCATTTGATAAAAGCAAGGGCCATCATGCTGCATTAGCAACTTCAAAGTATGGAGTAAAGAGACTGGAACTACTGAAAGCATGCTTAGAAAGAGAACTGTTGTTAATGAAGAGGAATATTTTTGTCTACATTTTTGGAGTCATTCAAGTGAGTCAAAATATCTCAATTATACCCCAATACCAACATCTTTTTAATGAACTTATCTCTTCATGAATATAATATTGGCTTTCAGGTCATGTTCACAGCACTTGTTATGATAACTCTCTTTTGGAGGACTAATATGCATCATAGCTCTATAAATGATGGAATTATTTACATGGGAGCCCTTTTCTTCTCAAACATCACAGTCATGTCAAGTGGTTTCTCTGAGCTTGGTTTGACCCTTATCAAGCTACCCGTCTTCTTCAAACAGCGGGATAGCCTATTTTTTCCTTCATGGGCTTATGCAGTGCCAACATTGATTTTTAAGATTCCTTTTTCATTTTTAGAGGCTGCTATCTGGATAATTCTAACATATTATCCCATAGGATTTGATGGGAGCCCAATAAGGTTAGAATTGCTTAAACTAATGCTGATTTTAATTCTCTATCAGCAAGTAATGTGACGAACTTCTCTTGCGCAGGCTATTAAAGCAATATTTGTTACTTGTTCTGGTCAATCAGATGAGTTCAGGGCTATCTCGGTTCTTAGCTGTAATAGGAAGAACCATGGTAGTTGCTAATGTGCTGGCGACCTATACATTGCTCATTTTAATAGTGTTGAGCGGATATATCATTTCATATGGTGATTTCAAAACCACTAATCTATTTAGTTTTAATGATATTATGTCATATTATATAGTAATCTAACAACATTCAATTATTATTCCTAATCAATACTGCTTCTTTCACAGGGGATGTGAATAAGTGGTGGATATGGGGCTATTGGATGTCGCCCTTAACGTACTCACAAAATGCTATTACAGTCAATGAATTCCTTGGAAAAAGTTGGAGCCATGTAAGAAATTCATACATGGTCGCAATTACTTCTATCGTCTTACATAGATGGAATAGAATCATGACAACAAATTTCTTGTGCAGATCATACCTGGGACAAATAAGACACTTGGTGTAAGTATCTTGGAATCCCGTGGAATATTCACAGAAGCAAAATGGTACTGGATTGGTGTAGCCGCTTTGCTCGGATATGGGCTCCTATTCAATTTCCTCTTCATCATAGGCCTATCTTACATCAAACGTGAGTATTTTCATGATCTATTCCTCACAAATGAAGTTCCTGCATCTACATATCTTATTGTCAAATTCTGATATGACTTGTAATTTTGCAGCAAGTACCAAAGCTCATAGAATGGTTTCTAAGCAGAACGAAATGCATATTGCAGGAAAACGTGAGTTTCCATCAAGAGGAAAGCAATTTATTCAGCAGCCCACATCTACAAGTAAGCTGAATAGAATCTTGGTTTTACATTCTCATTTCATACAAAGAGCTAATCATAGCCACATGTGATACTAGACATAACAATGTCACCAGCATATGAACATGATGATCACAAATTTAATGAAAGAAGAAGAATTGTTCTTCCGTTTATACCACTCTCCGTTACCTTTCACAACATAAGTTATGCAGTCGAGAAGCCCCAAGTATGATTCAGATCATTTAAACAATCAAGTCTTCAAATTTATGGTTCCAATTACTGATAATTGCTATAAAACTGCTTCTAGGAAATGCAAACACGAAGTATTGAAGACAAGTTGATTCTTTTGAATGGTTTGAGTGGTTGCTTTAGGCCAGGAGTGCTCACTGCTCTAATGGGTGTAAGTGGAGCTGGAAAGACTACTCTTCTGGATGTACTTGCAGGCAGAAAAACTGCAGGGTATGTAGAGGGACAAATAATGATTTCTGGATATCCCAAAAACCAAGCAACATTTGCTCGTGTATCGGGGTATTGTGAACAGAATGATATACACTCACCACATGTAACAGTTCATGAATCTCTTATTTACTCGGCATGGCTTCGTCTACCCACTGATGTTGATTCCATGACAAGAAAAGTGGGTTGCCAAAACATAAATTATCATCCATTTTCTTCTTTATTTGTGACAACGAGCGGTTAGTTTTACAAATGAAACTGTGTTTGCAGATGTTCATTGAAGAGATCATGGAGCTTACAGAATTGACACCACTAAGAAAAGTATTAGTAGGATTTCCTGGTGTAAATGGGTTAACAATCGAACAGCGAAAAAGATTAACCATTGCTGTTGAGCTTGTTGCTAATCCTTCTATATTGTTCATGGATGAGCCTACATCTGGACTAGATGCTAGAGCAGCTGCTATTGTGATGAGAATAGTAAGAAACACTGTCGATGGAGGGAGGACAGTGGTGTGCACAATTCATCAACCGAGCATAGATATATTTGAATCATTTGATGAGGTAAAATCCTTGTGTTACAATTAGTCTTAATTTTTTGACAGTATAAGTCATCTAGAATTCAAATCTTTTATCACAGCTCTTCCTAATGAAGAGAGGGGGTGAAGAAATATATGTTGGGCCATTAGGACGCAATTCTTTCCATCTTATCAAATATTTTGAGGTAACTTCACAACTCAAGGTTCTTATAAATTAATTTCGAACACTTACGTCTTGAGTTAATCTCACTAAAATGTTACCTATGTTAACAATGTATTCAGGGGATTAAAGGAGTCGATAAGATAAAAGATAATCACAATCCTGCAACATGGATGATGGAAGTCACTTCACTGGAACAAGAGCAAAAGTTGAACATAGATTTTTGTGAAATTTACAAAAAATCCGATTTATATAGGTATGTAAAGAACGTGTATCATTACTTTTCTTAGTCATAACTATATATCATTCAAATATATACATTTGACTTAATCATGGCTGCAGGAGAAATAAATTATTAATATCAGAACTGAGCAAACCATCTCTTGGCTCATGTGACCTCTATTTTCACACCAAGTATTCGCAATCTTTCGTTACCCAATGCGTTGCTTGCTTATGGAAGCAAAACCTGTCATATTGGAGGAATTCCTCATACACTGGCATGAGAATATTCTTCACTGTAGTAATAGCTTTGATGTTTGGAACAATTTTCTGGGGTCTCGGTGGCAAAAAGTATGTGAATAATTCTATTTGTATAAATTCCAATTCTTCTTTCTGGTATTTGCTTCATTTGTAATAAATGACAATGTTATGTTCATATGATTGCAGAGAAAAGCAGCAGGACTTGTTCAATGCAATGGGATCCATGTACGGCGCAGTTTTGTTCATGGGTGTATCATATTCTGCTGGTGTTCAACCGGTTGTAGCTCTTGATAGAGCAATCTTCTACAGAGAGAGAGCTGCAGGAATGTACTCAGCATTGCCATATGCCTTTGGACAAGTAAAATATTTGAAATTCACTAAAATAGTCTTGTTGTTTTAACTATTAATTTATTGTTGCTTCCTATCAGTAACTATGATGCAACTTACAGGTTATAATTGAGCAACCATATATTTTTGTTCAGTCTATAGTCTACGGCATACTTGTCTATTCCATGATTGGATTTGAATGGTTAGCAGAGAAGTTCTTATGGTATCTCTTCTTCACATACTTCACCTTGCTCTATTACACATACTTTGGGATGCTCACAGTCAGCCTGACCCCCAACTTCAACATAGCTGCTTTAGTTGCTTCAGCTATTTATGGAATATGGAATCTCTTCTCGGGTTTTATAATTCCAAGGACGGTGAGTGTGAACTCTTTCTTCATCTGCAAACTGTTAGAGACGATATGTAGTTAATTGGGATCGAGGAATTTTCTAGTTGTAACAAAATTGATTTCAACCAATGTTCTAGCAATAGTCGAGCAAATTCGAGTTGGGGCATAATTGTCATGCATACTTATGGTCTACTAAGTTAAAACTAAACATTTTGGTGCTTTTCTTTCTCTTTCAGGGAATGCCTATATGGTGGAGATGGTACTACTGGGCTTGCCCAGTCTCATGGACACTAAATGGATTGCTTGTATCTCAATATGGAGATGTTCATGATTTATTGGATACAAATCAAACAGTCAGCGAGTTACTAAAGAGTTACTTCGGATTTAGGGTTGATTTGTTAGGTTTAGTTGCAGCTATGGTAGTTTTCTTTGCTGTTTCATTTGCCTTCTTATATGGGGTTGGAATCAAATTCCTCAACTTTCAAAGAAGGTAGTCATTTTCTGAGTAAAAACAGAAGAGGTTTATAACTATAGATTGATAGTTATTATAATCAATAAACATTGTGTAAAATCTGTTTATTAGCATGAAATGGAGTCAAGCATAGCGGCCTTGTGATTGTTGGCAATATTATTAGTTACCTGCGACAGTTCGTTAATTACTTTCTTTCCAAGTAATCTTCAATGTTTTCATTAATTACGTTATGTTAGAAAAGTCCATGTAAAGTCCTTGAAAAGGCCCATGTATGAGCCCATTTAGTTTCTTGTTCTTTTCTCTTTACTTTAGTCTCACATTGTGTATAAGGGACTCCTCTCTCTTTCTCCCTCCTATATATATGTATTCATACATTGTGTTTGATACTTGAGAAAATATATACAATCTTTAGCTCTTTTCTACATGGTATCAGAGCGAAAGGTCCGAACTTGCGTTCTCCTTTTTTTCTAACCACACCTCTCATGCGGTCTCTGCACTCCGCGAGCTCCACGCCCCTGCGGTCTCCAGTTTTTGTGACCGCAACTCCTCTTCGACCCTGTTTTTTTTTCTCTTCGTCCCGCTTCGCCCTGTTATCGGCTCTCTTATATAGCCTTCTCCCTTCTGACAAGTGGGCCCCGCTCCTCCTGATCGCTCAACTCCCGTGCGGTCTCATTCTCGCTGTTCGCTTCTTCTCGCCGCTGTCTCCCTCAGCTCGCGCGAAGCTGCTCGTGCGATCTCTCAGCAGCCTCCTCTTCCGCTCCTCTAGATCGCTCCGCTTTCGTGCGGTCTCTGCCCCTTCTGGCCTTCTCGCTGCAATCCCTGCTCGCGCGGTCCCTGCAGTCCCAGCTCGCGCCTCTCAGCAGTCTCCCTACTCGCGCGACACCTCTCAGCGGTCTCCATGCTCGCGTGGTTCCTCTCAGCAGTCTCCCAGCTCGCGCCTCTCAGCTCGTGCCTCTCAGCTCGTGCCTCTCAGCAGTCTCCCTACTCGCGTGGTTCCTCTCAGCAGTATCCCAGCTCGTGCCTCTCAGTGGTCTCCCAGCTCGCGCAGTTTCTCTCAGCGGTCTCCCAGCTCACGCCTCTCAGCAGTCTCCCTGCTCGCACAGTCCCTGCTCGCTGTCTCTGCTCGTTGCGATCTCTAGTTGCCTTTCTCACCACTGTGATTCCATGGGATCTTCGATGGAATCCTCAGAGCTGCCTGCATCTTCTCCTACAGTCTGCATGGCTCCTGCTACGGAGGTGCGTGATGAGTTGAGGATCACCACCATCTCCCTTGCTGGGAAGAAGAACTTTGTTGAATGGGTGCATTCTGTCAGAAGTTTCCTTCAATCTAAGTGTACAACCCCCATATCCATCGAGTGAGGCCCAACGTGGAGGGCCGCCGAGACGTGTCTGTACAACCCTATATCCGCCGAGTAGGTTGCCAGGACCCAAGAGTGCATCAGGGCCACGTTTGTAGTATGATCCAAGACATAGAGAAAGGAGGGAGAGCAGTAGAGGCAGAAACCTCCTGCTCACCCAGCTGGAGTAAGAGGCAAGTGAGGGGGCGAGAGGAGGAGGGGCGGGTGCCCCCCCTCTCGCCCGCGCCCAGCTGGGGGCGAGAGGAGGAGGGGCGGGTGCCCCCCCCTTTTCGCCCTCGCCCAGCTAGGGGCGAGAGGAGGAGGGGCGGGTGCCCCCCTCTCTCCCGCGCCCAACTAGGGGCGAGAGGAGGAGGGGCGGGTGCCCCCCCTCTCGCCCGCTCCCAGCTAGGGAAGAGAGGAGGAGGGGCGGGTGCCCCCCCTCTCACCCGCGCCCAGCCAGGGGCGAGAGGAGGAGGGCGGGTGCCCCCCCTCTCGCCCTCGCCCAGCCAGGGGCGAGTGGAGGAGGGGGGGCGACCCCCTCTCTCGCCCCCGACCCTGGTAAGGGGGAAGACCCTTGGTCTCGCCCCACCCCAGCGAGGAGGCTCGCCGAGCTCCGCGAGGTAACTCCTCTCGCCCAGTTCCAGAAGAGGGGGGGGGGGGGGGGGGGGGGTTGGTCTGCGTTTAGTATCCCAGAACAGCGGGATTTGGCTATTTGCAGTCCAGTTTTGGCTATTCGCAGTCCAGATCCGAGGGTATTTTGGTAATCTGGCAGATCAGTTTTTGGCCATTTGCAGCCCAACTTGGAAAACCTATAAATAGACCCTAAGGGGCACCAAAGGAGGGGACTTCTAGATTTCCCAATTTCGGATCTTCTTCTTCCCTTAGAACTCTCCATTGGTGCTTCTGGTTCAGCATTGGCTAGGGAGGGGAAGATCTCTCAGGTCTTCCGGGTGTGAGGTGGGACCTCCTCGCTGTAGCCTAGGGTCCGTTTCCAAGTCCAAGTGCTCTTGCCTAGAGAGGTGGCTCGAGAGAAGTAGGTGTGAGACCACCCCTTTTTTGGGACCCCGAACTCCACGGAGACCGAGTAGTCAGTTTCAACACTAAGGGACTTCTGCATCATCTCACTAAGGATCCTCCTTCTGCACCTACAGATGACTGGCTACGGGATGATGGTCATGTTCAGACTTGGCTTCTCAACTCCCTTGATGGCGAACCCTATCACATGGTCATGCATCACGAGACGGCCAAGAAAATATGGGATGAGCTCCATTCTCTCTACTCCGACAAGGATAGTCTCCAGCACCTATATGACATCATCACGGATCTTCAGACTCTTGACATCAGTGGGCTGCCGACTTGACCTCATTTGTTGCTCAGGCTAAGACTCTGGCTGAAGCCTGGATCCGACATCAGCCCGCTACTACGGATCTCGCTGCTTAACGTGCTCAGAAGGAAGCAGTTTGTATTGACATGATGATGGCTCGTGTCCCGCCTCATCTTCAGAGCATTCGAGCTCAGATACTCTCGTCTGCTGCTATTCCATCACTCTCTGATGTGTGCTCCATGCTGCTAAAGGTATCACCACCTCCTGATACTACGGGACCTCCCTCACCGGCTCTCCTTCAACAATCGTCTGCGCCATACTACGGGACCTCCCTCACCGAGACCTCCCTCCGGGCCTCGGGGAAGGGGCCGTGGTGGCCGGCCACGTCCTAAGTGTTCCTTCTATGGTAGGGATGGAAACCTTGAGACGACTTGCTACCGCAAACATGGTCTGCCTCCCCGCCCGATTGCCTCTATTGCTGCCGATAGTTCTTATGCCACTCGTGCTAATCTTGAAGAAGTCTGCCTCCAACTCCAGCAACTCCAAGGCATGCTCAGCCTCCCACCTGCCTCTTTTGCCTCTGTTGCCTCCATCTCCAATGAAGGTATCACTTGTCTCTCCATTAGTCCACGCTAGATAATGGATTCAGGTGCTACTCACCATATCACCTCGCTCAAACCACATTAATACTTGGACTTAATCTCTGCATCCTAAGTGTATCACAATGGTCAATGGAGACACCGTTCCTGTCTCCGGCCCTGCCGATATTCTCCTCAATTCGTCTATCCCTCTCCGTTCGGCTCTTCATATCACAGACTCCCCGTTTAATTTACTTTTCGTCAGTTGCCTCACTGCCGATTTAGAATGCTCAGTAACATTCACCTCTTCTTCGTTTTTCTGATGCAGGATCAACGGATGCAGAGTATCATTGGTAAGGGACGACTACAAAATGGGCTTTACCTTCTTGATGTTTCTCCTACCATCCTCTCCTCAGTCTCATTCGTTGAGTGACATCAGCGTCTTGGGCATGCGCCTCTTCCTGTCCTTCATAAGGCTCTTCCAGATATCTCTCTTCCCGCTTTTAATTGTGATTCCTGTATTTTGGGGAAACAACATCGTTCCTCTTTTCCTTCTCATTGTACTCGGAGCTCTGCTCCTTTTGTTTTAGTTCATTCCGATGTTTGGGGCTCAAACAAAATTACAAGCATATCTGGTTATCGTTATTTCATCACCTTTATAGATGATTATTCTCGCACAATATGGTTGTATCTACTTCGCGATCACTCCGAGCTTCACCGTGTATTTCGGGCTTTCGTTTTGAGATTCACACACAGTTTTCTGAAAACATAAAAACTCTCAGGACAGATAATGCTCGCGACTACACTAGCCAAGAATTTGCCAATCTCTACTCTAAATTTGGGATCATTCACCATACGTCATGCGCATATACCCCCCAACAAAACGGCGTTGCTGAACATAAAAATAGGCATCTGCTCGATGTTGCTCGATCTCTCATGCTTCACATGCAGGTTCCCAAAGCCTATTGGAACTTTGCACTGTCCACGACATGTTATCTCATTAACCACCTACCTTCCTCCGTCCTCCAGAATGCTACTCCATTCAGCCTCCTTTTCTCCTCTACTCTGGCATTCTCTCTCACACCTCGCATATTTGGTTGTACCTACTACGTTCACCTACTGGGACCTTCCACGGACAAATTGGCTCCCAGGGCAGCCAAACACATGTTTGATGGATATTCACGTACTTAGAAAGGCTACGTCTGCTACTCTCCGGATACCCATAAAGTGACCGTCTCTGCTGATGTTACCTTTCGGGAGGACCAACCTTTCTTCTCTGGCCCAACACCACCTCTTCCACCACAATCCTTCCCTCGACCAGTTATTCTCGTTATCACTCCTCTACCAATACTCCCTCCTGACTCAGCTCCTACTCTCCATAAGCCACCTCTTCTCCGTGTCTACACTCGTCGCTCTCCTCACTTCGTTGCCCTAATGCAGTCGGCTTCGACCTCTGACACTTTGCGCTCTGCTGATCCGGCACCAGCCTCCACCGCTCATTGCTTGGCGAACAATTGTATCCTTAGATCGCCCCTACCCACAACTCCAAAATTCTGATACTTCATTATTCTCAATTTCTATACCTAACTCTGTGCAGGAGGCTTTCCAACATCCAGGTTGGTTGGCAGCCATGGAAGAAGAAATGACAGCCCTCTGGGCTAACCAGACATGGAACCTGGTACCTTTCCCTCCAGACCAGACTCCTGTTGGGTGTAAATGGGTCTTTGTCATTAAGCATGTTTCTGATGGGTCAATTGACTGGCTGAAAGCCCGACTGGTGCCTCATGGTTTTACTCAGCAACAAGGTCTCGATTACGAGGAAACATTTTCTCCAGTGGCCAAGCTCAACACGGTTCGTGTCCTCCTCTTCGTAGTTGTACATCGCCAATGGCTCTTACATCAACTGGATATCAAAATGCTTTTCTAAATGGTGATTTACAAGAAACAGTCTACATGCAACAACCTCCTGGGTTTGAGACCACGGGGGAGTCCCGAGTGTGTCACCTTAAGAAGTCAATCTATGGTCTCAAACAATCCCCTCGGGCATGATTCGACAAGTTCAGTAAGGCTGTTTGGGAAGTTGGCTTTACTCGGAGCTCGACAGACTTCTCTTTGTTCACTCAGCATCGAACAACATGAACGGTTCTTTTGTTGATATATGTTGATGACATCATAATCACTAGAGATGACTCAAAGGGAATATGAGCGGTCAAACAACACCTAAGCTCCGTATTTCAAACAAAAGATCCGGGGAACCTTCGATACTTCCTTGGTCTTGAGATCGCGAGACGTCCTGATGGACTTATCCTCTCTCAACGAATGTATTTTCTCGATCTTCTTCAGGATGCTGGCTACTCTTGATGCAAGACGATCAACACTCCTATGGATGCCAATCACAAGTTGTGTGCACATACCTCTGATGTTGATCTTCCTCTTCAATATCTAAAATACTATCGACGACTGGTTGGAAAACTGATTTACCTAATAGTCACAAGACCAGATATATCCTTTGTTGTTGGGGTTTTCAGTCAGTTTATGCATTACCCTCGAATGTCTCATCTTCAGGCCGTCGAACACAACCTAAGATATCTAAAAATAGCCCCTGGTCAAGGGCTGGTATACAAAACCTCATCTTCTATTCTGACTTTGGTTGCGTATTCTGATGCGGATTACGCTGGTTCCCTGGATGATCGACACTCTACCAGTGGATTTTATACCTACTTTGGAGGTCATTTTGTTACCTGGCATAGTAAGAAACAAGTTGTGGTTGCTCGATCTTCAGCTGAAGCAGAGTACTGTTCGAAGACATCAGTTGTCTCTGAGCTCACATGACTTGAAAGTCTCCTCGCTGATCTAGGAATAAAACTTCCCTCACCAGCTATCTTACTATGTGACAGTCAAGTCGTTATACACATAGCCAAGAACCTGGTTTTCCACGAAAGAGCGAAACACATTGAAGTGGACTGTCACTTCATCCGGGAGAAAGTTTAAATGAAGAAGCTAGAATTAAAGCATGTTCTGGGTACTGACCAAGTTGCTGATATTCTCACCAAGGCCCTACCAAGTACTATATTTTATCAATGCTTGTCCAAGCTGGGTGCTTACGACCTGTACACTCCAGCTTGCGGGGGAGTGTTAGAAAAGTCCATGTACTTTCTTTTGGTGTTTTTCTTTAAGTGGTTTGTGTTGTGCATCCTTGGGTGAGGTTTCTTTACATGGTATCAGAGATACAAGAAATTTAGCGGTGTTCCTAGTTTTCCTTGGCGGAGAAAAACTGTTTTGCCAGATATGGAAAGGGGGTTTTGTTAGAGGACTTGGGATTGAGGTACTCACACAAACAAACTACAAGAAATTTGCTTGGAGAAGATCTATGCGAGGTTGTTGCGGGAGATGAGAGAATAGCACCGTAGGTGAATGGAGAAAATGGGTCGATAGTGTGACGGTGAAAAATATCTAATGTGAAGGCGGAGTTTATCTTGAAGAGGTCTATATCATCGAATTTGTTTGACCACATATTGGGGTGCCACTCAACGTTTGAGATTTTGGCATCCCTAGATGGGTTATTCAACAAGAAGAACGTAGCAAAGTTGCAATTTTTGGAGAATGAGCTAGCAAAGGTGAATCAAGGTGATCTTTCTATCTCAGTATTCTTTTTGAAGTTGAAGAACTTATGTGCGGAGATTTCCATGTTGAATCCGAATGAGCCGATCTCGGAAGCAAGGTTGAAGAGGCATATTATCTGTGGGCTTCGGATGGAGTATATCCCCTTCATGACTTCAATTCAAGGATGAGATAGACAACCTACCTTTGATGGAATTGGAGAACCTTCTATCATCGTAAGAGAGTTTGACAAAGCAAATGGTTGGGTGCTCTATTTCTTGTGGAGAAAGTGAGGCAATCTTTTCAGGGAAGAAGAAGTCATGTGGCAAGAAGAAGAGATCTGGTGTAGGACCTTCTACTTCGTGGAAGGGAGAGGGTAGCTTTTATCATTCCAAGAATGAAGGAGTTCAAAAGGGATCGAGATGCTTTATGTGTCATAAGGTGGGTCATTTCAAGAGGGATTGCCATGTAAATTTGAAGGTGGATCATGTGGCGGAGAAAGGAGGAGGGTCAAATGAAGAGGATGAGTGGGGGAATTTCTATATGGAAGAGATTACGACTATGCCGGTAGATGCTTTAGCTTCCATCAACTTTCAAGATGATTGGATAGTTGATTCTGGATGTGGAAACCATCTAATGGGAGACGGTTCAAAATTCTCCTCTCTCCAAAAATATGAAGGGAATGATGTTATAGTGATGGTGGACAATATAGTTCATGCGGTGGAGAAAGAAGGGAGTGTTGCATTGAACAATGAAGGTGGAGACCTTACACTAAAAAGTGCATGTTGGAAAAAAACCTTGATTTAACTTAACAAATTAACTAAAAGTGATTTTATCCTCTAAGAGTAAATTACCCATTGTATAGTGAGGGTAATCTGGTCATTAGATGTCTTAGGATGTCATACTCAACATAGGGTATCAGGACCAGATCAAGGGAAGCAAAATTGGGCTAAGTTAATATTTGCGTCGAATAGAATTCGACGCAACATCGAGTTCATATCGACGCTGCTCTGACTAGAAGTCCATGCGATTCAACCCCTCTGTCGAAGTAACACAAGTCGACGTTACGTCGAATGAATGTCGACGTAGAGTTCAAGGACTTGTCGGAGTAACTAGTGAAGTCGACGCAGCTTCTACTTCAACTCGACGCATAAGATGTTATCAGTCGGAGCCATCTAAAGTCGACGCAACGTCGACTTCATCTCGACGCAGTAGATGAAGTTCAGAGCCAGGCAGATCAACTCGACGTACACGTCGATAAGATGTGTACGTAACAACGACCAGCATAGTTCAATCAGAGTTGAGATGAAATCGAAGCTACTTCTACAAGAACTCGAAGTTACGTCGATAAGAGAAGAAATGAATTCGACGCTATGTCGAATACAATCTGTAAAAGTACATCTTTTCAGCTGTCTCTCTGATCCTTCTTTCACGACCCACATCCTTCAAGACCGTTCCCCAATGGCTCAATAATTGCCTGAATTAGAAAGGAGCATTAAAGAAGGACACAAAAGGTTTCTTGGAACCATATTCCTTGTAGGTGGACGGGTTGAGAATTAAAGAGGAAAGAAAGAGAATGTCATCAGAAGATTACCTTTTCAAGGCATACCAGAAAGGGAAAGAAATTTGAAATTGAATAGAGAGAATAAAAGGAGAAGAGAAGACATAAACAAATAGAGCATTAATCACAATCGGCTGTTCTTCTTCTTGCTAGGGCTTCCTCTTCTCTCCCTCTCAGGAACCCTAACACAGAAAAGAGAAAAGAAAAGAAAAGCTCTGCTGATCTTCATCTAATAGAACAGAGGATCTGAGAGCTGCTCATCATCACAATCTCATAGCACCCAGATCTCAATCAGCAGGAGCACAAAGGATCTGACATACAAAGCACCTGCAATTCATCACTATCTAAAAGATTTTTATTAATCCCTCTTCAAAGGATTCAGTAGTTCAAGATCTCCATATCAAAAGATCTAGT
Organism: Dactylorhiza incarnata; assembly: GCA_033032865.1. Lineage (NCBI taxonomy): Eukaryota > Viridiplantae > Streptophyta > Magnoliopsida > Asparagales > Orchidaceae > Dactylorhiza > Dactylorhiza incarnata. The sequence goes on along the minus strand of JAWHQI010000321.1, from coordinate 2,584,454 downwards.
GGTTCAAGATCTCCTTATCAAAAGATCTGGTGGTTCATGATCTCCTTGTCAAAAGATCAGTGGTTCTAAGAGTCTCCTTATCAAAAGACTCGGGCACTGTGGTGCATCCCTACTAGGTGGTAGAAGAGGGGAGTACCCACATTTTGGGGAACCTCTATAAAAATTCGGTGTCTTCTAGATTGTCAATTTTCTGTGCTATCCCTCATAGCTTAGATTTCATTTACTGCTTTTTCTTTCATTACTTAACTGCAGTTATTTATTCTGGGACTTATCTTGGTGAAGCATAATACTTAGATTTTATTGTACTTGCATAACTAGAATAGAAATAAATTTAATTCTTTATTCACCCCCACCCCCCTCTAGAGGATTCTCAGAGGCACACTGTGCACCTTCAATTGGTATCAGAGGGAGGTTGATCAATAAAAGGTTAACACCTTGATCAAAAAGACCTCCTACTCTTATTTCTTTTATACAAATATATTTCATAAAGAAAAATGAGTTCTAAGGATTATGCTTCCACAAGACCCCCAATGTGTAACTTAAATAAGTTCACACTCTCGAAGGCCAGGATAAGGTTTTATATGAATTCAATTGATGATGACATATATAATGTTCTTCTCACAGGTCCCCCTGCTCTAGTCAGACAAAATAAAGGAAAAACCTCAACAACTGAGGCTGTCCCAAGAAAGGAATGGACAGAGGCTGAGAAGAAGGTCAAGGCATGTGATGCCAAGGCCATGAACATTCTAATTCAACAATGTCAGATGACATTTTCCAGATGGTTGCTGAATGCCAATCAGCAAAAGAAATCTGGGATTCCCTCACCACAATGGTTGAAGGAAGTGCTGATGAAAGGAAGGACAAAAAGTCCCTTCTCATATCCCAGTATGAGAACTTTCAAAAGAAGCCTGAGGAATCTGTTGCTGCTATGTATGACAGATTCAACATCATTATTAATGAGCTCAGAGGCTCAGGCAAGGAGATATCTCTAACTGAGATAAATGATAAAATTCTTATGTGCTTCCCTAGTTCATGGGATTCAAGAACCTGGGCAATCAGAGAATCTAGGTGCCATAGAGAGATCTCCACTGAAGCTTTGCTAGGAAAGCTTAAGTCCTATGCGATGCTACTAAAGACCAGGGCTGAGTCAGAAGAGAGGGAAACTACTCCAGCTCCTGTCCAAAGGAACTTAGCTCTGAAAGCTACTAAAGGAGAGCCCTCTACTCCAGAAGATGACATGTTCAATCTCCTAGCAAGGAGATTTAAGAAGTGGGTCAAGACTGAAGACTCAAGGAGAAGAGATAGAGACTCAAAGCCTAGATATGATAAGACTCCAAGGAAGGAGATCATCTGCTTTACCTGTAACAAGCCAGGGCACATTGCTCCTGAGTGCCCTTAAGAGCAAAGGAACAGGAGCAGCACTAAAGATGAAAAGAAGAAGAAGTCCTCCAGAGGGAAGGACAAGAAGAAAGCAAAGAGTTTCATTGCTAAAACCTGGAGTGATTCAGAAGTGGAAGAGAGCTCATCATCATCTGAGAGTGATGATGAAGAAGAAGCAGTAGCAGCCTGCATGATGGCTCTTGGTATGGCTTCAGATGATGAAGATGATCATGTATCAGTTTTTGATGAAATTGACTTCACTTCTGATGATTTCAAAACTTGTTTTAAAGATTTCTGCATTGAACATCTTAGGGTAGAAAAAGAATTATACATAGCTAGAACTGAACTAGAAAACCTTAAGAAAGATGAAATGCATCTAATAAATCAAAAACTAACAAATGAAATTAATGATAAAGAACTAGAATTGATTAAACTTAGAGAAGAAAATACAAATTTAAAAGAAGAGCTAGCAAGGGCAAAGGCCTTTGAGGACTCACTCAATGGGAGGAGTCAGAAGCTCAAAGACATCACTGCAAATATCTTTATGAGGATTAACCACTTAGGGTTAGGAGCAGAGCCCTCCACCATCTCAGAAGCACCTAGGAAACCTGCCTGGAAAATCCAGTTTCCTTTATACGGAGCGCACCAAAGTTAATTCAGGATTTGATGTGGACGTGGACACTTTCAGTGCAGCGGCAGAAAATTTCAAAGCAATCCTTGGATTGTTTCAGGAGGCTGGTTTGACCAAGCTTATCTCAACAAGATGCAAGATTCTGGATGTTGAATTGACTGAACTTAAAGACAACATTCAGATAGGAGAGGATGGTTCCCTCAAAGGTAAAATATATGACACAGATGTATTGATAACAGAGGAATTGCTGAGCCAAACATATGATCTTCAGGCAGGGGATGTGTAACATCCCGACTTTTATTGGTTCACTAGACCCTAGTGAGCCTAATAAAAGTAGGCCCCAGCGATAGAAATGACCCGATATAGGATTGTGTACTAAGGGACTACGATTTGACTTCTATCAGTTCTGTTAGACTCGTATAATCGATACGAGTGTAATGGAGCTCGTTCCATTCCAATCCGAGGTCGTTTGGAGAAATCAACCGTTTTGGGTATTATTGTGCGCCGCAACTAAGTCGTTGGGGGACGGCGACCAAATGTACTCCGATTTGACTTCCGCCAGTTCCGTTAGACTCGTATAATCGATACGAGTGTAATGGAGCTTGTTCCATTCCAATCCGAGGTCGTTTGGAGGAAATGACCGTTTTGGGTATTATTGTGCGCCGCAACTAAGTTGTTGGGGGTACAACGACCAAATGTACTCCAATTTGACTTCCATTAGGCTCGAATAATCAATACGAGTGTAATGGAGCTCGTTCCATTCCAATCCGAGTCGTTTGGAGAAAACGACCATTTTGAGTATTATTGTGCGCCGCAACTAAGTCGTTGGACTCCGATTTGACTTCCGTCAGTTCCGTTAGACTAGTGTAAGCTATACGGGTGTAATGGAACTCGTTCCATTTCAATCCGAGGTCATACGGAGAATATGCCCATTTTGGATTACGCAGACCGCCTCGGCACAACGCACGAAATACGGAGCGCACGAAATCGGCCCCGGTGAATCTTGATGGACCCCCGGGACCATGGAGGACCTCACCCTAAGTTGATGTTGGAACCCCCCCCCCCCCCCCCCCCCCCCAAGCTTGAAAGTTTGGGAAAAAGAGGAGAAGGGGGGGGGGGGAGAAGTGAGAGAATCTCCTCCCCCAAGGGAGGAGGGCTGCCCATGAGTGGGCATCCCTTAGGGTAGTGGAGGGGAAGGGGGGGGGGGGGGGATATCTCCCCCCCACCCTCCCTTTAGTCCCACATCGTTGTTAAAGGGAGGGAGGGCCCCTCCTCCCCTATAAAGGGGCCCCAGCCCCTCCCTGAGCTCACACCAGCCCCCTCCTCCTCCTCCCCTGCTGGCCAGCACAGCCCCTGCCGGCCAGCCCTCCCCCTCCACCCTTCCGAAGCTCTTCCTAGCCAAGCCGCCACCTCCCCACCATGGCCAGCCGCCCCTCAGCCTCCCGAGCCCCTCCGACCCAGGTAGAACCCCTCTCCCTCCTCCTTCCTACCTCCCTAAGGCAGCCGCCCCCTGTCGCCGGAGCGCCGCCAGCCCCACCCCAAACCCTGCCCAGGTTGGGGGGGGGGGGGGGGGGGTGTCCATGAACCTCGCACCCCCAGCGCCGATGGTGGCGCTGGGGGAGCAGGTCCCCACCCGGGGACCCTAGCTCCGACGGAAGGAGGCGGCAGGGCCGCCAGAGGACGCGTCTCTGGCGGCACCCGCGCCCTTCCCCCTCCCTCTCCGCTTCCTGTACGGGGTAAAAGCCCCACCCTGGCGGCGGCCCATCCAGGGGCGGCAGGGGAGGCTCCCCCAGTAGGGGAGGTGGCGCAGCAAGCCTGCATGGCGCATGCAGGATGCGCCCCTGCCTCCGCCTCCCTTTCTTCGCAGTTTTCAGCGGTGGCCGGTGGCGCCAGGCCGCCGGACCACCACCGGAGTGGTCGCCGGCCCCCGGCGCACCGGCCGGGGGTGGCGCCGGCCGGCGCCGGCCCCAGCCGGCCGCTGCCCGGCGGCGACAGTGGCCGTCTCCCGCTGGGTTAGCGGGGGCCATCCGATCTCCACCAGGAGATCGGGCGGCTCCCCTTTCCTTAACTCCCCCCGCCTCCATTTATGTGCCCCCACAACGGATCCGCTGCAGATCCGCTGTGGGGACCCCAGGAGGGCGCACGGTGCAGCGCCCCCTGCCTCTCCCCTTTCCTCTATTTGCACCCTAAAGCCCCCTTCCCCTTATTTAATTTTCTGGGGGTAAATGGGGCACCTTTGGCAAAACTCCCGAGGCGACACCGTCGATTCAAGAACGCAAGATATTTAAAAATGTGAACCCAAGGCACACGAAAATAAGGAATCTCATGAAATATAAGTAAGCTCCTATAAACAGAGAAAATGCCCATATGAACGGGGATTGAATGGAACTTTCTCCTAAGAACGGAGTCGACCTTGAAGCCTCCTGTTATGGAGTGATTGGACTACTAACCCCTTTTATTATGCTCACCAGTCTCGTACTGGTCCTGCATTTACTTTCTGCATTTATTCCTTAAATCCAGTCTCGCACTGGTCCCCCTACTTTTGCTTTCTATTTATACTTTTAGTAATCCAGTCACGCACTGGTCCCCCTTACCTATATTTCTGTTCGTTCATTTCCAGTGATCCAGTCTCGCACTGGTCCTTTATTTACTGCTTTTTGTACTTTCAATTCTACAGTCGCGCACTGGCCCCCCTTACTTATATTTCTGTTCGTTCATTTCCAGTAATCCAGTCTCGCACTGGTCCTTTATTTACTGCTTTTTGTACTTTCAATCCTCCAGTCTCGTACTGGTCCTGATATTTCGGCCCCTGCTTCCGGCCTTTCTTACTGCTTATGTTGCACTTTATATATTTTGCTAACCGCGGTCCTATGCTGGCAAGCGGTGCTTCTCCTCCTTTCTGTGAGGCCTTAGTTGGGGAGAACCCAGAGTTGAGTCCCTCCTCTCGAGTTAGCCCCAAATAAGAAGCCCTCCTACTGCCGAGCCTCCCGGTCAAAAGTCGAGTGACCGGTCAGTTAAGAATGTCGCGTCAAGACTTAAAGCGCTTACTCTTTGTTTAAGCTGTTTTGAAGATTGTTTGTTGTGAAAGTGGCGGGTCGGTCACCCCCGCAGACCGTTCATACCGGTGCGGGAGGGTTGACGACTCATGGCGACATGGATATGTGCACATCGGGTTACCACCACACCGAACCTGCATGTTTTGCCTCTGCTGGTCGGCCTAAATCTTGGAATCGCCGGATGTCGCTCACATCCAATTAGTACACCAAGTTGTACGGGAGGGCATGAGTGATATGGTACGACTACATTCAGAGGTGGAAGGACTGACCACTGTCACCGACGGCCACATCGGTGAGGCCCGCGGGGTTCGCAACCCTGCTTGAAGCAAAGCAGTCCAAGCTGTGTCGACACAGGGTTTTTGTGTGTGCAGGTTTGAATACCTGGGTGCGAGTGTGCGCGAGATAGTATTGCCTTTATTACATACCGCGCGTCTATGTCACCTCGTGGATATTATGGTTGGTAGGCCCTATAGATATATAAACGTATATATGTTTTCCTGCTGCTAACCATCTACCTTGCTTCGGTTATTTATTCCTGTACTTTAACCCGCCCCCAGTATATGGATCCGGGGAGGGAATGTGTTTTCTACTTAGCTCTGTGACTAATGGTTATTCTTATTACCAATCACAGGAGATGGGACAGCGCAAAGCCCCCGCACCGTAGGATGAGTTACCGGCCTTAGAGATGACCCGATCGGATAATCCAGGCTCACCCCCTGTCTTTCGCGACGTGAGTCGTAGAGTATAGGACTAGCATGGGAGTATTTTGCTATAGTTATGTGTAGCCCCCGAGGCAGATGTTGTAAACAATAGGCTTCGGCCTTTTCTCTTTATGTAAATATAAGTTGTGTGCTTTGTTTTCCTATTCTATTGCTTCCGCTATGTGATTCTGATGTATTGTTGTGATTCTTGTGCCTGACAAGGCGACCACTCAGTGCTTGAGAGGGTGGGACGTTGCCATCCGGGAAGCACTAGTGGCCATCCTTGGGTAGTAAGATCCCCCCTCCCTGAACCAGGTTCAGTTTTGGGGGGGGGGGGGGGGGGGGTCTTATAGGACGAGTCAGATGAACTAACAAGGGATGAGCTTAAGAGGTCCCTGGAACTGATGAAGTTTAAAAAGGACAAGCCTATCAATCTGAAGAAGATGGACCTTGGTGAAGAGCACAGATTTTTGGCTGATATTGTAGGGAAGGTACTGTTGTGTAAGATCTCTGCACATGATGCTATCCCCAGCCAATAACTTCAGATAATTGGAGCACTTGTTCTTAAGAAGAAGATAAACTGGGGAAGAATGCTTCTGAAGATGATTGGGCACAAGTATGCTCATAAAGAGAATGCATACATAAGGATAATGAGCCAGGTGCTCTTCCAGCATTACCTTAATGTCTGTAAATCAAAAGGAGTGCTCATTCCACCTGGAAAAAGGATCAACATAGGGATATTCTCAAAATGGACCAGGCAGATTTTAAAGCCTGGTCAAGTTGCATCATCTCCTCCTCTATAGCCAGGCAGGGAGATTCCAGATCCCCCAAGGGATGATCATACCTCAATGGACACTATTCCAGAGCCCCATCAGGAGGATATCCCAGCTCAACACCATTCTCAATAACAACAACAACAACAGTAGTTCCAATCCACCTCATTACCTGAGCCATCTTCATAATCATCCTATCAACTACCATCCACCCACATTCCAGATCATCATCATGTTCCACCTCCTCCACTTATTCATGTCTCACCAGAGTTCTATCAGCCTCTCTCTCCCATCCAAGAAGAACTCCCTCCATCACCTCCTCCATCCGCATCACATCCACCCATAATTGATCTTGAGCAGATCATTTCTAAGACTGTGGCCATTGCCTCCTCCACCTTTGCAGATCAAGTGGCCTCTCAGGCTAGGAAGTTTGATAGAAAATACTCACAGATGGAGGGTGAGTTATTAAAATTTCAAAGATCCTTTCAAAGCTTAAAAGAATTTGTGTCTTCCTCTATTGTGTCAAAAGAGTTCTTAACCTCACTGGCCAGCAAGGTCAAGAAGGGGGAGAATATCTTAGAGGAAGAGAGACCTGTCCTTGACTTGAGTGGACAGGATCAAGAAAATGCTGATAATGATCCTGCCCCTCACAAAGTGACTACCTTCCAGGGAGCACAAATCCAGGGGGAGCCTGCAGATTAGGGGGAGCTCCCAGAAAAAGTAAATGATGAACAAATAGATGCAACAATTCAGGGGGAGTCTGCTCTAGATATTCAGAGAAATTTGGATATGGAATTGGAAGCTGTAAGCACAGCAGGGGATCATGGGAAGCTTCAAGATGAGAATCTGTTAAATGAGGTGGCCAAGATTGCCAAGGAAGCTGTTGTGGATGCTGAGCAGAATGCACAAGCACAGGGGGAGCATGACAAAGCCAATGTTGCTGAGAATCCAACATTGTCCCTTGATGAAGATGAGCCTCTAAAGATAGCTCCAAGGAAAGTCACCCCAGTAGTATTCTCAAGAAAAAGGAAGACTCCTGAGAAGGATTCCTAAAATTTTGCTTATTAAGGTATTATATGATTCTTCATTTTGAACACAAATATATTCTGGGAAGAACAAATGTTATACAACTTTACTTCCTGTCAAGTAAATGGAACTGCATATGATTTCAGTCTGTCATATGATTTCAGTCTGTCCTATGTTATGTCTATGTTGTAATGAATGTACTGTTGTTTATATAAAAGTAATATGTAAAATCACTTTATTCAATCTGTAAAATTTGTTAAGATAAATAAGGGGAGATTGTTGGAAAAAACCCTTGATTTAACTTAACAAAGTAACTAAAAGTGATTTTATCCTCTAGGAGTAAATTACCCTCACGTCATTAGATGTCTTAGGATGTCATACTCAACATAGGGTATCAGGACCAGATCAATGGAAGCAAAATTGGGCTAAGTTAATATTTGTGTCGAATAGAATTCGACGCAACATCGAGTTCATATCGACGCTGTTCTGACTGGAATTCCATGTGATTAAACCCCTCTGTCGAAGTAACCCAAGTCAACGTTATGTCAAATGAATGTCGACGTAGAGTTCAAGGACTTGTCGGAGTAACTAGTGAAGTTGACATGACTTCTACTTCAACTCGACGCATAAGATGTTATCAGTCGGAGCCATCTAAAGTCAACACAACATCGAATTCATCTCGACGCAGTAGATGAAGTTCAGAGCCATGCAGATCAACTCGACGTACACGTCGATAAGATGTCGACGTAACGACGACTAGGAGAGTTCAATCAGAGCAGAGATGAAATCGAAGCTACTTCTACAAGAACTCGAAGTTACGTCGATAAGAGAAGAAATGAATTCGACGTTACATCGAATACAGTCTATAAAAGTACATCTTTTCAGCTGTCTCTCTGATCCTTCTTTCATGGCCCACATCCTTCTAGAGCGTTCCCCAACGGCTCAATAATTGCCTGAAATAGAAAGGAGCTTTAAAGAAGGACACAAAAGGTTTCTTGGAATCATATTCCTTGTAGGTGGACGGGCCGAGAATTAAAGAGGAAAGAAAGAGAATGTCATTAGAAGATTACCTTTTCAAGGCATACCAGAAAGGGAAAGAAATTTGAAATTGAATAGAGAGAATAAAAGGAGAAGAGAAGACAGAAACAAATAGAGCATTAATCACAATCGACTATTCTTATTTTTGCCAGAGCTTCCTCTTCTCTCCCTCTCAGGAACCCTAACACAGAAAAGAGAAAAGAAAAGAAAAGCTCTGCTGATCTTCATCTAATAGAACAGAAGATCTGAGAGCTGCTCATCATCACAATCTCATAGCAGCCAGATCTCAATCAGCAGGAGCACAAAGGATCTGACATACAAAGCACCTGCAATTCATCACTATCTAAAGCAGGGGCTAATCAAGAGCAGATTCTGTGGAACATATTAGGCTGTTCTTCATACAGTACTCACAAGAATTCCGAGAACAGAATTCCTACAACCTTCTTTCCTCTCCTTCTATCTCATTCCGTAAAATAGTTTTATTAATCCCTCTTCAAAGCATTCAGTGGTTCAAGATCTCCTTATCAAAAGATCTAGTGGTTCAAGATCTCCTTATCAAAAGATCTGGTGGTTCATGATCTCCTTGTCAAAATATCAGTGGTTCTAAGAGTCTTATTATCAAAAGACTCATCGCTACCAGGTGGTATAAGAGGGGAGTACTCACATTTTGGGGAACCTCTATAAAAATTCTGTCTTCTGGATTGTCAATTTTCTGTGATGTCCCTCATAGCTTAGATTTCATTTACTGCTTTTTCTTTCATTACTTAACTGCAGTTATTTATTCTGGGACTTATCTTGGTGAAGCATAATACTTATATTTTATTGTACTTGCACAAATAGAATAGAAACAAATTTAATTCTCTATTCACCCCCTCTAGAGGATTCTTAGAGGCACACTGTGCACCTTTATTGTATATTATGTGTCTGGGATGAAAAAGAACCTCTTTTCAGTTACTAATGCAGTGGATGGAGGGTATCATGTGTTGTTTGGGCCGAAGGAGGCGAAGTTTCTTCATAATGTCACTACCTTGAAGGCTGATATCATACACACGGTAAGGAGCGTTGATGAGCGATTTTTATATAGTAATTTTGGAGCTCATCTAGCTTTGTTTTCATGTTATTTTAATTCATCCTTAGTATATTTCATTGTCTAATCATTCAAACTCACCAAAGTCGTCATGTGAGCAATTTCGTGCTAGATCGAGTGAGTTTCGTTGCATTTCAAGCATGAGGGAGATCACCTCTCCCTCTCATTCATGTTTAGTATAGTTTATATGCCCTATTATTCTTTTAAAACATCTTGTATAGCAACTTTAGTGGGTTCCAGGGTGATCATGGCCATTTTCTATGTGAAAATGTCTCAGCTCGTGCGATTTGTGCTCACACGGTCGTGTTTGCTCGTGCACGGGCAAAGTGTTAACATTGTTATATAATCGAATGATCTGGTGCATTTGCACTCGTACGATATGCACATGATAATGCACATTATATCTTTATTTTCCCATGAAACTAGCTATTTCGTGCTTGTTTGTGCATTTTACGCACGATCGTGCATTTCTCTTTACACACGATCTCTTTGCAGCTGCCAGGGCGACCGATATTTCCTGCCCACTTTTCATTCCTTCATGTTCGATCAAACACATGATCGTGTGCATGGATCATGCACGAAGGATTTTCCTGGCGGTTATAAATACCCTATTTTGCGTGATTTTTCTAATCCTCACAAGGGAAGCGTTGTTTTCCCTCTTACTTCGCTCAGGAAGGTTAGGGATTCGCCCTAGGCTATCTCCCACCATCCAGTGATTCAAGAGGAAAGTTTCTAGATCAATTCTAGTCCTTTTGCAAGGGGATTGAGTGAAGGATGTGATCGAAGAAGACCACCAAGAAGGTGGGAGATAGGTGGTGACAACCCTCCTAGACCCCGAAAGGTAGACAAGGATTGAGTTGGAGGATCGCTACCTTCGTCCATACCCGAGTATGAGTCTTGGGCTTCGGTTGTATCTCAAACTTATCCTCATTCTTCTAGGCTTCGTTTGTGTATTTCCTTCTATTATTTTGATGGTGTGTGATTTTTATTCATTAATACTCTATGTTAATCATGTCAATTTTATTGCTCTTCAATGAATAGATCTTGTTTTTCTTATTCATGATTTATCTTAGAGAGATGTCTTGTGTTATTGTGATGTTTGTGCTTGGATGTTGTTCTTGAGTTGAGCTTTCATTTGAGTGAGAGTGAGCTTTGCAAGTGCAAAGCGAGAGCGAGGAGGTGAAGGCGACCCTCGAGCATTTCCATCGGATTTGAGTGAATAGGTGTTTGTGACCCTCATTGGTGTGCTTGCGATCTTGTGCTTCACCAGAGTGAAGTGAGTGTGAAGCGGTGAAAGCGACCCACAGAGTGAGCTAAGCGGTGAAAGCGACCCACAGAGTGAGCGAAGAGATGAAGGCGACCCGCACCCGTAATATTGTTTTCTTTCTTGCACTCGTAGTTTAGGAAACAAATCAAATCAACGTTCCCGACTCCACCTTGATACTTAGATTTTTCATAACGATTAAATCCCCCCTCCCCCCCCCCCCCCCCCCCCCCCCCCCCCCCCCCGTCGTGTTCCGCATGAAATCAATATTCGGGGATTTATTCCCATTTTATTACCACTTAACGACTGGTGCACTTGCCAAGCTCGCATCAAGTTCTTGACGTCGTTGTCCGAGAACACGGTTACGTGTGATTAGTTATTTTGAAAACCTAGGTATTTTGGTTTCCCCTTTTTTCCTTTTTAGTTTTACAACATTTATTTATTTTATACTATCACATGTTTCTATCTTTCTTGCTGATCCAAGTGAGTAATATTTCCTTTCTAGATTTATGTATATTTGGTTCTTAGAATTGATTGTTTTGAATCCCCTTCTACATCATTTTGTAGCTTCTCAGCAATGCAGATGGTGCGGAAATTATTACCATTGTAGTGAGGAGTGTTATAAAAGAACTCGTGGTTATAATTCTTCTGGCTCATCTTATGGAGAGTCAACCTCATTTGGTTCCTCATAAGGTGAGCCTAATTATTATACACATGCATCTCTGTAATAGTCATGGTCACAGTCTATAGGTTTGTCCCCCTCTAAGCTGAGACTCACAGGAAGATGGTGTCTATTTTATTAGACTACTGATCATGCAGTGAAGGAATGTGAAAAGTTTAAGCTTCAAATATAGGAAGAGATAAGTCAGTGATTACTGTCATACCTCCATTCCAACTTTTCTCTGCTCCTTCAGTCGCCACTGATACGTCCTTTACTCTCCCAAGTTCTCTTGGGAGTATATATGACTTGTAAATTAGCGAACCCATTGATCAAGGCAATGACATCGTGGAGCATCATCCCTAAATAGTCTCTCCTCCTCTTTTGGATTCAACCTTGGAGGATAAATCTGTTGTTCATACTTTAAATTTCCCTAATTCTTTGAATTTTACATATACAACTTTTGTTGATGAGATAAAGTTATAGGAAGAGGCAGATGAGGCCTCCTTGCCAAGGATGTTTTGTTTTAAATGTGCTAGACTTCGCCCTAATGTGTTTCAAAAACATGCTTTTAATATAGGGCTTAAGGAGCCAATTGATGTACTAGATTAGTAGGAGGTTTCATGAAGCTCCATTTCATTTATCTGTCATTTATATTGCACTTTGTTTAATTCATCAAGACTAAAGAAAATTCATGTAGAATATCATTAAGTTTCGATATTCGTAGAATTTATGTAACAAGTCACAGTACATTTAAAAGTCTCATGACCTGTATCAGTCGGAGTATAAGACCTATGACACTACATTTTGTATTATGGACAGTTGTATGTCTTTTGACACAAGAATTAAAAAAACTTAAGATTGTACATACTTGTTCTTTTGAACACTTAAAAACTTCTCATAGCATGGTTTAGTGCATTCATTTGAGAAGTTTGGTTGACCACCAAGTAAAACAACATTTATGTGCAACATTTTTCATTATGTTGTTCTAGCTTCATATAACCGCGCTTTGTTCATGTCAATTGAATATGTAAGCTACTGTGACCATGGAAGGTCCTGTGTCGCTCAATGATGTTGTTGCTGGTACGCCCGCAAAAGGTGTATATAAATACGCAAGTGCACGTGCCGTACAAGTAATAAAATGATGAGAAAGTGATCGTTCCCACGAGGAAATACTTAACTTAGCGCTCACAAATATTAATTTTCGCCTTTTATCTAAATTCAAGCAAGTAATAATGATTGGTAGAGAAAACTTAATAATTCAAAAGCAACAATTACAACTCTAATTACGGTTACTTAAAATACTTTTACTTCACTTGGAAAGATAGTCTCATATGTGATTTTCCCTTGCTATGATGACAAACAATAAAAGTGATAATTCATGAAGTATTAATGATGATCTTGCAACGATTCTAAATTGGATAACTTTATCTCTCGATCTCCATTATCCGTTTATCCCAAATCCTCTAGTCGTCTCCAACTTAGATGAAACTAGAATAACATAAAGTGCTAGAATCACGGTTGCTAATTCAAGAGGAGATCTTTCTCTCTTGGAATTATATTAAGATTTATGATACACTTTCAACGCTCCTCTCTCGAATCTCGCGGTGAAGTATAAATACGGAAGTTTGGTTAAAAACTACACGACTCCTCTCTCGAATATCGCCGTGCAAACAAACGTTCATCTAGCCCGACTCATCTCTCAAATTTTTGCCAAGCACTTTAAAGATGAAACTTAAACCAAAATCCCAAGAATAGATCATAAATTTAATAAAGATCAACATCAACACATTCACAAATTATAAATGAAAATCAAGTCATCATCACAACTAAGGTACTTCACACATGCAAGACTTAGGAATTTAGTTCATGAAGGAAGAGAGAAACCACAAATCAAAGTAGATCTTACTAGACATGATTTAGGAAATCAAAACGATGTAGGAACGTTTTTAGATTCAGATCTATCTCCTTAGTGATGGTTCAAGCCTCCTTGCTCCAAGCCCTAGCCGAATTTTTCCAAGAGGAAGAAGACCTCCAAGTTCTCTCTCTTTTTTCTTCTTTTCAGAATAATCCCTTTTTTGAATAATCTCCCCCCTTATTCCAGTAATTTCGTCCTCTTAACTCCCTTCCCAAAACTGAAGGGATGCCTCTTTTGGAATTTCATTTGGGCGCCTCTTTTGAAATTCAAAATCTGAATTTCGCCGCCACGTTACAACCTACTAATTTTCTGCGTTGCAACCTGTTTTCTGCATCAGCAATAAATGATCCGGTGCTTCCCCAACTTGAATCCTTTAACCAATCTAGATAGAAAACCATGGAAAATGACCGAAATCAGTCCAATATGGATTAATTAGATATTTAAACATTTTTTCTATAATTGGGGATTATTTTCCTCTTTTTTAATGAAAATTAGAATAAATTAAGTAGAGAAATAACTTCCTTTTGAGAAGTTATCACCCCCCCCCACACACTTAGTCAATTGCTAGTCCCTAGCAACGAAATAATCAATTCAAAACTTGAATAAAGAACTGATGAAATTGTGCAAACTCAGATAATCACACATCCTTAACAACAATTTAACTAAGGCATATTAATGAAATCCGCTTTACTCAATTGATAAGCCTATAAATCAACACGAATTCAATCATTCACAAATCCATTAGCTCGAATGAAAGGTAAAGCTCAAATAAAGTCATAAGTGTTGTGTGTGCTTTTCCTTAAAATTAGTTACTCCTAAACATCTTTTAACAGTGGATCTCCGCAACATAGGGAGGGATAAGAATAGCTAAATTATTGATTGAGCCTACACAAAGATCAGTAGTTCAAATGAGAGTAGAATTGACTTGGATAAGCGTTCAAGGCTAATGTTGATAGCAGAAAGACATTCCCTTAGTTCGTAATCTTAATAATTCACCAATTTATGGGGTTTATTGACATTTTTACTTTTTTTTTTAATTCGTAGTAGGGATCATTCCAAGTATAAGTGTACATACCTAGGCCACATATCACAATGATGCATTTTTTATATATATGTATATTTTTAATTTACTAGCATAGTAGGGATCATTCCAGGTATGTATACATATTGTTGGGGAAATGATTTCTCTTAACCCCTAGAAATGAGTTAAAGAAGAATTCTAAGAATGAAAAATAAGGCTAAGTAAATATGCGTCGAATAGTATTCGACGCAACGTCGAGATAAAGTTGACGTTTCTATCAGAATGAGTCGAAGTATCTCCAAGCAGAAGTCGACGTATCCTATGTCGACGTAGCTCTGACTTCTAGTCGACGTATCTTGAGAAGTCGACGCACCCTAGTCGACGCACCTTCCTTATTCTCCTCTCGACGTCCAGATAGGATGTATTCGACGCTTGCGTCGAATAGTAATCGACGCACGTCGATCTTTATGACAGAATTCAAAATCGCCAGATCTCTTTCCTTATCTTATAGATCTGATTGATATGGAATCAATTTATGTCTTATAGCCGTTCTGAATCTTTCTTTTCCTCTATTAGATTCTTGGCTAAATTGATTAAATCCTTTATGGACATTATTTGAAATCAGATTGAATACTTTCCTTCTATGGATATAACTGTTATGTAAATTTCTCTTTCTTTCTAATACTCTGCCTGCTAATTGATTACTCTCCTATAGTGTTATTTTAATGAACAGAGCTATAAATAACCAAGGAGGTCGGCAGAGAAAGGGGACCAGGTGATTCACCATTTTACATTTGAAAAGGAGGAAAAGCTCCCAAGTGATAAAGAGAGAATTGAGAAATAGTCCTGCAGCAATATTTCAAGCATTCTTCTTCTCCTGCTTCTGAAATCACTCTGCTGCAAATTCTGATAGCTCTCACATAAGAGGGAAAAGCTACAAATCTTCTTCTCTCTATAGAAGAAAGATTTAATTCACTACTTCTTGTGCTTCCAATCTTCTTGCTAGGAAGAAGATTCATTCTTGTTTTAAATACTTCTTTTCCTTTTTTTTATTTTCATTCTCACATATTGTAAAAGAGTTTTTAGAATCACTCTTCAAAAAATTCAGTTGTACTGGTTCTAAGAGTCTCCTTGTCAAAAGACTCAGTTCGTTCTAAGAGTCTCCTTATCAAAAGACTCAGGGTGGTTCTAAGAGTCTCCTTAGCAAAAGACTCAGTGCAAGATAGTGAATTCCTACCAAGGGGGTAGAAGAGTGGACTACCCAAAGTTTGGGGAACCACTATATTTTCTTGTGTTGTGCCGTGATTTCTTTTCTTGCATTTACTTTCTTTATTTGTTTAATTCTTGTTGGTGTGTGTGTGGAAGCTCTAATATGTGATCATACACACATATATATATATTTACTTTGCACAAAATATTTTAAATCTCTATTCACCCCCCTCTAGAGAATTCTAGTGAGGTTAACTGTGCACTTTCAATTGGTATCAGAGCTAGGTTGATCTAAAAAGGTTAACTCCTTGATCAAAAAGATCCTACCTCTTATTTATAAATATATATTTTTCTAACAATTATTTTTCACATGGCACAAATCAAAGATTATGCTTCCACCAGACCACCAATTTGCAACCATGAAAAGTTTGCACTTTGGAAAACAAGAATTAGAATTTATTTAAACTCTATTGATGATGAATTGTTTAATGTTATCTTGACAGGTCCCCCCAAGCCATTCAGAAAGGACTCAAGTGGAAAAGTGACTGAAACACTTGCTCCAAAAGCTGAGTGGACAGAGGAAGAAAAGAAAGCCCAAGGATATGATGCCAAGGCTATGAATATCCTAGTCTCAACCCTCTCAGATGAAATCTTCCAAAAGATTGCTTATTGCGAGTCAGCTAAGGAAGTATGGGAAGCTCTCACCAAAATGGTAGAGGGAAGTGCTGATGAGAAAAAGGATAGAAAGGCACTACTCATCTCTCAATATGAAAACTTTCAGAAGAAAGAAGGTGAAAGTGTTGCTGACATGTATGCCAGATTCAGCCTCATAGTGAATTAGTTGAAGACACTTGAAAAGGACATATCTCTCACTGAGATAAATGACAAACTGCTTACTTGCTTCCCTAGCTCTTGGGATTCAAGAATCTGGCCAATTAGAGACTCCAGAAGTCAAAGAGAAATTTCAACAGATGTCCTGTTGGGCAAATTAAAATCCTATGAACATCTGTTGAAGACAAGAGCTGAGAAAGAAGAGAAAGAAAAAACTCCCTCACTCTCAAAAGAAAAGAGTATTGCATTGAAGGCTGTTGAAGGTGAACCCTCTACAAGTGATGAGGAGCTGATCAGTCTGCTAGCCAGAAGGTTTAAAAAGTGGATTAAGTCAGAAGGATCCAGAGGAAGAGACTCAAAAACCAGGTATAATAAAACACCTACTAAAGAGATTATATGTTACTCTTGCAGGAAACCTGGACATATTGCACCTGAATGTCCTAAGGAGATCAGCAAAAAGAAAGATCTGAAAAGAACAGATCTACAGAAGAAAAAGAAGAAAGAGAAAGGTCTCATTACTCAATCATGGAGTGATTCAGAAACTGAAGAAAGTACCTCATCTGACAATGATCAAGAAGAGACCAAGCTGGAGGAAACCTGTTTGATGGCCACTGAGAAGCATGATGACACATCTATGGTAAATATACTTGATGATGTAGATTTATCTTCCACTGACTTCAAAAATAATTTCAAAGAATTCTGTTTAAATTTAATCAAATCTGAAAAAGGAATAGATGAACTAAGAAATGAATTAAAAACTCTCAAACAAGTGAACACACAGTATAATAACTATGAGCTCAATTTAGGACTCTTAGAAAAGGAATTAAACAAAATCTGTACAGAAAACCAAACACTAAGAAATGAGCTAGCAAAAGCAAAGTCCTTTGAAGATTCTCTAAATGGGAGAAGTCAGAAGCTCAAGAACATCTCTAAAAATCTTACTAATAGATTTAGACAAGTAGAAGATAATACTAACTTAGAACCAAAATCTCAATCACCTAGGAAATCTGTTTGGAGACATCCTATTCACTCCACTAGGGAAGGACACTTGACAGGAGAAAGATCACAGGAAAATCCAGAAACAACCACTGTCTTTAATAAAATTAATCCCATTATATATGAAGGAATCCTAGGAAGATATCCTCAAAAAAAAAAAAATCTAAACATACGTCAAATTCTTATCAACGTGCGTCGACTTGTAATCGACGCTTACACCAAAGTGCGTCGACTTCTACCCAACGCAACTTCTCTCATGCTTCGACTGAAAGAAAACGCAGAATAGAGAAAGCGTCGACTTCATATCGACGCAACCATAAACCTACGTTGAATACATATCGACGCAACCAATCAGACAGACATCTTTCCTCTACCAAACAACAATCTCAATCCATCTCCTTTTACTATGATCACTACTTCTGTAACATCACCAAAGAAAATTGGTATGATAAACCAATGCCCCTAAAGGAGGAAGGATATTCAGAAAAACCCACTTACTCTCTTACTAAATTTCACACTGATGGGAGAAAGGGACCCCAGCTCAGTAGGGTTCAAACTAATGTTTAAAATTTTATGTGCAGATGTATCACATCTCCAGGCTGGTGTGGTACTTGGACAGTGGATGCTCCATGCACATGACAGGATGCAAAAACCTGTTAATCAACTTTAAGGACAGACTTGGACCATCAGTAACTTTTGGAGACTCTAGCTGTGGCCAAACCAAGGGCTTTGGAGATTTCAAAGAAGGGAAAGTCACCTTCAAGAATGTGGCAGTAGTCAAAGGACTGAAGCACAATCTGATAAGTATAAGTCAGATATGTGAAAATGGTAAATATGAGGTAAAATTCACCACACTATTCTGCCATATTATTGATATCAAGACTGGTGCCACAGTACTCAATGGAATTAGAAAAGGAAAAGTATATGTAGTGGACTTTAGTTCCTCACCCACAGAAGTCTGTTTATTCAACAATATTATTGATAAAAGTGAACTATGACATAGGAGACTAGGTCATCTAAACTACAAAACAATTAGTAAACTAGCAAAGAATAACCTAGTCAGAGGCTTACCAAAAGGTAGGTACTCTAAGAATTCTCCATGCAGACCTTGCCAACTAGGAAAACAAACCAAATCATCCTTCAAACCAATTGGTAAGGATGACTCTCCCAGGGTCCTTTACTTACTACACATGGATCTCTTTGGTTCCATCTCCACTCAGAGCTT
This sequence comes from Dactylorhiza incarnata, assembly GCA_033032865.1. NCBI lineage: Eukaryota > Viridiplantae > Streptophyta > Magnoliopsida > Asparagales > Orchidaceae > Dactylorhiza > Dactylorhiza incarnata. The sequence continues at coordinate 2,565,640 of JAWHQI010000321.1, read as the reverse complement.
AGGTGGAAAATCCTATACCCTAGTAATTGTGGATGACTACTCTAGATTCAGCTGGGTATTCTTTCTAAGGGCTAAGTCTGAAACCCACAAGACTCTCTCAAGATTCATAAAACAAATTCAATCTGAACTCAATAGTCAGGTTTCCATAATCAGAAGTGATCATGTGATTGAATTTGAAAATCAGTTTATGAGTAGTTTCTGTGATGATATAGGTATCAAACAAAGTTTTTCAGCCCCTAGAACTCCTCAGCAAAATGGAGTTGCTGAAAGAAAGAATAGGACTTTAATAGAATCAGGAAGGACCTTACTTGTAGAATCAGGTTTGCCAAAAATTTTATGGGCTGAAGCAGTCAGCACTGCCAACTATGTTCTAAATAGAAGCCTAATACACAAAACTAAATCAAAAACTCCATATGAGCTCCTGAAAGGAAAAAACACCCATAGTTAAATATTTTAAGATCTTTGGATGTGCTTGTTTTATCCTAAATAATGGAAAGGATCATCTTGCCAAGTTTGACAAGAAATCTGATGATGGAATATTTTTGGGATATTCAGCATCTAGTAAAGCCTATAGGTGCTATAACAAGAGAACTCTTAAAATTGAAGAGTCTATGCACATTATTTTTGATGAAACTAACATACTGTTTAAGGGGGAGGGAACTCCCACCAGCTCTTTTCCACAGGAAAGCAGCAGCATAGAAACACAGCTTGAACAACTGGTTCTAGAGAACACAGATAATGGAAAAGAAAACAAGATAAAGGAATCAAGTGAGGAATCTGAACAAGAACATGAAGAAGATTCAGAAAAGAGCATGCAAAACCAACTCCCATAAGAGAACATGGTTCAGGAAGGCCAGGTGGACATTGACCCTATCACCAATGAGGAAGAAGAACATTTGACAAGTCCAGGCAGGACAAGGGTCAATTTAAAAGATCATCCACAAACTCAAGTAATTGGAGACCCCAATACAGGAGTAAGAACAAGACACCAGGTCTCCACTGGGGTGATGCTCCAATGCTTCCTATCACAAGTTGAACCAAAGAAGTTTGAGGAAGCAAATTATGATCCTCACTGGATTATGGCCATGCAAGAAGAACTAGGCCAATTCGAGAGAAATAAAGTATGGAATTTAGTGGAAAGACCAAGAAACTACCCAGTGATTGGCACAAAATGGGTATATAGAAACAAATTAGATTCCACTGGAGTAATTGTCAGGAACAAGACAAGACTTGTAGCACAAGGATATAGACAAGAAGGAATAGACTACAATCAAACTTTTGCTCCAGTAGCCAGACTAGAAGCAATTAGGCTCTTTCTTGCCTATGCAGCTTTCATGTAGATGAAAGTATATCAGATGGATGTCAAGAGTGCTTTTCTGAATGGTGACCTTCAAGAAGAGGTATATGTGGAGCAACCACCAGGTTTTGTTAATCCCTCCTCTCCTAACTTTGTTTATAAACTCAACAAAGCACTATATGGCCTTAAGCATGCTCCTAGAGCTTGGTATGAAACTCTCTCTAACTTTCTTTTGGAAAATTCCTTTGAAAGAGGAAAAGTAGACAAGACACTCTTTACTAGAACCCATAAAAACCAACTTCTTCTTGTTCAAATATATGTAGATGATATCATATTTAGTTCAACTCATCCTAAACTGTGTAAAAGATTTGCTAATCTCATGCAATCTAAATTTGAAATGAGTAGTATGTGAGAACTCTCATATTTCTTAGGATTACAAGTAAAATAAAGTAGTGAAGGAATCTTTATCTCACAATCAAAGTATACTAAAGAGCTAATCAAGAAGTTTGGTATGGAATCAGCCTCCTCTATGAAAACCCCCATGGCAACAAATGTCATTATAGAAAAGGATGATAAGGGAAAATCAATAGATCAAAAGACATATAGGGCAATCATAGGATCCCTTCTATATCTCACTGCTAGCAGACCTGACATTATGTTTGCAACTTGCATATGTGCTAGATTTCAGGTTGATCCAAAAGAATCCCATCTCACCTCTGTAAAAAGGATTCTTAGATACCTAAAGGGAACTCCTGAACTAGGTCTATGGTATTCAGCAGAAACCAACTTTGAATTAATAGGTTTCTCAGATGCAGACTATGCTGGATGTAGGGTTGATAGAAAAAGCACATCTGGCACTTGCCAATTCCTAGGTGATAGATTAATCTCATGGTTTAGTAAGAAACAAACCTCAGTCTCAACCTCAACAGCAGAAGCTGAATATATAGCTGCTGGGAGCTGTTGTTCACAAATCTTGTGGATGCAAAATCAGCTTCTTGACTACAAACTGGAAGTCAATAACTCTAAGATTTATTGTGATAACTCTAGTGCTATATCTATAACATCTAACCCAGTCCTTCATAGTAGAACCAAACACATAGAGATCAGACATCACTTCCTTAGAGACAATGTAGAAAAAGGTAAGATAACCTTAGAATATATACCCACAGAAAGTCAAAGAGCAGACATGTTTAGAAAACCCTTGGATGAAACCAAGCACAACTACTTCATAAACACCTTAGGAATGCTTGATGGAAGCTTGTAAACACCATTGTTAGGGAACTCTAAAGAAATCAGACAATCTAAGAAAATTTCCTGCAGATACGTCGAATACATATCGACGCTCCGTCGAGACAAACTCGACGCTGACACCGATTTCCATCAGACAAAGTTACGTCGATCCTTTATCGACGCACCGTCGAATTCATATCGACGCAAGAATATGATCACATCGATAGAACTCCAGGCTGGCCAATCTCCACGGAGCACCGACTCTATATCGACGCAAACGTCGACATCCATTCGACGTAACGACGACTTCAGGTTAAAATTAGAATCAAATCCTTACTTCCTCTTCTGACGATTGGATTACCTTGATTTCTGTTTCCCTTCTCGACGTTTCATCTTCTTTAAATAATACTTCTTATTTCATAACACATAGCTTTCTGAACCCGCCAAAACTTTGTCTTCTACCTCTCTCTCTTTCTGCTTCAATGGCGCCCACTCCTGGTCAATCTGCCCTTATCAAAGCGATGAACGATGCTCTGGAAAATCTTCTCAACGACTTCCAGACACGTCTAACCAACTTCTCCAATGAATATGCCAATATGATCACCACCTGTGAAGCCAAATTGGCCACCCTATCTGCCTCTCTTCCTGAGCTTCATGCTCTTCTTCGAGAAGAACCTCTGTCGCCACAAAGGTTTACATCCTTCCTGAAAGATATAAACCAGGGGGAGAGTTGCTCCAGAAACCCCTCTTGCTAGGTCCTTGATCTCACTTAAAGCTCATGTTTAACTCTCTTCTCCCCAACTCTAAGTATTCTCTCTAACTATTACTCCAATTCCATTATAGGCTCCACTCCTCTCAAATCACTTCGACTACACCTTCATCAAACATTTTGGTGAATCCTCCTCTTACAACACTGAAGGGGAGCATGCTGTGGATTCAGCATTCAGAATTGATGACCCATATAACCAGGGGAGATTCCTGTAGTAAAGAACCCAGAAATCCAGGGGGAGGAAGAAGCAGTCACCTCTGATGATTGGAATGGACAGATGTGGATTGATGCACCCTTATGTGAGGAGGAACTTCAACATCACTCCCCTGGCTTCTCTGCCAGTTACATCAAGCTGAAGACACCTATACTTGAGGACATCCCTACAAAAGAGCTTGGAGGAGACAATCATCCCTCAGCAGAGATCATTCTACCTGAAGTCATTCTGCCTTCTATTGCAGAACAGACTCCTCTTCTTGATATAGTTCCCTCTCCACCCAAAGAGAAAACTCATTCTCCTTCATCTCCACCTCTATCTCTACCTCCACTTCAACCTTCTTCTCTAACTCCTCTGCTACCTCTACCTCCACAAGTAGCAAGCCTCTCTAAACAGATCCTACCTAGGCAAAGTCCAGGAGGACAGATGAAAAGGAAAAGAGAAGCCATTCCCTACTGGCAAAACTTCTCCAAAGAAGAAAGGAGAGAGTATGCAAAAGAAAGGAAGTATAGAAAAGCATGTGAGGAAATAAAAAGATTTCAAAAGATGCCTATTATCACCCCTAACAGCCCTGTGAAGGAGTTCCATGACCCTGACATGGAAAAGAGGCATGAAGAGATACGAGAAAGAGAACTGTATGAATATGAAGCAGCTAGGAAAGAAGTGGAAGATAAAAGGAATGCCTGGATAGAAAAGATCAACAAGGGAATGACTAAAGAACAAATTCTTGCTGAATCTTCTATCAGAATTCCAAAGAGGTTGTTTGATATTGAAGCTTATCAAAAGAAAAACCCTCAGGCAGGGATCATTCTAGAAAAAGGTCAAATACACAAGAAGGGTGTAGGGTGTACAGAAGATACTTACATTCCCTACAAGAAGCCCAACAGACCTGTAAAATTAGACAAATGGCATGCCTCACCCTGGAAAGGGAAAGGAAAAATGGCTGACATTCCTGAGAAGCAGCAATCAGAAAAGAAAACAAAATATAGGCCCAAGGTTGATAACAAGGGACCACCTGAGATCAAGCCTACTGAAAAGAAAGTTCAAAACATTACAATTGAGATGATTGATGAAAAGGCAGCAATCATTACCAGCAAAGGCTACTCCATAAATGACACAATCCATGATGGTGATAAACTATTGGAAAATCTGCATACAATCATCAGGAATGTCCAGGAACGACCTGATAGAGCCAGGGGCTACATTTTTTATGCTATTGAAAACTTATCTAGGAAACTTTATTCTGCTTTTGTCAACTTCATGTACAGAAAGAAGTTTCTGGTTTAATTCTTGTGAAAAACAAATGTTTGTCATATGCTTTCTTATTCCAATTTCTCTTCTGATTGTTTAATATATTTCTTATCTTTACAAATGCTGTGAAGTATTAATTATATGCTTTGCTATGTTAATTATATGCTAAATACAATTTCTCTCTAAATAGGGTTAAGATAAATAGGGGGAGATTGTTGGGGAAATGATTTCTCTTAACCCCTATAAATGAGTTAAAGAAGAATTCTAAGAATGAAAAATAAGGCTAAGTAAATATGTGTCGAATAGTATTCGACGCAACGTCGAGATAAAGTCGACGTTTCTATCAGAATGAGTCGAAGTAGCTCCAAGCAGAAGTCGACGTATCCTATGTCGACGTAGCTCTGACTTCCAGTCGACGTATCTTGAGAAGTCGACGCACCCTAGTCGACGCACCTTCCTTATTCTCCTCTCGACGTCCAGATAGGATGTATTCGACGCTTGCGTCGAATTGTAATCGACGCACGTCGATCTTTATGACAGAATTCAAAATCGCCAGATCTCTTTCCTTATCTTATAGATCTGATTGATATGGAATCAATTTATGTCTTATAGCCGTTCTGAATCTTTCTTTTCCTCTATTAGATTCTTGGCTAAATTGATTAAATCCTTTATGGACATTATTTGAAATCAGATTGAATACTTTCCTTCTATGGATATAACTGTTATGTAAATTTCTCTTTCTTTCTAATACTCTGCCTGCTAATTGATTACTCTCCTATAGTGTTATTTTAATGAACAGAGCTATAAATAACCAAGGAGGTCAGCAGAGAAAGGGGACCAGGTGATTCACCATTTTACATTTGAAAAAGAGGAAAAGCTCCCAAGTGATAAAGAGAGAATTGAGAAATAGCCCTGCAACAATATTTCAAGCATTCTTCTTCTCCTGCTTCTGAAATCACTCTGCTGCAAATTCTGATAGCTCTCACATAAGAGGGAAAAGCTACAAATCTTCTTCTCTCTATAGAAGAAAGATTTAATTCACTACTTCTTGTGCTTCCAATCTTCTTGCTATGAAGAAGATTCATTCTTGTTTTAAATACTTCTTTTCCTTTTTTTTATTTTCATTCTCACATATTGTAAAAGAGTTTTTAGAATCACTCTTCAAAAAATTCAGTTGTACTGGTTCTAAGAGTCTCCTTGTCAAAAGACTCAGTTGGTTCTAAGAGTCTTCTTATCAAAAGACTCAGGGTGGTTCTAAGAGTCTCCTTATCAAAAGACTCAGTGCAAGATAATGAATTCCTACCAAGGGGGTAGAAGAGTGGACTACCCAAAGTTTGGGGAACCACTATATTTTCTTGTGTTGTGCTGTGATTTCTTTTCTTGCATTTACTTTCTTTATTTGTTTAATTCTTGTTGGTGTGTGTGTGGAAGCTCTAATCTGTGATCATACATATATATATATATACTTTGCACAAAATATTTTAAATCTCTATTCACCCCCCCTCTAGAGAATTCTAGTGAGGTTAACTGTGCACTTTCACATATACTTAGGCCCATATCACTATGAATCTCAACCTTTTTTTTTGAAATTAAACACCCATAAAATAGCTAATATACTAAGACATAACTAGTAAGAATATTGAGAAGGTAAGCGTGGAATAATACGTATCAACATGAAAAGAGTTCAAGCACAAAGATTGTAGTGGAGGGTCAAAATGGTTTAACTACATAAACCCATGCTTCAGCCAACATCGCTAACTCAGTTTTTACTCACCCATTCCCATAATATCTTAGAAAGCCATATCAAAAGCTATGTGTTGAAGTAAACTCTTTTAAGGAAAAATGTGCCTAAATCAGACTTAAGAGCGCTTTACCAAAAAATTCTCACTAATTTCAAATTCTGTAACTGAAATCGTTTGATTAACCGACCATACCACTCGATTATCCTTGGATAACAAGAATGTCCTATAGGTTAAATTGCAAAAACAAAGACGGAGTTATTGAGTTCGCATATATAAATAAATAAGTCCTTATCCAAGCAGTAGGGGTTGAACTCTACCCACCCCCACACTTAAACCATTGCTAGTCTCTAGCAACTATATTAATGAAAAAGTAGAGGAGAAAAGTAAATGATAATTTAACGATACTAGAAGGAAGAACAATGTGAAAGCAAATACTCCCCTCATATCTTTCTGCGTGTTTCATTGCAAGCTCCCAAAGAAGTCATAGTCCATAAGTTCTTCGTTCGACTCATTGCCGGCAAGGATAACAAGGCTTGTAGGAGTTCATTAAATCTGCAAAGAGCATCACGAAACCAAACACAAGCATAACCATAATAAAGTAGCATTGTATGGAGAGGAATAAACGTTAGCCCTGGACACTTGACTTAGTCAACATGTCTTAGCAAATCTCTTGATCAACGAAGGTAAGGCAATGCAAGTTATAATGTAAACAGGATAAGAGAAAAACATGCAATACTGGAGCAGTAACATTAAAGACATGTTGTCCACAAACATAATCAAACAAAAATCAGTCAAAAGTAAGCATAATATCCACTTCCAGTTCAAAAGAAAGCTAGGATAACTGAACAGCTACCGCCTACTCGCTGCCGTCTTCCTCCATCTCGTCTTCATCCTCCTCGGGCTCTTCGTCATCTTCATCGTCATCCTTCTTGTCTTCATCCTCCTCGAGTTCTTCGTCATCGTCATCGTCATCCTCACTATTAGACACGGCATCATCACTGTCATCCTCTACATAGGAAGTATCCAACCTTTCCTGACCTTTAGTCATCAAATAGCCTCTTTTGTCAAAGTTATTGGAGTAGAGATAACTTGGGATCGGCATGGGGAGTTTAGCCTTGTACATGAGCTGAGCGAGCACATTACAGATGTAATCTTGTCGGGCATCAAAATAACAATGCTCATATCGTTGGTACGTCTTCATGTACTCTATATCCTGCATAATTAGAATGCTAGCCTGATCTTGGTTGCCTTCATTTAGAGTGATTGACTCCGGGATCCGGGAGGTGGCCTTGTGTATTGCCCCAGGAGAACTGATTTCATTCTTTCTTTTTTCTTCTTCGGAGACTCGTCCGGGACCTTAATGTTCTTCTCTATCATCGTCACCGTGATATGATGACCCACCCGTGCAACTGCGTCTCTTCCCCTTACCTCTACACCTGCACCCTTGCACAACTCGGTAATCAATGTGGGGAACCATAGGTGCTTTGCCTTGTCTTCCCTTATCTTCTTCCGGATGCTATCATGCACTAACTGGCCAACATTAAACTTTATTCCCTTTAGGATACCATAAATGAGGGAGATACGCTCGAAGGAAACAACGTTTGCGTGCCTTGTGGGCAAGATACTTGCATTAATAAACAGTAGCCACACCTTCGCTTCTCGAGATAAACACTGGGACCTCAATGCCTTCTTTGATTTTAATACCCAATCCAACTTCATACCAACACACACTACTGCAGCGATTTCTTCCAGTGTGGTTGTGGGCTGCACTACCTCATACGGATTAAGCTCATTGTCATGCAATTCGAACAGTTCATTTATAGCTTTGGGGGAAAAATTTATCATGCGGCCACGAACCAAAATGTTGTCTCCCTCGGTGAACCTTGCATTAGCATAAAACTCATAGACCCACTGATAAACAACCTCACATCTTGGGTGGCATAAACTTTCCCAACCTAATTTGTGGATTAGGTCTTCATATGCTATTCTCTAACCTCGAAACTCCATTTTGAATCCCCTTTCATGTATAAACGGTATGGATTGGAGGGTTTCACAGAGCTGTTGCGCCTCATTGTTTACAAACTTAGCATCACCCTTGTGAGCCACGACTTTCCCTTTCACCCTCTTCCCCTTTCCTTTTGATGACATTTCTTCACCCAAAAGAGAAAAAAGAAAATAAACAATAAGACCTAAAGGGTCGCAAACACCATAGCAAAAAGCATAGCAAAATGGTATTCGGCACAGGAACCGGAAGGTGCTCCATGTGTTACCTAATGATTCGTAGTCGAGACGCTGGAGTGAGAGATCAAGTGCAGCCCTCGAGGTTGGTGGAGGAAATCGACGCCGGGACGCCACTGATCGTCGTGAGGTCCGCTCGCGAAGACGCCCCCCTCGCTGTGCAGTGTTCGCTACCTCGAAGTCCCCCTTCCGTTGCGCGCGTGCCCTAACTTGCAAAAATTCGGGTCTGGCGCTATATGATACTGCAACAAATGGTGGCCGGTTCAACTGGACCGGCGCCAGCCTTTCATTTTTAAATGAAACTGGAAACAGGCGACCGGTTCAACTGAACCGGCGCCCGCCTTTTTATTTCAATCGCTCCCACCGAGGCTAGCCGGTTGCAACGCGTGATTTGCCTGCGTTGCAACACGAAATCCGAACTGCCAAAATTTAAAACTACCACCGAGGCTAGCCGGTTGTAACGCACAAATTTTTTGCGTTGCAACCAAATTTCTGGAAAATTTCTTTTCTGAAATCTCTTACTACCACGATCTACTTTGCATTCTCCTACCATTGTTTTCTGAGTTCCGGTGCAGATTTTCTCTCTTCGATCACCTATTTTCCTTAAATTGATAAAGAAAAACATAAAATAAATAAACATAACTAAAAGCGATAGAAAATAACGGAGATGATGGGTTTCCTTCCACCTAGCGCCTCGTTTAAAACGTCTCGGCCGGACGCTTTCCCTATTGCGTTTTCATCTGAAGGTTAATACCATCGCCTCGCGCTGGTCACTACCTTCATAATACTCTTTCAACCTTTGTCCATTTACTTTAAACTTGGATCCGTCTCTCTCATTACAAATCGTGATTACTCCAAACGGTTGTACCTCCTCCACCCAAAAAGGTCCAGACCATCGTGACTTTAATTTTCCCGGGAATAATCTCAATCGTGAGTTATACAGGAGGACGAGCTGCCCTTTTTTGAACTCCTTTCTTCGCAACCTCAAATCATGCCATTTCTTCGTCCTTTCCTTGTACAACCTAGCATTTTCATACGCGTTAGATCTGATTTCCTCCAGTTCGTTCAAATGAAAAAGTCTGTTCTTGCCCGCTTCTTGGAGATCGAAATTCAGCCTTTTTATTGCCCAATATGCTTTGTGCTCCAATTCGACTAGAAGATGGCATGATTTGCCACAGATCATTTTATACGGGGTTAGGCCAATCGAGGTTTTAAATGCCGTCCTATATGCCCATAATGCCTCGTTTAGTTTTTGTGACCAATCCTTACGAGTTGCGCTTACTGTTTTTTCTAGGATTGATTTTATCTCTCTATTAGAAACTTCAGCCAAACTATTTGTTTGAGGATGGTACGCAAGGGCGACTTTGTGAGTGACTTCATATTTTTTTAGGAGCGATTTAAATTGAGTATTACAAAAATGTGCTCCACCGTCACTTATTATGGCTCTGGGTGTACCGAATCTAGAAAAAATATTAGCCTTAAGAAATTTTAGTACAACCATAGCATCATTCTTCGGCGTGGCTATAGCTTCTATCCACTTCGAGACGTAATCCACAGCTAAAAGTATATAAAGATTTCCATTTGAGTTTACAAATGGGCCCATGAAATCTAGTCCCCACACATCGAAGACCTCCACCTCTAGAATATTAGTCATTGGCATGCTATCCCATCGATTGATGTTTCCCGTTCTTTGACATCTATCACAACATTTTGTGAACCTATGAGCGTCCTTAAATAGTGTTGGCCAATAGAAACCAACCTCTAAGACTTTTATTGTCGTTCTCTCTCCCATAAAGTGTCCACCATAAGGGGACGCGTGACATTTTGCTAGGATACCTTGTACTTCTACCTCCGGGATGCATCTGCGGATCACTTGGTCAGCACAAATCTTAAATAGATATGGATCATCCCAGATGTAAGATTTCACCTGGTGGAGAAACCTTTTTCTTCGTTGATAGTCCATGTCTGAGGAAAATACATTGCTCACTATGTAGTTCACAATGTCTGCATACCATGGCATACTCGCCTCAGATATTGCCAGCAACCTCTCATCAGGAAAGTTCTCTCTAATCTCTATGTCCGTCCACATCTTTCTCACACTCATACTCCAGACGTGATAGGTGGTCTGCTACCGGATTATCCTCTCCCTTACGATCCTTAATCTCTAAGTCGAACTCTTGCAAGAGGAGAACCCACCTAATCAGTCTAGGTTTAGCGTCTTTTTTCTCCACTAAAAATCGAATCGCTGCATGGTCCGTATAAACAATCACCTTAGAAGCTACCAAGTAGGAACGAAATTTGTCAAAAGCAAAAATGACTGCTAATAACTCCTTCTCGGTAGTTGTGTAGTTTACTTGTGCATCAATCAACGTCTTGCTAGCATAGTTGATTGTGTAAAAGATCTTGTCACGCACTTGTCCTAAAACCGCGCCCACAGCAAAGTTGCTAGCATCGCACATAATGGTGAATGGTAAAGACCAATCGGGTGAAATAATAATGGGTGAAGAAATCAGACTTTGCTTCAAAGAATGAAAGGCGGCTAGACATTCCTCATCAAAGTTAAAATGTGAATCTTTTTCTAATAAATGACTTAGTGGTTTAGAGATTTTAGAAAAATCCTTAATGAAACGACGGTAGAAGCCGGCGTGTCCTAAAAATCTTCGCACTCCCTTAACATTAGTTGGTGGGGGTAATTTCTCTATAACCTCTGTCTTTGCCCGATCTACTTCCAATCCCTTCTTTGACACCTTGTCCTAAAACAACTCCTTCTTTGACCATAAAGTGACATTTTTCCCAATTTAGGATCAAATTGGTTTGAATGCACCTATCCAAAGCTTTCTTCAACACTTTCAGACATTCATCAAACGATCTCCCAAATACTGAAAAATCATCCATAAAGACCTCGATGCCCGCATCAATCAGATCAGTAAAAATAGCGATCATGCAGCGCTGGAATGTGCCAGGAGCGTTACACAATCCAAAGGGCATTTTCCTAAATGCAAGTGTCCCAAAAGGACAGGTGAAGGTAGTCTTCTCCTGATCCTCGGGAGCTACCATGATTTGATTATACCCCGAGTAACCATCTAAGAAACAGAAATACTCATTTCATGCTAACCTATCAAGAACCTGATCGAGGAATGGAAGTGGGAAATGATCTTTCCTAGTCGCTTTATTCAACTTTCGATAATCCATACAAATCCGCCATTCAGTTACCGTTCTAGTGGGGATCAACTCGTTGCTCTCATTCTTAACTACCGTAATGCCCCCCTTCTTTGGCACACATTGAACAGGACTTACCCACCGGCTGTCAGAGATAGGATAAATAATACCCCCATCCAACCATTTGATTATCTCCTTCTTGACCACTTCTTTCATTGGTGGGCTAAGTCTTCGTTGGTGTTCAACTGACTCTTTTGCTTCTTCCTCTAAAAGAATTTTGTGCATACAAATTGAGGGACTTATCCCTCTAATATCTGCAATGGTCCAACCCATTGCCCCCTGATACTCACGAAGAACCTCAAGCAATTTCTCTTCATTTTCCTTAACTAAAGATGTATCAATGATAACCGGTAGTGTGTTATCCTCACCTAGAAAAACATACTTTAAGTTTTCGGGTAGCGGTTTCAATTCAAGCGTAGGTGGCTCTATGATAGAAGGCTTCATGACCTTAGACTCACTTGGTCTACTTATTAACTCAAACATGTTAGCATTTGGTATATGCTCATAAATACTTAAAGCTTCTACAGTTTCCGTTAAGTCTGTGTCCTCTTCTATTTCTTCATTTGTTAACACACTCAGGATTTTATGCTCCCAATAATTCTCATCATACATCATACATGTAGGTGCCTTCACTTCCTCAATGGAGAAACACTCCTCCTTATCATCCGGAAATTTCATAGCCTTGAGGATGTTGAATGTCACATTCTCATCATTGACTCTCATCGTAAGCTCACCCTTCTGGACGTCAATGAGTGTTCGTCCGGTGGCCAAGAATGGTCTCCAAGAATGATGGGGACATCCTTGTCCTCATCCATATCAAGTACCACAAAATCGGCGGGGAAGATGAATTTATCCACCTTAACCAACACGTCCTCTACAATTCCCTTGGGAAATGCTAGAGACCTATCAGCCAACTGTAGAGTCAGAGATGTAGGTGTGATCTTCCCTAAACCAAACTTCATATAGATAGATAATGGCATCAGGTTGATGCTCGCCCCAAGGTCACATAGGGCTCTCCCAACAAAGTTTAAACCGATAGAACAAGGAATTGTGAAGCTACCGGGGTCCTTAAGCTTGGGTGGCATCTTCTTCTGCAATATAGCACTACACTCCTCAGTCAACGCCACTATCTCTTTATCAACAAATTTTCTTTTCTTTGCCAAGATATCCTTCATAAACTTGGCATAACTTGGCATTTGCTCAAGAGCCTCAGCAAATGGGATATTTATGGTTAACTTTTTGAAAATCTCCATAAACTTTTGGAATTGTATGTCAAGTTTGGATTTAGCAAGTCTAGACGGAAATGGGGGTAGTGGATAGACTACTTCTTTCTTTTGATTTAATTTCTCTTTTTGTTTCTCTCCCACCTCATTTTTCTTACCCAACTCATCCTTCTCTAATATGCTCGACTCACTTGGCTTCTTACTCGTCTCTTCGTCCCTAACTCTCTCAAGCAACCCCTCCCCGCTTGGGATCTCTACACCACTCCTTAGTGCAATAGCTTTGCAATGATTATTATGATTATCTTTTGTTGGATTGGGTGTGGTATCAGAAGGTAGAGTTCCAATGGGCCTTTGACTTAATGAATTTGCAAGTTGACCCATAGTAGTTTCTAGTGATCTTAACGATGATTCTATTCCTACCATTTTTGAGTCATACTTTTGGAACATGCCTAAGATAAACTCATCAGTCATCTTTTTTTGGTTTACTTGTTGGGGTTGAGAGTTGTTATTGATAGTTAGTTGATTCATATTTTGATTAAAATCTTGTGGTTGACTAATCCCTTGATTATTCTTCCAGGAAAAATTTGGATGATTTCGCCACTCGGGGTGATAATGATTGGCAAATCCTGGCGGAATTTGTCTTGGTTGCCCTCCCACATAATTTGCTTCTTCAGTTATTTGATTTAGTTGTTCAACTGTGAGCGGGGCACTAGTTGTAGGGGTTGAAAGCGAATCTAATCTTTTGTTAATTAAATTGAACTGCGATGCCATCTGAGCGGCCAAAGAAGTGATTTGGTCCACCTGATGGACTCTTGCTGGATTGCTATTAGTTTGTCTCTCGTATGCTTGATAATTATTGGATGTTAAGTCTTCTAAAATAGCATATGCATCTTCAGGATACTTCTTCATTAATGAGCCCCCAGCGGCTCCATCGACTAAAATCATGGTTGCAGTTTGCAGCCCATTGTAAAATGTGGACACCTGCTGGTGTTGGTGCAACCCATGAAGGACATTTTCTCAATAGCTCTTTAAAACGCTCCCATGCGTCGTAAAGAGTTTCCCCATTACCTTGTAAAAATGTTGTGACATATCTTTTCAGCTTTGCAGTCTTAGAGGGTGGAAAATATTTGTTCAGGAACCTATCGACTAGTTCGTCCCATGTGGTGATACACTCATGTGGTAACGAGTCTAACCAATCCTTAGATCTACCCTCTAAGGAGAACGGAAATGCTCTCAACAGGATTGCATCTTCCGATGCTCCATTGAACTTAAACATATCGCAAATTGCTAAGAAGGTTCGTAAGTGGGAATTTGCATCTTCATGACCTAGACCCCCCAAACTTATTGTTTTGCACTTGTTGCATAATTAGTAGGTCCATTTTAAAATTGTTAGCAGCAATTGCTGGTCGAGCAATGCTGAAGTGCAAACCTTCCCTTAGAGGTGTGTTATACTCGTGACAAGTCATACGTGGTGGTGCTGACGGTTGGACATTTTGATCCGCCTGACCATCATTATTATTATTAGCATTATTTGGTGCAGGGATATCCATCGCAGGATGAATAATATTGACAGCTCTAAAGTCTCTCCTATTTTGTCTACAGGTACGCTCAATTTCGGAGTTCAAAGGTAATAGTTCTACTTGCCTATATCTGGACATACACCGACCAGTACTCAAATAGACAAATAAATTAAAACAAATAACACGAACAAACAAATGCTTGATCTCTAAGTACTAAGGTTTCACAAATATTGTGAGAAATAAAACACTAAATTAGCGCGCTTCCCCGGCAACGGCGCCAAGAACTTGGTACGCCCGCAAAAGGTGTATATAAATACGCAAGTGCACGTACCGTACAAGTAATAAAATGATGAGAAAGTGATCGTTCCCACGAGGAAGTACTTAACTTAGCGCTCACAAATATTAATTTTCGCATTTTCTCTAAATTCAAGCAAGTAATAATGATTGGTAGAGAAAACTTAATAATTCAAAAGCAACAATTACAACTCTATTTACGGTTACTTAAAATACTTTTACTTCACTTGGAAAGATAGTCTCACATGTGATTTTCCCTTGCTATGATGACAAACAATAAAAGTGATAATTCATGAAGTATTAATGATGATCTTGCAACGATTCTAAATTGGATAACTTTATCTCTCGATCTCCATTATCCGTTTATCCCAAATCCTCTAGTCGTCTCCAACTTAGATGAAACTAGAATAACATAAAGTGCTAGAATCACGGTTGCTAATTCAAGAGGAGATCTCTCTCTCTCTCTTGGAATTATATTAAGATTTATGATACACTTTCAACGCTCCTCTCTCGAATCTCGCGATGAAGTATAAATACGAAAGTTTGGTTAAAAACTACACGACTCCTCTCTCGAATATCGTCGTGCAAACAAACGTTCATCTAGCCCGACTCATCTCTCGAATTTTTGCCAAGCACTTTAAAGATGAAACTTAAACCAAAATCCCAAGAATAGATCATAAATTTAATAAAGATCAACATCAACACATTCACAAATTATAAATAAAAATCTAGTCATCATCACAACTAAGGTACTTCACACATGAAAGACTTAGGAATTTAGTTCATGAAGGAAGAGAGAAACCACAAATCAAAGTAGATCTTACTAGACATGATTCAGAAAATCAAAACGATGTAGGAACGTTTTTAGATTCAGATCTATCTCCTTAGTGATGGTTCAAGCCTCCTTGCTCCAAGCCCTAGCCGAATTTTTCCAAGAGGAAGAAGACCTCCAAGTTCTCTCTCTTTTTTCTTCTTTTCAGAATAATCCCTTTTTTGAATAATCTCCCCCCTTATTCCAGTAATTTCATCCTCTTAACTCCCTTCCCAAAACTGAAGGGATGTCTCTTTTGGAATTTCATTTAGGCGCCTCTTTTGAAATTCAAAATCTGAATTTCACCGCCACGTTACAACCTGCTAATTTTCTGTGTTGCAACCTGTTTTCTGCATCAGCAATAAATGATCCGGTGCATCCCCAACTTGAATCCTTTAACCAATCTAGATAGAAAACCACAGAAAATGACCGAAATCAGTCCAATATAGATTAATAAGATATTTAAACATATTTTCTATAATTGGGGATTATTTTCCTCTTTTTTAATGAAAATTAGAATAAATTAAGTAGAGAAATAACTTCCTTTTGAGAAGTTATCAGTTGCCGCTATGATTCAAAGTGAAAGATTTGGTTGAACTGGATTGACATGAGTAAATTCTTGATATCACGTTCGCCAGTTTAGTGAATATTTTATTCTGAATGTCATAAATTATGATGCATTCAAGTCAAAGTGGGAGAATGTTAGAAATTTTCCATTGAGAGGACTCGATTCATTGAGACGTCCCGGTGAAGTCATACGCGAATATTAGAATCTATTTGGACTCCTATGAGCGTGCGTTAGTTTAGTCGCACGAACGATTGAAATATGTGAAAGGCGGGTTAGACCGTCTCGTATTTTCAATCATTTTTTGGCAGGGTTGTAAAATCCAATTAATCTGTTAATATTAATATAGTTTTGTATGTTCTGTTTAGTCCCACACCGCCTGTGGTGTTTTCGGACTCTCCCCCTACTCTATATGTATGACCCAAAGGGTCCTCTTTTACATTCAATATACAAGATTAATTGATTGCCTCTCAAGTTTAACATGGTATCAGAGACAAGTTATGTCTAAATTTTTTCTTTCGCTCGCACGCTCGTTCACCTCTAGTCCGCTGCTCGCTCGACCCGTGCTTTCTCCGCTGACCGCATCCTGCACCGCTCGGCCTGGCCGCTCTGCCTGTCGTGCTCGCGCGACCTGCTCCAGCCCGCTAGCGTCCTGTCCGCTCCAGCTCGCAAGCCCTACCAGTGACCCGCCCCAACCCGCCAACGACCTACTTCAGCCCGCCAGCGACCTGCATGCGGCCTTCTTGCCCGCCAGCGACCTGCATGCGACCTGCATGCGGCCTTCCTGCCCGCCAACGCCCTGTTTTTTTATAAGTCTGTCCGCTCTGCCACCCTCGCTCGCGTGACCTGCTCCAGCCCGCCAACAACCTGTCCGCTCCAGCTCAACAGCCCTACCAGCGACCTTCTCTAGCCCGCCAGCGACCTGCTCCTGCCCGCCAGCAAACTGTCTGCGGCCTTCCTGCCTACGCCTTGCGATCTGCCTCCCTTGCTTGCTCAGACCGCAAGCTCACCAAACTGCCCAGGTCGCCAGTTCGCCAGCGACCTCCAAGCCTCCCTTGCCCAGACCGCCAGCCCGCCAGTCTAGACCGCCAGCTCCAGATTGTGCCTTGTCCAAACCGCCAGCTCGCCAAGCCTCCCTTGCTCGGACTGATCCTGTGTCCTGACCGCCAGTCCAATTTGCAAGACCATCCAGCTACATGGCCTCCCCTTTGATCTCACCACCTCTGAAATCCAGTTCCTTCCAACTCGCCACCGCAAGCGACTGGTCGGACTGGGCTCTCACTGTCGAAGCCGCTCTCTCCTCCCGTGATCTCTGGGGCCACATCACTGGTGCTCCTCCCACCGCTGCGACCTCTACCACTACTGCCAGCTCCACCAGCACCACCGTACCTGGTGCTCCTCCCACCGTACCTTCCCCCACTCAAGATGACGGTACCCTATGGCGGCGTCATGATCAAGCCATTCAGGCTTACCTCCTGGAGTCTGTTGCTCGTCCGCTCCTCATCTCCATCGGCCTCTCTCTTCCATCCGCGCCATGTGGTAATATCTTTGGGATCGGTTTGTCCCCCGCGGTGGAGCTCGACCTCATCGTCTCATCTGCGACTCTCAGTATGCTCGACAGGAAGGACGTTCCATTCAGGAATTTTTCACCATGATGAGCACTCTTTGGCACGATCTGGACTCCATGATTCCCCTCCCATGTGGTTGCCCTCGTTCCTTAGAGTTTCAGCGCCACCTCTCTGAGGGCCATCTCTATCAGTTCCTCGCAGCTCTGCATCCCGAGTTTGCTCTCCTTGCCGGCCAGCTCCTTCATCAGGTCCCTCTTCCCAGCTTGGATGAAGCCTTGATTGCCCTACTTGATGAAGAAATACGTATTCGCCCTCCCGTGGTTCTCCCACCTACTCCTGTGATCGACACTGCTCTGGCTATCCGACCACGCGAAGACTCTGTTACCTGCAACTACTGTAAGAAGGCCGGGCACATGAAGTTTGAATGTTCTATTCGTCCCCCACGCCCTGACGAGCACAGACAGCGTGACGCCCGCCGCGATGGCCATAATCGAGGATGTGGTCGTGGCCCCACACCTGCCGCACCCCCTCATCCTACAGTTGTTGCTGCTGCAGATCGACTTCAACGACTAGAGGAGTTACTCCTCCAATCCTCTCTGCTTCAGCCCGCAACTCCCCCCAGCTCTTCTGACGCCACTAGCCTGTCAGCCGCCTATGGTACTACTGTTGCTCGGGTTTCACCAACTATGCCTTGGTATTTTGACTCTGGGGCCTCCTGCCATCTCACCTCTGACTCCAGCACCCTCACAAACTGTAACTCCACCCCCACTCACCTTCAAGTCACCACTACTGATGGGAGTTCTGTCACCATTTTGTAGTCTGGATCAATCACCCCGACGTCTGGCCCTTCCGGCCACCTTACCCTCTCAAACATTCACCATGCACCTCGCCTACACATGAACCTTATTTCTGTCAGCTCTCTTTGTGATCTTGGCCTAACTGTTTTATTCTTTTCTGTTGGAACAACCCTATTTCTGATTTGGGCTAGGATCACTATATGTTGACTAAGGACAAAGTTGACCCCAATGTATAGTTTATGGGTCAAGAGTTTTGGCTGTTAGAAATAGATATTTCATTCAGATTCTGCGTTCGACGAACTCCACACTGCGTTCGACGAACGACTGTCAGCGTTCGACGAACGACAAGCTCTCTGCGTTCAACGATCGACTTACATTCTGCGTTCGACGAACGGCTTGCTTCAAGCTCGTCTCAGCGGTCGACGATCCCGTCTCAGCGGTTCAGCGGTCGACAAACAGATCTCAAGCTCACCGCTCGACGCTTTTACTCAAGCTCAGCGGTCGACGATTTTATCCAGGCTCAGCGGTCGACGAATATTTCCGTTCGACGAACTCAAGTCTGCGTTCGACGAACACCTTCAGATCGACGAAAGTCTTCACAACTCAACAAAATTAATTATTCCAACAAGATTCAATTGAGGCCGACGAAGTAAATTTTGTGTTCGACGAAAATCTTGAGGTCGACGAATCTGCGTTCGACGAATTTTGTTCAGATTGAAGAATTATTATTTAAGTTCAGAAATTTCAGAAAGATTATATCATTTCATTCTCTGAACTCAGATCGATTAACAACAACGGCTCTTTCCATCAGATCAAGTAAGGAAAATAAATTTCCTTTATTATTTAAGTTATAGCCGTTGATATTTTCTCGGAAAAGGACATATTCATTGAAAAGGAAAGAGATAAACGGCGCAACAGATTTATGTTTTTAAAATATCCTTTCATATATAATTATCCCTTAATATAAGGGATCTGCAATTAATGTCTGTCAGAGATTTTCAAAAGAAAAGGAAAATAAGGAAAAGGATATAGCAGATTAATATACATCAGGTTTATTACTTTCAGTTTACACGACAGAATAATATACAGAACATATTTTCAAATTGCTGCACAGATTTTCTGCTCAGGAAAAAGAAAAAGAAAAGGAGACAGGAAGAACAGAAGAAAAAAAAAGTTTACACAGAACTTCATCTTCTTTTTCTTCAGCAGCACACTTTTTCTGAGAACTACACTATCTCTCAGATTTCCTGCTGCAAGAATCAGATCAAGAAAGGAGAAAAACTTCAGGAAGAAAAAGAAGAACAAGAATACAAATCATCTTCTTCTTCCTCAATAGCAACAACTTCATTCAACTGAGAACAACATCAACATTACTCTCTAAGTCTTTGTTGTAAGTACAGATCTTCAAAAGAGCAACAACAAACTGAAGAAATCATTCTCTAAGTTTAATCAGCTAACAGGAAGATCATTTCTTCAAGGAGAAAGCTTCAGCCATTCAACTGTCAAACATCTTCAATCAGACAGAAGAGCCTTTCTACAACATCAAATCCACTAGAGTCTTCTCTCAGCATCTTGACAGAGAAGAACTTCATAAACCCCTCTCCATCCCATTCTGTACAGGGTTAAAACTCCCTTCAAAAGTTTACCCCATTGGTGGCAAGACACCTGATCAAAAAATCTAGTTGGTTTTTGGGCACCTTATCAAAAGCTCATTGGTGTGAGGGCACCTGATCAAAAATCCTAGTGGATTTCTACCAAGGATGGTAGAAGAGTAGACGTACCCAAGTTTAGTGGGGAACTACTATAGCTCCTTGTGTCCTCTGTGTTTGATTTCTTTTCTGTGTTGTGCTGTGTGTTGTTTTCATTATTCATTTTATTTCAGTTTTTATTATCACTCACTCTATACACATATACTTATATCAGTATTTTCAATTCCGCTATAAAACTAAGGGAAAAGTTTTAAACTATATTCACTCCCCCTCTAGAGTTAATTTAAGATCTAACCTCCACTTTCAATTGGTATCAGAGGACTATTGATTCTTTACAGGCTAACACCTGAATCACAAAGATCAATTAGATCTTAAATTCTTTTAGAGTTTTTATTTTATTTATTTTCTGTTAAAAACTCATGGCACAAAACAAAGAGCATTCTAGCACAAGACCTCCTATGTGCAATCTCAGTAAGTTTGTACAGTGGAAAGCAAGGATTAGGTTATATATGAACTCAATTGATGAAGAAATATTTAATGTGATTTTGACAGGGCCTCCAACACCTCCAACAACAACTAGTGCTGAAACCACAACTACCAACAATGTTGTCCCACCTCCTGAATGGACAGAAGCACAAAAAAAGCAAAGGAGTGCTGATGCAAAAGCCATGAACATTCTGGCTCAAATAATGTCTGATGACATCTTTCAGAGAGTGGTGGAATGCACATCAGCAAGAGAAATATGGATTTCTCTCAACAACATGGTTAAGGGATTTGCTGATGAAAGGAAAGACGGGAGATCACTTCTTATTTCTCAGTATGAAAATTTTAAGAAAGGAGAAAATGAAACAGTAGCTGATATGTACAATAGGCTCAACCTCATAATAAATGAGCTGAAGACCTTGGATAAAGTGATCTCTATCACTGAGATCAATGATAAGATTCTTATGTGCTTCCCCAGCACATGGGACTTTAGGATCTGGCCTATCAAGGAAGCCAGAAGCCTCAATGAGATTACCACTGAAACTTTGTTGGGCAAGCTCAAATCCTATGAGCAGCTCATCAAATCTAGGGAAGCTGAATCATCCACTTCATCTCCAATAACAAAGAGAGAGAAAAGAGCATAGCTTTCAAAGCAGCTGATGAAGAAGAAAAAGCTCCAAGAGATGAGGAGTTCATGAGTCTACTTGTCCAAAGATTCTACAAGATGGCAAGAAAAGACTTCAGGAAAAAGTCATCCACCATGAAAAGCCAAGGTATGACAAGTCAAATTCTACATAAATTATTTGTTATGGTTGCAGGAAACCTGGACATATTCTGCCAGATTGTCCAAAAAATTAGAAGAAGGAGAGGAGAACTGAAAAAGAGGAAAGAAGACACTTCAACAAGTCTTCCTCCCACAAGCACAAAAATAAGGGAAGATGATTTGTAGCAGAAAACTGGAGTGAAACTGAATCAGAAAATTCATCCAGTTCTTCAGATGATGAAGAAGAAACAAAAGAAAATGACCAATGTATGATGGCCATTTATGTCTCAGGCAGTGAGTCAGGAAATGCATCATCATCTAATGATGATGACGATAATGAAGAAGAGAAGAACTTCTGCATGATGGCAATCAATGCCTCAGCCAACAATTCTGATGAAGAAAAATCAGAATCAGAAGCAGAAGATGATGTAGATCAGGTAATATCTAACTTTGATTTTACTTCAGTTGAATTCAAAGATGAATTCAAGGTTCTTTGCTTAGACTTACTAAAATCTGAGAAAGAAATAATCTCACTTAGACAAAAGCTAGCTGAAATGAATCAAATAAGTGAAGAAAATATAAATCTTAAGAAAGATTTGGCTGCCTCCAGGGAACATATTGTTCTCATTGAGAGCAAGTTGTCTGAAGCCAAAAATTTGAAGAATCCCTAAATGGGAGAAGCATCAAACTGATGGACATTACAAGCACAGTAAATGCTAGACTTAATAGCAAACTATGCTTGGGTGCTTCATCAAGTGAGCCACCTCTAATTAAGAAGAACATACTCTCTACACCTATAAAATTCATCTCTGCTAAAAGCAAAGAGGTTGTAGGAGTAAATAAAAACATTTCAAGTAAGACTGTCGAGAATAGCAGAATTCAGCAGAATTCGTCGAACAGAGCTTGACAAAATGTATCCACTTCATCGAACGGAGCTCGACGAACTCTGAAGACAGATTTTCAATATAGTTATTATATGAACGGCGCTCGATGAAATCTCAGTCATTCGTCGAACGACGCTCGACGAACTCAACCCAATTCGTCGAACAGAAACTATACAGCAAATCTGAACAATTCTTATTCTTCACATTCTATCAATCCTTTCACTGAATGGATAATACCTCCAAGGAGATATCATCCACAAGGTTACAAGGACCAACCTGAAATGTCTTTTATTTCAGATTTTTGTGGAAATACAAAAAGACCCAAGGTAGTCTGGGTCAGGAACAAATAGATTATTTTTCTGTTTTTGCAGGTACACAAGAATAAATGAAAAATGGTATTTGGATAGTGGCTGTTCAAAACATATGACAGGAAACAAGGCCAACCTGAACAACTACAAGGCAAAGCTTGGACCAAAAGTTATATTTGGAGACTCCAACTGTGGACAAACAAAAGGCTATGGAAAAGTCAAAGTTGGAGAAGTCACCTTCAAAGAGGTAGCTTATGTCAAGGGACTGAAGCACAATCTCATCAGCATAAGTCAGTTATGTGATGAAGGGTATCAGGTAACTTTTAATAAATTGAAATGCCTTATTAAATCTTCTGATAATGTTATTGTTTTATCAGGCATTAGGCAGGGTAATATATATTTAGTAAATTTCAATTCATCTACATCAGAAATTTGTTTATTTAATGAATTAAGCAAACCTAGTGAACTTTGGCATAAGAGATTAGGACATGTAAACCTTAGGACCATTGCTAAATTATCTAAGGACAATCTTGTTAGAGGTTTACCTTTAGATTCATACAAGAAAGAAGGTCTTTGTAGGGCATGTCAACTAGGCAAGCAAACTAAAAATAGTTTTAAATCATTATCTAAAAGTGATTCACCTAGAATCTTATATTTGCTACATATGGACCTTTTTGGACCTATTGCAACAAAGAGTTTAGGGGGGGGGGGGAAGTCTTACACTCTAGTTATTATAGATGACTTCTCTAGAATCACTTGGGTGTTCTTTTTGAGAGAAAAGTCAGATAACTTTAAAGTTCTTACAGACTTTCTTAAGAGCATAAAGATTGAGTACTCTACTCATATTGCATTTATCAGAAGTGATCATGGCACTAAGTTTGAGTCTCTTCTCATGCAAGAATTCTGTGAGAAGGAAGGTATCAGACATTGCTTCTCAGCTCCTAGAACTCCTCAACAAAATGGGGTAGTTGAAAGGAAAAATAGAACTCTAATTGAATCAGCAAGAACATTACTTGCAGATGCTAATTTGCCCCTATTTTTGGGTAGAGGCTGTTAGCACAGCAAATTATGTGTTGAATAGAAGTTTGATACACAAACTTAAGGGTAAAACTCCTTATGAATTACTTAAAGGGAAGAAACCTAAAGTTAACTATTTTAGAACATTTGGCTGTAGATGTTTTGTTCATAATAATGATAAGAAATACCTTAGGAAATTTGAACCAAAATCTGAAGAAGGAATTTTCTTAGGCTATTCTTTAGTCAGCAAGGCATTTAGGATTTATAACAAATCTTCTCTTAAAATTGAAGAATCTATGCATGTTTCCTTTGATGAAACTAATATGTTTTACAAGGAGAAGAATTCTTCTACCATAGAAAATCTACAGGTACCTACACTATGTGAGCAGCTAGATCAATTAGCTCTACATAAAGAAGGATTTCTGGATCCTGTACAGTAGAATGCTGAAGAAAGTGAAGAAGAAAATCACCAAGATTTTGCTGACAGTTCAATTCAGACTACAGCAGAACATCTTCCAGCTGAACAAATTCTCCAAGTGGAAATTATTGCTGAACCCACTCCAACTGTTGATCACATCACAGTTAACCCAATATCTTAAATAATTGGTGATATTTCAGCAGGTGTGCAAACAAGACATCAAGCAAATCAGAATATGATGCATACTTGTTTTCTCTCTCAGATTGAACCTCAATCCCTACAAGATGCAGAACAAGATCCCAACTGGATCATTGCTATGCAAGAGGAGCTCAATCAGTTTGAGACAAACAAAGTTTGGGAGTTGGTTCCTAGAACAAAGAATTATCCAGTTATTGGAACTAAGTGGGTCTACAGGAATAAGCTAGATGCAGATGGCAACATTGTGAGAAACAAAGCTAGACTAGTAGCTCAAGGATACTCATAGGAAGAAGGAATAGACTATGATAAGACTTTTGCACCAGTTGCATGGTTCGAAGCAATCAGGATCTTTCTTGCATTTGCAGCATACAAGAAATTCAAGGTTTACCAAATGGATGTGAAGAGTGCATTCTTGAATGGAGAAATCAAAGAAGAAGTCTATGTGGAACAACCACCAGGTTTCATCTCTCCAACTCACTCTTCTTTTGTATTTAAGCTTAAGAAAGCTCTCTATGGCCTCAAGCAAGCTCCTAAAGCATGGTATGAGACTTTAGCTAGTTTTCTTTTAGAGAATAAATTCTGTAGAGGCATAGTAGACAAAACTTTATTTTTCAGGATACATAAAAATCAAACATTGCTAGTTCAAATATATGTAGATGATATCATATTTGGCTCTACTGATTCAAACTTATGCAAAAGATTTTCTAATCTCATGCAATCTAAATTTGAAATGAGTAGTATGGGTGAACTATCATACTTCCTTGGTCTTCAAGTGAAGCAAACTCCAAATGGAATCTTCATATCCCAATCTAAGTATGCTAAGGAATTAGTGAAAAGATTTGGTATGTCTGATTCTTCCACCATGAAAACACCCATGCCGTCTAATGTTGTTGTTGATGCTGATGAATCAGGGAAACCTGTTGATCAGAAGGTATATAGAGCAATTGTTGGCTCCCTACTTTATTTAACAGCTAGTAGGCCTGATATAATGTTTGCTACATGTATTTGTGCTGTATTCCAAGTTAATCCCAAAGAATCTCACCTAATTTTACTAAAAAGAATTTTGAGATATATAAAGGGTTGCCCTAATCTAGGACTTTGGTATCCAACATCATCTGAATTTGAATTAACTGGATTCTTAGATTCAGATTATGCTGGATGCAGAGTAGACAGGAAAAGCACATCAGGAACTTGCCAGTTTCTTGGTGATAGGCTTGTGTCTTGGTTTTGTAAGAAACAAACATCTGTGTCTACATCAACAGCTGAAGCTGAATATATAACTGCAGGTAGTTGCTGCTCACAGATATTGTGGATAAAAAATCAGCTCCTAGACTATGGTGTCAACTTAAATAATTCAATTATATTTTGTGACAATACTAGTGCAATATCTATAGTACAAAATCCAGTTCTCCATAGTAGGACTAAACACATAGAGATTAAGCACCACTTCCTTAGGGATAATGTGGATAAAAACAAAATCTGCCTACAATTAATCTCTATTGATTTGCAAAGAGCAAATATTTTCACCAAACCCTTGGATGAAAAGAAACACATTTTCTTTATAAATCAGCTAGGTATGATAGACGGAGACTCAATTTGTTAATAAATTAAGTTTTCTACTTACCCATCTCTTCATTGAACTGAGCTCGACGAAATCAAGTTTTTCGTCGAACGGAGATTAACGAAGTCATCAAGTTCGTCGAACCGAGATCGACGAAAACTCATTTTTCGTCAAACCCAGTTTTTCCGAAGCTTTTTATTTCAGCTTGTCATCATTAATCAAATTTTTTATTTTAGCTGAATGCCTACAGAATTGTTTCTCTTTCCAGTTCCCTTTGCACTTGATCTCTATTTTCTTGTGCATGAACAACAACAATATAAATCTTGCATCCTTCTCTACCTCCATCAAATGTCCCTTCTTCAAGGGGCCTAGCTTCAGGCCTTTCCTGAAACTAGGCAGGGGGAGAAGTTTTCATGAACAAGCTCCATTTGATGCACTGCTTTGCTCAGGGGCAGTTGTTCTATAAACTAAGCAAGGGAGAAAGCTGAAGAACCTCCAGTCTCAGGGGGAGACACTCTCAGGGGGAGTTGCTGTATGAAGAATCTTGATAAAGCTCACAGCAGTTTGCTGTTTTAGTTATTGCAGTATTTATTGCTACAAGCACAGCTAATCAGAATTATAAAGATGTTTACATTAAAAAGCAGATTGCAGTATTTATATGCAGATTCAGAACATAGTTTTGAATTTAAAAGAAGCAGCAGATAACATATTCAGTTCAGAACAAATTCAGAAACCTGATTTACATAGCAGATATAGTTCAGTTCAGATCAGAATTCAGAACAATACAAATCAGATAATATCAGAATTTCTATCAGAATTTCAGAATTCAGAAGGCGGAATTCAGAAAAATCAAAGGTTCTGATTGTATTTCTATCAGTTTTATTTTCATTAAATGTTTCAAAACTCAGAGTATTATTTATTTTATATCTGATAAAATATTTAAAAATATATTAGATATATTCATGCTCTGTTATTTTGCTGTATTAGTGTTTGTTTATTTTCAATTTTTGTCAAATAGTGTCCTAACCCAAATAGGGGGAGATTGTTGGAACAACCCTATTTCTGAATTGGGCTAGGATCACTATATGTTGACTAAGGACAAAGTTGACCCCAATGTATAGTTTATGGGTCAAGAGTTTTGGCTGTTAGAACTAGATATTTTATTCAGATTCTGCGTTCGACGAACTCCACACTGCGTTCGACGAACGACTATCTGCGTTCGACGAACGGCAAGCTCTCTGCGTTCAACGATCAGCTTACATTCTGCGTTCGACGAACGGCTTGCTTAAAGCTCGTCTCAGCGGTTGACGATCCCATCTCAGCGGTTCAGCGGTCGACAAACAGATCTCAAGCTCAGCGCTCGACGCTTTTACTCAAGCTCAGCGGTCGACGATTTTATCCAGGCTCAGCGGTCGACGAATACTTCCGTTCGACGAACTCAAGTCTGCGTTCGACGAACACCTTCAGATCGACGAAAGTCTTCACAGCTCAACAAAATTAATTATTCCAGCAAGATTCAATTGAGGTCGACGAAGTAAATTTTGTGTTCGACGAAAATCTTGAGGTCGACGAATTTGCGTTCGACGAATTTTATTTAGATCGAAGAATTATTATTTAAGTTCAGAAATTTCAGAAAGATTATATCATTTCATTCTCTGAACTCAGATCGACTAACATCAACGGCTCTTTCCATCAAATCAAGTAAGGAAAATATATTTCTTTTATTATTTAAGTTATAGTCGTTGACATTTTCTCGGAAAAGGACATATTCATTGAAAAGAAAAGAGATAAACGGCGCAGCAGATGTATGTTTTCAAAATATCCTTTCAGATATATTTATCCCTAAATATAAGGGATCTGCAATTAATGTCTGTCAGAGATTTTCAAAAGAAAAGGAAAATAAGGAAGAGGATATAGCAGATTAATATACATCAGATTTATTACTTTCAGTTTACACGACAAAATAATATACATAACATATTTTCAAATTGCTGTACAGATTTTCTGCTCAGGAAAAAGAAAAAGAAAAGGAGACAGGAAGAACAGAAGAAAAAAAAAGTTTACACAGAACTCCATCTTCTTCTTCTTTAGCAGCACACTTTTTCTGAGAACAACTACACTCTCTCAGATTTCCTGCTGCAAGAATCAGATCAAGAAAGGAGAAAAACTTCAGGAAGAAAAAGAAGAACAGAAATACAAATCATCTTATTCTTCCTCAATAGCAGCAACTTCATTCAACTGAGAACAACATCAACATTACTCTCTCAGTCTTTGCTGCAAGTACAGATCTTCAAAAGAGCAATAACAAACTGAAGAAATCATTCTCTCAGTTTAATCAGCTAATAGGAAGATCATTTCTTCAAAGAGAAAGCTCCAGCCATTCAACTGTCAAACATCTTCAATCAGACAGAGGAGCCTATCTACAACATCAAATCCACTAGAGTCTTCTCTCAGCATCTTGACATAGAAGAACTTCATAAACCCCTCTCCATCCCATTCTGTACAGGGTTAAAACTCCCTTCAAAAGTTTACCCCATTGGTGGCAAGACACTTGATCAAAAAATCTAGTTGGTTTTTGGGCACCTTATCAAAAGCTCATTGGTGTGAGGGCACCTGATCAAAAATCCTAGTGGATTCCTACCAAGGGTGGTAGAAGAGCAGACGTACCCAAGTTTAGTGGGGAACTACTATAGCTCCTTGTGTCCTCTGTGTTTGATTTCTTTTCTGTGTTGTGCTGTGTGATGTTTTCATTATTCATTTTATTTAAGTTTTTATTTATCACTCACTCTATACACATATACTTATATCAGTATTTTCAATTCCGCTATAAAACTAAGGGAAAAGTTTTAAACTCTATTCACCCCTCCCCTCTAGAGTTAGTTTAAGATCTAACCTCCACTTTCATCTTCCTCTGCTTGTGTTGTGCAGGATTCACGAACGGCTTAGAGGATTGGACAGGGACGTAGGACTGGTGGCCTGTATCAGATGGAGTACCTTCATGTTCCACCTTCTTCATCTTCATCAGCTTCTTCTCTTTCTGTTACCTCTGATGCCGACCTGTGGCACAGACGTTTAGGTCATTTGTCTAAAGACCGACTCCAAAGTGTTATCCGTTCAGGAGCTTTGGGTTGAGTCTCCTCTTCCCCCTCTCTGTTTGTACGGGATGTCGTTTGGCAAAACACCCTGCTCTACCCTTTTCCAGCAGTGTTTCTCAAACCACAACCCCCTTTGATTTAGTTCACTCTGATGTTTGGGGTCCGTCCCCGCTTGCTTCTCATTCTGGCTATTTATATTTTGTGAGTTTTATTGATGATTTCTCCTGATGCTCTTGGGTTTATCTTCTCCGACAACGGTCTGAAATACCAACTATTTATCGCACGTTCACCACAATGCTTCACACTCAGTTCGGGCGTCGGATTAAGATTTTTTGCTCCGATTGTGCTCATGAGTTTCTCTCCTCCACCATGCGCGAACTCACTCACTCTCATGGCACAATCCATCAACAGTCTTGCATGCACACCCACGAGCAAAATGGGGTCGCTGAACGAAAACATTGTCATATCATCGAAACTGCTAGTGCTCTTCTAATATCTGCCTCTGCTCCTCACTCCTTCTGGGCCGAAGCTGTTCTCACCACTGTTCACCTCATCAACATCACTCCCTCCTCGGCCCTCTCTGGAGCACTCCTTATGAACGAATGTACTTGATAACTTCTCAAAAAGAAGTTATCTTTATCCGTAATTTTGACCAATTTGTCTAAAATGTTTGATATTATCACTATTTTCGTATGTTTTTATTGTAGAAATTCCGAAGAAACCAACTTGAAGGGATCCAAAAGAAGACATAAGAAAGTACAGAAAAAATGTTGCAGCAGAGTTACAACTTAAAATTTTCGTCCAAAACTAGTACTATGTTAACAAAAGAAAATGTTGTAACCTTTTTTAAAAAGGTTGTAACTTTTTCGCAAATTCTGAAATTTTCAAATCCGAAAATCTTTCGATTGGGCGGTTACAACAATGAAGAGATGCATCTATTCGGCCAGGAGAAGTTTCCAAAGGGGGCATACGACTATTTAGAGGAATATGGAGAGAGAAAAGGGATCTTTGGACATTTTCATTCAAGAGGATTTGAGATCTAGGGTTTGGGCGGCTTTTGGAGGAAGAAGACGCCATTGAAGAACAAGGATCCGAATTTCTCACAGCATGTCTTGTAAGATCATTCTAGTTTTGTGTTGTACTCCCGTATTCATGAACTAAATCTCTAGAGTCTTGTAAAATGTGAGTACTTTGATTTGTTATGGTGTGATGAAACCTTCTTTGCCTATGATCAAATCTTGAAGAATTGTCTACATGGAATGTTAGATCTTTATGATAAAACTAATGGCCAAAGTTTTTATTCTTCAACGGCGCTCCATAATTCGAGAGATGAGTTGCGTACGTGTATCTATAATTCCATATTGCATATAAATAAGAAAGAGACTTCGAATTTATGTTAGCAACTTCGATTTATATTTTCATCAAAGTTCTTCACTTCACCTTAGTTAGAGATGACAAGGGTAGTTAAGGATATAGTGATTTCCGATATCGAGAGATACAGATCTTTGCTTTAAAATCGTTGCAAGATGTTAAATCAATATTTCTCATAATTATTCTTAAATCTTCCGCCATAGCAATCATAGGAAAGCATATAACAAGACTTATTATCCTCATTTGATAAAAAGTACATCCAAAAATTAGATTTAGTTTTCTCATTAATATTTTAAGAACTAGATTTTCCTTAACCATTTCTAAATCACCTAATTTGAATGACTTGGATTTGAAGAAACGATATATCTGGTATTTGTAAGCACTGAATTAGACACTTCTCCGAGGGAACGATCTTTACTCTCATTTTATTACTTGAACCGGCACGTACACTTGCGTAATACTATTTTCCACGTATCAGTACTCTCGCCCATCAACCTATGCCTCTCTCCGCACGTTTGGGTGTGTAAGATCTCCTCCCGGAACACACAACACGGCCGAGGGGAATCTTATGCCCAGGACAGCCGCCTTGCGGAAGCGCTAGCACACGAGCTAGCCTCCCCCACAAGACGCCTATCCTGCCGGCTAAACCAACTACACAGCGCCAACCCATCAATGAAAGAAAGTATTAAAAACCAAAGATTCACAATAAGTAATAATGTCCAAATCAGAGTAAAAGAAAGACAGAAAGCTACACAAGCTCCTGCAAATCATCAGAGTAATCAGCTAAATGCCCCAAGGGCTACATCTCAAAACACTCACCCGCCTCTGTCACTAATGGCAGCTAAGGTACCATAAACCCCAGCCCTGCACACCTGACCCGGCTGGCCTCCGGTGCTGAACGCTGCTACACATCTGAATGTGCTCCTAAAAAGAGGGAGGTAGCAACCGTTAGTCATAAAGACTAAGTGGCTTCCCATCCGCTCCCCCGGCGACTCCAAGGCACCGGGCGGAAGGAAGGGAAGAAAAGCTGCAATATAACAGTAATGTATACAAAGCAGGTGACGGGGAAAGAAAACTAGTATATACACAAATTCTAAGATACACAAGTGTAAAAGGGGCTAATCTAATCATGTATAAGCAGGAGTATAATAAAGGTGTACAGCAGTAAATAAACAATAAATAAAGCAGGTAAAGCAAGGCAGTAAGAACAGTAGCGATAAGTAATCAATCTCGTACCCTAACTTATATGAATGCCCATACAAACTTATAAGTTAGGATTTCCAGGAATTATAACTCATCATATAAAAGAGCCCATACTAATTTATATGATGAGGATCTGCAAGTGCGTATGCTATGCTTATGCTATGAATGATTTACGCAATGAACTCACACACGACTCTATGCGCATAGACCTTTGTAGTTCCCTCTATTTGAGAGGAAGCCAACCTCTCGGGTACCAACCGCTGTGACACACGGTGGTAGCGGACCGGGCCGTCCACTCCTAGGCGGGTATGCACACTACCAGGCCTAGACCGCACGTACGCCTCAACGCTAAACAACCGCGGAGCTCTGCGTACTCTTTGCTGGAGTCCACCAGGCTTTGAGCTAAGTGGAAGGTGTCTTCGAGGAATTGTCGTCCCGACACGCAGACAAGCTGGCCCCTCAGACACCAACACACCCGCTAAGTCCACGTACCGCGGTCGGTGTGACGACCTGCCTAGTACCGAAGACCTGCCACAATTATCCAAGAACTAACAGGGCTATCCTCCCCTCGAGCCTCCAGCTCGTCCAACCCAGTATACCACACGCTTGCCACTCCCTCACTGGAAGGAGATACATAAAACCAATCTTACCCTACTATGGCTACTCTTGCCTACTTTTAATGTTATTGCAGTTTAGGGTTAATCTTGGACTTCCTGAGGTATACCCGGTGAAGGGCTCTCAACGGTACTAGGGAATGTGATGGGATGTATCCCAAATTCCTCTATCTAAAGATATTTAATTTAGTTGGTGGATGTATTTCACTTTGCATTTCGTGTTGCTCTAATAGTTATGTGGATTTAGACTTCGACTCCCACTTTACCCAATTGGGCTAAGCGCAGCTCGCACTTAACTTTAACTCTTGACTTAGCCTTAACCTGACCTTAAGTGGTAGCCCCTCACGGGTTTAAAGGATAAATCCGATCTCCTAATGCTACGCTCCAAGTTTCTCCCAAGTCTCATGGGGTTTAGAAGGTCTAAGCTCAAAACTCAATTTTTGCTAAACCTAGACCACTCAGGCGAACTATATTTACCCCAAAGGTGGAACCCTCAAAATATTTATCCTCATGATCTGATATAATTAACATCGGTTCCCACTAACTTACGCAGGTCATGATCCAAAATTCATCATTTCCTCTGTCAAATTGGTCATTAATAATATCTGTCTAATTATGTGACACATGCTAAATTACATATAAAGTATAAATTATATAAGTCCATATCGTCCAATAAAATCACCAGAGATATGTAATGTTAATTTAAGTTAATGGACAAGATTCATAATCCTCTAAGGTGATTTAGCATGTTATTTAATAGTTGAACATAATTACCAAAATGTCACTATACTTGTTAAGTCCTAAAATAATCATCCCAAAATTTTAAGGAAAATTACACTGTGGCTCATATGACTGAAATAAACATCTAACCATAATTTTAGAATTTCCAAGGTGATTTAGCCGTATTTAATTCATTAATTCACAAGGTGCTAAAATCATATTTCTAAAATCACTGTCACCGTGCCTCATCATCTATAACATGATTCATATATAACCTTAGCTCAATCAAGCTTCCGAATCAGTACCTATATCACAATTAAATTACTAAATAAATGATTAATAACTTTGAAACTACACATACATCCAAAAATTACAAAACTTCACAGGGGGTATATAATCATGTTATTAGTTACTCCACCAATTTCATGAGCATCGAAGTAACATATTGCAAGACATTCAAAATATACTATAATCACATGTGTTATGACACAATTCTGTAAATCTGATATTCTAGAAGCTACACTCATCCAAAAATTATGATTAACCCTAATATGGGAATCTAAGAACGAGAGCTACAACTTTTATGTTACCATAAAACCTAGGACCTAAAGCTTCATACCCAAAATCAGTGTTGAATGCAATTGTACAAACCTGGGCAGAAATCAGAGAACTAAAACAAGGTTTAGTTTTCTGGACAGTCCACTCGACTGGACTTATAGAGAGCTACAGGTCACCCCAGAAAACGTGTAAACTATCGTTGGAAAGCTCTTTTCAAGGGATACTACTTTCATGTTGAGCCCGAAATCTAATTCCAGTGGGGTCAAGCCTAAAAATTGGCTTGAACCCAGCTGCGCACAATTCTCCTTAATAACCAAGAGCAAGTTATGAATTGAATCTGATTTAACAGGGAGCTTTCATCACATCTATCCACAGTTATATAATTAGCAACCATAATTAATCAGGGCGTTATTCTCCATCTTTCCCAGACAATTATTACATAATCAAAACTATGTTTAACGGAGCTTCATTTTATTCTCTTCCCCAAACATGAACTAAATGTATATATATATATACAATTGAAATCCATTCAACAGGAAGCTTATTTCTCAACTCCAAATCAACAGTGAACTTATTTCTATTATCATCCCAAATGCCTAATGAACATATATATATATATATATATATATATAATTGAAATTTCATCTAACAGGGAACTATTTCCCAAGCAGCTACACGTCATATATATATATATATTTATATATATATATATATATATATATGTATATATATAATCGAAATCTCAATTACAGGTAACTAATTAATGAAATCCCATATGAAAGTTTGGGGTAGCCACCTTCACTCCTCCCATGCACCCTCACGAGGCCTCCGATTATCACGAAACCAACGTCCCACGTTCGTATTGAAGCGGGGAGTCGATTGGGGGCATTTTCGCGGCGAACGACGCCCTACGGCGAAAAACCCTAACGCGTCCTTTTTCCTACGGAGCTTCATCACGCTCGCAAATCGACTCAATTGAGTTCGATATCTCTCCTAGCGGATCTAAGAAAACTAGCACCAAGGGAGAGGGGAGGAAGTCACCTGATTCCGTGCATGCTACCCAATAGCCGCGATGACGGCATTTGCGCGCCGCTTCCGATTCATGGCCGGATCTCGCCGATCCGGATCTCGTTGATCTGAGCCTCGCCACACGTCGCCGAAGTAGATTCAACCCCTCGAGTGGGCTGTTTTGGTTTGGAGAGCGAGAGCGAGCTGTTTTGGGTCTTCGAAAGAGGAGATCTTGCCAAAGACGAAGAAGAGAGGAGCTCCATCTCAGATCTAGAGCTAGCTCACCGGAGTGGTGAAGGGGCTGCGGCGGTTTGAAGAGAGCTCGCCGGAAAAGAAGGAGCTCGGATCAGAGGTGAAGAAGGAGAGCTCAACTTGCTGGAGAGGGGGAGAGCAGTTTTCGGCCATGGAGGAGCTCGGTTTGCCGGAAAGGAGGGTGTTGGCGGTTTTGCTGGAGGAAACGACGAGGCTTGGAGGAAGCTCACCGGAGCTTGGGCTTCGTCGGAGGAGGTAGAGAGAGGAAAGCTCTCGGTGGTTAGTCGGAGGTGGAGCGCTAGCCGGAGAAGAGGCCGCCGGAGATGGGAGGAGAGGAGAGGGGCGAACTTGAGGTGGTCGGCCATGGATCTTGCCGAGGGAGGAGGTGCACCGGAGGAGGAAGAGGAGAGGTGGTCGGCCGTGAGGAGAGCTGCGCCGGAGCCGTGAGGTGAAGGAGGGGTCGCCGGAGCTCGCGAAGGTGGTCGCCGGTGCTGTGGCCGAGGGAGGAGGTAGATCGGATCTGGAGGGGAAGGGGTTTGACGGCACAAGGCACGGGAGGTGGGGAGATCGGGTATATTTCTAACCTAACTTAAAACATACGTATATATATAATATAAGATTATTATTATTATTATTAATATTATTATCATTTCTATCATTAATAATGGATTCAAATGCTCGTATCTCGCTCTATAGGGCTCGGAAATTGCCCCGGACGGGCTCGTTACGACCGTCTCGCCGACACGCATCCACCGGGACGATCCGAGATCAATTCCGAGTCCGTTTGCTCATTTTATGCTTGACGGAGCGTTTACGGCCTAATAAACGTAAACGTCAAAACTCATTTAAACGACGTCGGAATTGCAAACAGATAAATTTGTTGAATTCATACTATCGTTACGAGTCTAACAAGACTGGTTGGGGTCAATTGCGAGGTTGCTTGGTCCATTTCACCATTTTGGATAAATATGCTATTCGCAGACCACATTAATAAAATCGCCGATTCTCATCAGAATCAAGCGCAGACAGTTTTGTTGAACTCGTATAGGCTTCACGAGTCTAGCAAAACTGACTGGGGTGAATACCGAGGCCGTTTGCTCGATTTCACCGCTTTGGATAAATTGGTTACTTAGAGTCGCGTCGACGCGACTAATTCTCCGATACACATCGGAATTGAGTGCAGTCGACTTCGTTGGACTGGTATCAACTTTACGAGTCTAACAAAATCAACTAAGGCCGATTATGCGGTCATTTGCACAATAGTCATATTTGAGGCGTCGCGTAGCTCAAGGCGACTGTTTTGGTCGACTTCATATATACGCTATTTGAACACCGTGACATTTGAGCTAACGTACGCACTATAATTCCTTCGAGGCGGTACGCCTCCTTCGAGTTTTAACGCTCAAGTTATGCTCTTCGGACGGCTCGGATCCCGATACAGCAAACATCGGGACAAAGAATAGAACTGGTACTTGCCGCATTCGTCGAGTGCACTTCCCCGGCTCAGTTGCAAGCCTAGCCCTCAGTACACCCCGAGCCCGAGTTAACTCGCGTGACTCAAAAACGCGCACAAGGGGTCTATCTCGAATCGGGATGTTACAAATCTAATAAACGAAGAAATAATTTTGTCCCCGAAATTTAAGTTGAGGTTAGAGGGGGGTCTTCCGAATGGGATCGAAACATACTCACCGTATGCAGTTACGGATGATTCACCCTTAACAATATCAAGGTCATTTATACATTCCCAAGCGTTATGGTTTATACAAAGGGTCTAGATTGTGCGAGCGCTCTTGTCTTGTCCAGTCATACGAATTAATCGTGGCTCACACTATTTCAACCATAGCTAATAGAAACTACACATAGCCGTCCTAAACAAAAAAAAAATTTCAAACTGGAACGATATATCGCTGTCCCAAATTAAAATATAACGAAACTGAAGATGTAAATCGGCCTCAAACCGAAACACATTATATATAATTTATATATATAGCAGCTCTTAGGATTTTAATTGCATACAGCAGCCCAAATCTCCTAACATTTAATTCCAGACATTTCACGAACCAGGAGATTTACTTTAGCATAAAACTAGGGAAATTCCGTAAAACTCCCAACACATAATCTCTAGCATAGACCAAGCGGCTACCAACATATTTCCCAAAAACTCTAGCATAAGGATAAAACCAGGAAAACCTGGAAGAAACCTATAAGCAATGCAAATCATATAATCTAGAAGGAATTTCTAGCACGACCAAGGGAATTCACCAAAACTCCCATCATCATCAAACAACTGCTATTCATGAAACCAAGAAAACACAAAGCAACTACTAACAATCGACTTTCCCGCCTACCATGAGTCTTCAGCACACTTCCTCGGTACTCTTACTTTGCTTACTATATCCATAAATCATATATGTCGTCCAGTGCATCGACACAACTCCTCTGAATTCCTGAGAATCAGAGGTCAAGTTGAGGGTAATCATATTTTTCTCACAGGCAACACGTCGGGCGAGGTCGATAAGCCAACAAGGCTTCTACAAGGGTTTAGTGTACGTCTCGTGATTTCACATGGTCCAAAAATTACTACACGCATTTAAAACGCAATTGTATGAATTTGTCAACTTAACAAATCACGCAACAATGCCTTAGCACCATGGGTGCTACAATTCCGTATTCTTTATCTCATAACGGACGCTTGCAAGCACCCCTCTCTGATCAAAAATCGATCATGTTCCCACTTGACAAACTTTAAGGCGTCCCCCAAAATTTGTCACGCGGTCGTCAGATCGACTCTTGATCCTTGAGAGACACTGCAACGCTACATTACAGTTTACTTCTCTGCATAGTCTTCGGTTACAGTGAAGACCTGCTTATCCTTAAGGTACTCACCTCCAACCCTCTGGGAGTGAACTTACCCCAAACCAAAACTTGGCGTTCAATCAATCCCCCTCGCCTAAGATGAACACATTCATCAAGGAGTGCCAAATTCCAAATACCAAGACATGCAGGCAATTCTTTATACAACACACTACCTCTTAGCCAGGTGTTACTTTTATCTCGGGATTTACATCATTTCATTTAAGGGCTCCTAGACCGTGAACATAAACCTTATCCAATGGTTGGGTTTCGGTACAGAGCCTTTAGAGGACTGCCTTGTCGAGGCAATACAATTACACGTACACCTACCTGTACGTACAGAGACGTATTCATATCTTCTTAAATAAGTAAATTCAACTTATCCCCAATATTCCATTCACGTGTTCAATTCACGACGTGTCTCAACACCCTTGACGCTCTCACCCGTATTGAGAGGTTATCACGAATCCAATCCTCATCGTTCACGTACTATTTAAATAAACAGGATCTAAGGGAAAGCGAAGTCGGAACATAAATAGGCCAATAAACGAAGGGACAAGCCCTCGCACGTTTTTGGACTAAATTTCTTCCACCGCCCATATGGTACATTCTTCTCACGTATGAGCACAACCTTAGGGGTATACCTTCCTCGACTTAGAGTTCTTACCCTATAGATCCCCGCAACGACGCACTCAAATACCAACCGGGATGTAGAAAATCAAATTTTTACGGTGACGATCAAGCTGCATCTCATTGTAATGAGAGCATGCACCAATAACATCCAATCACCCGGTACATTTATATATGTTTGAACTTAACATGAACTAAGGTGCAAGGCTCGGGATGATCTTCCCTTCGACACAAGTTATGTAGACTACCAAAAGTAGGGCATACTTCACATATGGTAAACACAATCAAATCCACTACAACCGCCCTACCATCCCTGCCAACGATCATCCATGGCATGCATGTTTATTTATAAAAACTTTTATGATTTTAGATCATCAAACAATTCATATTAATCTTGTCGACTTCATCGCCGAACACTTATTAATTTCCAATGCCAAGTAATTACAACACTAAGGGAATGTTTACCAAAAAAAAAAATTCCAAACTCATGGGTAGTTTATCATCATACCAACAATGTATGCACAAAGGTTCAATAACTTCTCAGCTATAATGTTATTATAACATCGCCGCATATCCCCAAAATGTAGATTTACTACTCTCCTCATTACTTATCCACATAAACTTAGAATAATATAGAGAAAATAATCATCTTCAAAAATGTTTTTCCTCTCTTATTCCGCTAATAAAAATCCTATCAACCCAAACATGGCCTTAGCAGTCTGCTTTGCTTAAGATGAATTAACTCTCAGGGGTCAAAACTTCCAATGCCAAAAATTACAAAGATTCTAACTCTTCAAGGGATCCAAGACGGTACATAACTAGCTCAATAAACGAAGAGATAGGCCCTCGTATCTCTTCGACTGAGTTTCTTCTACCACCAATATAACATATTCGTCCCAAAATGAGTCTTCTCTGGATCCGAATTCTTATCATATCTTCTCCGTATGAAACCTTCTACATAAAAGAAGTGAGAGGTATCGACATACAGTATAAACGGCATGCTTGGTGGTCTCTTACTAAGCTGATAATGGACTACTGGCACCAATCTCATTGAAATTGCCTAAAATTTTTGGGTAAGGTGATAATATTACTCCATATCTAGGGTAGAAATCTCAGGGTGTGAGTCTATAGCATCTACACTCACGTTAAACTGTTCCCTTAGTCACTCAAGGTCACTTATTGCTTGGCCCAATCATCCCCAAGATCCGTAGAAGTCTAGGATACGTCACGACCTATCCTGCTAAGTCGACTAAAATGGTATCCTAGTTAGGTTGGCATCAATCCTATGCCAAACCAACTCTAATGGTTGGAATGGGAATACTCATTACTGTCTCGGAGAGAGCCAACATTTGTATGTAAGGGTACGAGTTTGGCTTAGGTTGGCACTATCTGTAGGAAAAAGCGGACATACTTATTGTGAATTACACATGGGCACACCACCGCTTCCGCTGCATCAGTTTGTCCTCAAACTGATCTAGCTAGCAGGGGTGACCTAGTGTTCTAATGGACTTCTTTATCTCAGGATCGTTGCAAGCTGATACCATTTGTAAGATCCCCCTCCCGGAACACACAACACGGGCGAGGGGAATCTTATGCCCAGGACAGCCGCCTTGCGGAAGCGCTAGCACATGAGCTAGCCTC
This sequence comes from Dactylorhiza incarnata, assembly GCA_033032865.1. Taxonomy (NCBI): domain Eukaryota; kingdom Viridiplantae; phylum Streptophyta; class Magnoliopsida; order Asparagales; family Orchidaceae; genus Dactylorhiza; species Dactylorhiza incarnata. The sequence continues at coordinate 2,525,616 of JAWHQI010000321.1, read as the reverse complement.
CCCCACAAGACGCCTATCCTGCCGGCTAAACCAACTACACAGCGCCAACCCATCAATGAAAGAAAGTATTAAAAACCAAAGATTCACAATAAGTAATAATGTCCAAATCAGAGTAAAAAAAGACAGAAAGCTACACAAGCTCCTGCAAATCATCAGAGTAATCAGCTAAATGCCCCAAGGGCTACATCTCAAAACACTCACCCGCCTCTGTCACTAATGGCAGCTAAGGTACCATAAACACCAGCCCTGCACACCTGACCCGGCTGGCCTCCGGTGCTGAACGCTGCTACACATCTGAATGTGCTCCTAAAAAGAGGGAGGTAGCAACCGTTAGTCATAAAGACTAATTGGCTTCCCATCCGCTCCCCCGGCGACTCCAAGGCACCAGGCGGAAGGAAGGGAAGAAAAGCTGCAATATAACAGTAATGTATACAAAGCAGGTGACGGAGAAAGAAAACTAGTATATACACAAATTCTAAGCTACACAAGTGTAAAAGGGGCTAATCTAATCATGTATAAGCAGGAGTATAATAAAGGTGTACAGCAGTAAATAAATAGTAAGTAAAGCAGGTAAAGCAAGGCAGTAAGAACAGTTGCGATAAGTAATCAATCTCGTACCCTAACTTATATGAATGCCCATACAAACTTATAAGTTAGGATTTCCAGGAATTATAACTCATCATATAAAGAGCCCATACTAATTTATATGATGAGGATCTGCAAGTGCGTATGCTATGCTTATGCTATGAATGATTTATGCAATGAACTCACACACGACTCTATGCACATAGACCTTTGTAGTTCCCTCTATTTGAGAGGAAGCCAACCTCTCGGGTACCAATCGCTGTGACACACGGTGGTAGCGGACCGGTCCGTCCACTCCTAGGCGGGTATGCACACTACCAGGCCTAGACCGCACGTACGCCTCAACGCTAAACAACCGCGGAGCTCTGCGTACTCTTTGCTGGAGTCCACCAGGCTTTGAGCTAAGTGGAAGGTGTCTTCGAGGAATTGTCATCCCGACACGCAGACAAGCTGGCCCCTCAGACCCCAACACACCCACTAAGTCCACGTACCGCGGTCGGTGTGACGACCTGCCTAGTACCGAAGACCTGCCACAATTATCCAAGAACTAACAGGGCTATCCTCCCCTCGAGCCTCCAGCTCGTCCAACCCAGTATACCACACGCTTTCCACTCCCTCACTGGAAGGAGATACATAAAACCAATCTTACCCTACTATGGCTACTCTTGCCTACTTTAAATGTTATTGCAGTTTAGGGTTAATCTTGGACTTCCCGAGGTATACCCGGTGAAGGGCTCTCAACGGTACTAGGGAATGTGATGGGATGTATCCCAAATTCCTCTATCTAAAGATATTTAATTTAGTTGGTGGATGTATTTCACTTCGCATTTCGTGTTGCTCTAATAGTTAAGTGGATTTAGACTTCGACTCCCACTTTGCCCAATTGGGCTAAGCGCAGCTCGCACTTAACTTTAACTCTTGACTTAGCCTTAACCTGACCTTAAGTGGTAGCCCCTCACGGGTTTAAAGGATAAATCCGATCTCCTAATGCTACGCTCCAAGTTTCTCCCAAGTCTCATGGGGTTTAGAAGGTCTAAGCTCAAAACTCAATTTTTGCTAAACCTAGACCACTCAGGCGAACTATATTTACCCCAAAGGTGGAACCCTCAAAATATTTATCCTCATGATCTGATATAATTAACATCGGTTCCCACTAACCTACGCAGGTCATGATCCAAAATTCATCATTTCCTCTGTCAAATTTGTCATTAATAATATCTGTCTAATTATGTGACACATGCTAAATTACATATGAAGTATAAATTATATAAGTCCATATCGTCCAATAAAATCACCAGAGATATGTAATGTTAATTTTAGTTAATGGACAAGATTCATAATCCTCTAAGGTGATTTAGCATGTTATTTAATAGTTGAACATAATTACCAAAATGTCACTATACTTGTTAAGTCCTAAAATAATCATCCCAAAATTTTAAGGAAAATTACACTGTGGCTCATATGACTGAAATAAACATCTAACCATAATTTTAGAATTTCCAAGGTGATTTAGCCGTATTTAATTCATTAATTCACAAGGTGCTAAAATCATATTTCTAAAATCACTATCACCGTGCCTCATCATCTATAACATGATTCATATATAACCTTAGCTCAATCAAGCTTCCGAATCAGTACCTATATCACAATTAAATTACTAAGTAAATGATTAATAACTTTGAAACTACACATCCAAAAATTACAAAACTTCACAGGGGGTATATAATCATGTTATTAGTTACTCCACCAATTTCATGAGCATCGAAGTAACATATTGCAAGACATTCAAAATATACTATAATCACATGTGTTATGACACAATTTTGTAAATCTGATATTCTAGAAGCTACACTCATCCAAAAATTATGATTAACCCTAATATGGGAATCTAAGAACTAGAGCTACAACTTTTATGTTACCATAAAACCCAGGACCTAAAGCTTCATACCCAAAATCAGTGTTGAATGCAATTGTACAAACCTGGGCAGAAATCAGAGAACTAAAACAAGGTTTAGTTTTCTGGACAGTCTACTCGACTGGACTTTTAGAGAGCTACAGGTCACCCCAGAAAACGTGTAACCTATCGTTGGAAAGCTCTTTTCAAGGGCTACTACTTTTATGTTGAGCCCGAAATCTAATTCCAGTGGGGTCAAGCCTAAAAATTGGCTTGAACACAGCTGCGCACAATTCTCCTTAATAACCAAGAGCAAGTTATGAATTGAATCTGATTTAACAGGGAGCTTTCATCACATCTATCCACAGTTATATAATTAGCAACCCTAATTAATCAGGGCGTTATTCCCCATCTTTCTCAGACAATTATTACATAATCAAAACTATGTTTAACGGAGCTTCATTTTATTCTCTTCCCCAAACATGAACTAAATGTATATATATATATACAATTGAAATCCATTCAACAGGAAGCTTATTTCTCAACTCCAAATCAACAGGGAACTTATTTCTATTATCATCCCAAATGCCTAATGAACATATATATATATATATAATTGAAATTTCATCTAATAGGGAACTATTTCCCAAGCAGCTACACGTCATATATATATATATTTATATATATATATATATATGTATATATATATAATCAAAATCTCAATTACAGGTAACTAATTAATGAAATCCCATATGAAAGTTTGGGGCAACCACCTTCACTCCTCCCTTGCACCCTCACGAGGCCTCCGATTATCACGAAACCAACGTCCCACGTTCGTATTGAAGCGGGGAGTCGATTTGGGGCATTTTCGCGGCGAACGACGCCCTACGGCGAAAAACCCTAACGCGGCCTTTTTCCTACGGAGCTTCATCACGCTCGCAAATCGACTCAATTGAGTTCGATATCTCGCCTAGCGGATCTAAGAAAACTAGCACCAAGGGAGAGGGGAGGAAGTCACCTGATTCCGTGCATGCTACCCAATAGCCGCGATGACGGCATTTGCGCGCCGCTTCCGATTCATGGCCGGATCTCGCCGATCCGGATCTCGTTGATCTGAGCCTCGCCACACGTCGCCGAAGTAGAGTCAACCCCTCGAGTGGGCTGTTTTGGTTTGGAGAGCGAGAGCTCGCTGTTTTGGGTCTTCGAAAGAGGAGATCTTGCCAAAGACGAAGAAGAGAGGAGCTCCATCTCAGATCTAGAGCTAGCTCACCGGAGTGGTGAAGGGGCTGCGGCGGTTTGAAGAGAGATCGCCGGAAAAGAAGGAGCTCGGATCGGAGGTGAAGAAGGAGAACTCAACTTGCTGGAGAGGGGGAGAGCAGTTTTCGGCCATGGAGGAGCTCGGTTTGCCGGAAAGGAGGGTGTTGGCGGTTTTGCTGGAGGAAACGACGAGGCTTGGAGGAAGCTCACCGGAGCTTGGGCTTCGTCGGAGGAGGTAGAGAGAGGAAAGCTCTCGGTGGTTGGTCGGAGGTGGAGCGCTAGCCGGAGAAGAGGCCGCCGGAGATGGGAGGAGAGGAGAGGGGCGAACTTGAGGTGGTCGGCCATGGATCTTGCCAAGGGAGGAGGTGCACCGGAGGAGGAAGAGGAGAGGTGGTCGGCCGTGAGGAGAGCTGCGCCGGAGCCGTGAGGTGAAGGAGGGGTCGCCGGAGCTCGCGAAGGTGGTCGCCGGAGCTGTGGCCGAGGGAGGAGGTAGATCGGATCTGGAGGGGAAGGGGTTTGACGGCACAAGGCACGGGAGGAGGGGAGATCGGGTATATTTCTAACCTAACTTAAAACATACGTGTATATATATATATATAATATAAGATTATTATTATTATTATTAATATTATTATCATTTCTATCATTAATAATGGATTCAAAGGCTCGTATCTCGCTCTGTAGGGCTCAGAAATTGCCCCGGACGGGCTCGTTACGACCGTCTCGCCGACACGCATCCACCGGGATGATCCGAGATCAATTCCGAGTCCGTTTGCTCATTTTATGCTTGACTGAGCGTTTACGGCCTAATAAACGTAAACGTCAAAACTCATTTAAACGACGTCGGAATCGCAAACAGATAAATTTGTTGAATTCATACTATCGTTACGAGTCTAACAAGACTGGTTGGGGTCAATTGCGAGGTTGCTTGGTCCATTTCACCATTTTGGATAAATATGCTATTCGCAGACCACATTAATAAAATCGCCGATTCTCATCAGAATCAATCGCAGACAGTTTTGTTGAACTCGTATAGGCTTCACGGGTCTAGCAAAACTGACTGGGGTGAATACCGATGCTGTTTGCTCGATTTCACCGCTTTGGATAAATAGGTTACTTAGAGTCGCGTCGACGCGACTAATTCTCCGATACACATCAGAATTGAGTGCAGTTGACTTCGTTGGACTGGTATCAACTTTACGAGTCTAACAAAATCAACTAAGGCCGATTATGCGGTCATTTGCACAATAGTCATATTTGAGGCGTCGCGTAGCTCAAGGCGACTGTTTTGGTCGACTTCATATATACGCTATTTGAACACCGTGACATTTGAGCTAACGTACCCACTATAATTCCTTCGAGGCGGTACGCCTCCTTCGAGTTTTACCGCTCAAGTTATGCTCTCCGGACGGCTCGGATCCCGATACAGCAAACATCGGGACAAAGAATAGAACTGGTACTTGCTGCATTCGTCGAGTGCACTTCCCCGGCTTAGTTGCAATCCTGGCCCTCAGTACACCCCGAGACCGAGTCAACTCGCGTGACTCAAAAATGCGCACAAGGGGTCTAGCTCGAATCGGGATGTTACAGGGCGCACTTGCTTTGTCCTACTCCCTATTACTGAACGCACCAAACTCCGGCTCGCTCAGCTCGATGCGTTCACTTAGGTCTCAGTTGTTACCACAAGGGATACCGTTGTTACGACCCAATGACTCGCCGCATCCGCATCTCTCGCCACGTCTCCTTCCTTGAAAATGAGATGTTCTTCTCCTCCACGCCAACTCCAACAACATTTCCCGCCCAAACCTCCTTTACTCCACCACTCTCCCTTCCGCTACTTCCACCTATACCCACTCGTCCCCGGACCCAAACTACCCCTCCTATCCCGGTACCACCTCATCCTCCGGCCGAGGATTCTCCATCCACTACTGGTACTCCTCCGTCCATCGAACCTCCTTCCACTATAGCTCCCCCTTTCGCTCAAGCTCCTTCTGATGCAGACCTGTCTGACGCTCCTTCGTCCGTCTCTCCGCACGTGGATCCCACACCTTCTCGGCGCAACCCTGCTCGCCCTCCCCACCCGCCTGCTCGCTACGACCACAGTCCTGACAGGTATAAACCTTCTTCTCTCACCACAACTATCTCCTATTCCCCTGCCTTTCAGGCCTTCCTCACCGCTCTACACTCCCACCGGGAGCCCCAGTCATACCGAGAGGCAGTTGATCATCCTGAATGGCAGGAAGCCATGACCGCTGAACTTCAGGCCTTCCATCGAACTCATACATGGGACCTCGTCCCCTGTCCTCCTAGCGTAACTCCTATCTGCTGCAAATGGATATTCAAGATCAGGACTCGCCCAGATGGGACTATTGACCGCCACAAAGCCCGTTTAGTTGCCCGTGGGTTCCTGCAGGAGCTTAGGATCGACTATGATGAGACCTTTGCACCAGTTGCTCGCATGACATCCGTGCGCACCTTACTTGCAGTTGTTGCTGCCCACAATTGGCCTCTCCAACAGATGGATGTTACTAATGCTTTTCTTCATGGTGATCTTACAGAGGTCGTATACATGACTCCTCCCCCGGGTTTCTCCGTTCCCACCGACCACGTATGTCATCTCCGTCGGGCTCTCTATGGTCTCAAACAGGCCACGCGCCTGGTTTGAGCGCTTTTGTACTGCTGTTCACAAGGCCGACTTTATTGAATGCCAGACTGATCATGCATTGTTCACTCGCACTTCTGGTCAGGGATGTGCAATCCTTCTTCTCTATGTGGATGATATGATTATCACTGGCGATGACCATGCAACCATTGTCTCTCTTCAACAGCACCTCCGCAGTCAGTTCGAGATGAAGGATATGGGCCCCCTTCGCTACTTCCTTGGTTGGAAATCTCTCGGTCCAAACGTGGCATCCTTGTCTCTCAACAGAAGTATATCTCTGACATCCTCTCTGTTGCCGCTCTCACTGATACCCGGACAGTTGATACTCCCATCGAGCTCAATCTAAAACTTCTCCCAACTGACGGTGAATCTCTCCCGGATGTCTCCCACTATCGGCGCCTTGGCGGGATGTTGGTCTATCTTACTATGACTAGGCCTGCCATTGCCTATGCCGTCAATTTTGTCAGTCAATATGTCCAAGCTCCTCGCTCGGCTCATTATGCCGCTGTACTCTGGATTCTCCGCTATCTTCGCACATCCGTCAATCGCTCATTGTTTCTCTCCGCCACTTCTCCACTCACCCTTTGAGCATTCTCCAATGCTGACTGGGCGGGCGATGCTGCAACTCGTCGCTCTACCACTGGCTTCTGTATCTTCCTGGGTGACTCTCCTATCTCCTGGCGAAGCAAGAAACAGGAATCCATTGTGCGTTCCAGCACTGAAGCCGAGTATCGTGTCATGGATTCCACCACAACTGAGATAGTTTGGCTTCGTCGACTACTCCGTGATCTTGGTGTGTCGGTATCTGGACCCACTCTCTTATTCTGTGACAATCGAAGTGCTATACAAATTGCCTTTAATCCAGTATTTCATGAACGGATAAAATACATCGAGATTGATTGTCACTTCACTCACTAGGAGTTCCTCGCCAACACTATCTCTCTACTGTTCATTGCTTCTGAAGAACAAGTTGCGGACTTCCTCACGAAGCCTCTCACATCAGCAAGATTTCGATATCTCATTAACAAACTCTCGGTTCATGATCCACCATGAGTTTGAGGGAATGTGTTACTATTAATGTATTTTTATATATTATGTTTAGTCCCACACCGTATGTGGTGTTTTTGGACTCTCCCCCATCCTCTATATGTATGACCCAAAAGGTCCTTTTTTACATTCAATATACAAGATTACTTGATTGCCTCTCAAGTTTAACATAATCCATGGATTTTTTATTTTATTTATGAGAGTTTTAATTGGGTTTATTTAACCAGTTTGTAACTCCCATAAGGCTCTCCTATTAAGGCCTAAATTTTTTTATGCCATTTCGTGATTCTTGTTGGAAAAACGACGCCTACGGAAATCACAAGAATCGCAGAAATACGCAGACAAAAATACAAGGATTTTAACGTGGAAAAACCCCAAATCCGGAGAAAAAACCACAACCACCCGCGCGCAGAAAATCCACTATGAAAGGATCAAACAAGAAATTACACCTCTCTTCTTCCGCCGCTCCGCCTTCAGTTTTCTCCAACCAACTGTAACCCTAGACCGAAAAACAAGGCCTTTTAAACATACATAGTTACAAGCGAAAATTACATAAATGCTCGACCGGCGAAATCGTGGTGAGTGTCCAGTACTCCCAACACAATCAAGCTCCACAATCCAACAATTCTAACCTAGCGTGGAGAGGGGCTGAAAAGAAGGCGCTCTTCATTTTTCATAACTGCCGATCTTGTCTCGGATTTTCCTCCATTCGGTGTTCACGAGAGGAAAATCACAGAAGATCGTCGGAGATCCTCATCTCCCTTCATTTTCTCGGCAACAGAGCATGTTCCTCTTCGTTTTCATAGCACGATGTCGACCACTGCTCCTACAATCTTCGTTTAGGTTTACGGCATAGAGGAACCACCTCTTTCCTCCATTGGATCTGCACTTCTTAATTCGATTTGGATATTTCCAATGAGTAATCAGATCGGTGAAACCAACGGGGTACTCGTTCCCTCCTGCATACATCGGTTCCTTGAAATTGGCATTAGCTTATATATGTATTAATAAAAGCGGGGGTACGTCAAGAAGATTCAGAAATAATAAATTGCATGAAAACAGGGTTAGGGGCATTCCCCCTTCCCATTGGAAATCCTCCTCACATGCTAGTTTGCAGATAAAATCAGCCGCCGCATTTGCATTGCACCCAACCAGAGAGATAGCAATTTTTGGAGTATCCTTGAGAAGTTTAGCACATTGCTGCTCGGCATTTCCTTTGTAAAAACCCATAAGGATGCAGCTTAGCATAGAACAGGCTTCAGACAATCGCCCTCGAGGATGGTGCCCGCAGCATTTGCTAAAAACAATCTTGCGGCCTCCAGCCCGTCGCACGCACTTCTGAATTCAGTCGGAACCAGTCAGGATTTTTTTCTCTGCCACGTGATCTTCTCTGCATTCAGATCGTGGGCTTCTAGGAGAGATCACATAGAAGAACAGAAGTGAATGACAATACTACTGAAGTGCGGAAATTAATGTATACTATTTTTGGCTTCTCGTTCATGATTCATCATGGCCGTTATTTCGAGGAGTCTTGACGTGTTACGTTCTTTCTTATGAAGTCGGCGACGTTAGCGGATCCTGCTAACATTCAAGGTTTTCTAAGAATGTGATCTCTCCTAGAAGCCCACGACAAATGTAACTACAAGATCATAGAAAGGTACAAAATGACAAATGAGCATCAAAAAAGGAGATTATAAATAAATTTCGTGAAATCATGGATCCAACTTCTAGTAAAACGAAAGAGTCTTTCTTGCCAACAAAATTAAAAGGAAGACCAAATGGGAGTTTAAAGAAATTCAAGGATGAGTATAAGAGTACAAAACGCAATCCGTCACTATTTGAACATATGTTGTTGGAAACTAAACTTTCACAAGGGAAAATGTCAAAAGTCATCAAAGGAGCAAAGTATGCATATGAATAAATTGTTTGATAGAGTCCGCCGACAACTACCATCTTGTATTTCGGATCACTTGGTTGATGATTTTGATGTGCCCGCATATGGTCACTGTGGATTTTGTGTGATTAGTGAATCACTCAACATGGGTAATAATTGACAAGTTGTTCGAGAAGATTTAATGAAGAAATTTGGAAATAGAGATATATTGTATGATTCTATTTTGGGAGGGTCAAAAAGAATGGAATTAATCAACAATTTAGATTGCAAATGCACGCCCGCACCATATGATAAGTGGATGTTCATGCCCGACATGGGTTTAACTATCTCATCATGTTACAATGTTGGAGTGGCTCTAATTTGACGTAATAAAAGTATAATCTTTCTACCATTGGACTCACCTCTTAATTACTACTAGAAAACTGACATTTAGCCAGGGCAAATTACCGTGGCTAAAAGTCCAAAATCGTGGCAAAAGACTTTTAGCCACAGACTGCCGTGGCAAATGGGCGTGGGCAATACGAGCGTGGCAAAAAGTATTTGTCATGCTCTTTCTGTGGCAAATATCATTTTTCTATGACTTTTAGCTACGATTTTAGACTTTTAGCCACGATAATTTGACTGTTTGCCACGGAAAATGACCGTGGGCAATACGAGCGTGGCTAAAAGTCAATTTTCTAGTAGTACTTCCTCACTTCCTAAGAAAAATTTTCATTGGCTTTGTAAATGGTAATCATTTTGTGGGACTTTGCATGAAAGATGGATGTCCACTACCACAAATCTACTCCCCTTGGAGAAGGTACCACACACAAATGACAACTTCATGGGAAGGAATACTAAACTCCATGTAATGAAATGTAAGATTTTAATTTTATTTTTCATACTCTATTCATTTGCATAGAAAGTATACTAAACTTATTTTTTTGGCAGATTACAAGACAACTACACGGAGACACATGAAGATATATTTATGAGCTTTTGAAGACTGTCATGTTTTTAATACCTATTTTTGTAGCACAAAATCATGAAAGCTAGTCCAATTTTGTAATGCTAAATATATAGTTTACTTTAAGGTGTATTTTTTTTATTTTTTTTGTTGGTTTGCTAGTAACCGAATGATTTTCAAATAACAATTTTCAGATTATTGGGTTTGCTAGTAGTAATGGTTTGTTAGAAGCCAAAATGAGTTTGCTAGTAACAACACTCAATAAATTTGTACGATTAAAAATGAATTGTTCACAACAGTTACATTTTTTTGTAGTGGAAGCAAATGCATTTGATGGAAGCAAATAGAATTAGCAAAATTCCTGAGCCTCACAAGCTTGATTTGAAGAAGATCATCAACTTTGCTTGTTTAGAATTACACCTTCATATATAACTCTGTAATTCACTCTTTATATCATCTTCGGTCTATTCCGTTAAACAAAATTAAAAATAGATTCAAGTCTTAATGTTAATTTTTATTTCTACCAGCTAGAATTAGAATTGTCCACTTATTTAGTAGTTTTTGTTCGATTCTCATCGTGTATGAGCTTTTTCTACTTATTTACTAGTTTATTGTATGATTAGTTGAAAGAATAGGGTTTCACTTCTTCATATCTCAATGCCACATACACCTATTTATACCCCCTCTATATAATAACACTCCTACTTTACTATCTACACACCAATACACATACATTTCTAAATGCACACCAACACTCCTCCTCAAGGTGGGTGCAATATATCTATTAAACCCAGCTTGTCCAAGTTCCTACTCATGTACTTCGAGCTCAGCCCCTTTGTCAAACAATCCGCAGCCTGATCATTGTTTGCAACATAACTAAGCTCCAGTAGCCCACTGTCCAGTTTCTCCTTTATGAAGAACTTGTCAATTTCAATGTGCTTAGTTCTCTCATGTTGAACTGGATTATTTGCAATACTGATCGTTGCCTGACTGTCACACAACAGCTTCATCTTGTCCCCTTGATCTAGACTCAACTCCGTCAGCATCCTCTTCAACCACAAAAGTTCAGCCACTCTCGAAGCCATAGCTCTGTATTCTGCCTCCGCAGTCGATCGTGCCACCACTGATTGCTTTTTGCTCCTCCAGAAGACCAAGTTTCCTCCTACAAATATGCAATAGCCTGACATGGATCTCCTGTCATCTATGCAGTTTGCCCAATCAGAATCACAGTAGCCTTCGATCTTCATGTGCCCATTTTTTCGGAAGAGCAATCCCTTCCCCGAGGAAGCCTTCAAATACCGTAGGATCCGGTACACAGTATCCATATGCCCCTTTCTAGGATTGTGCATATAGCGACTCACTACACTAACCGCATAGGAGATGTCTGGGCGTGTGTGGCTCAGGTAAATCAACTTCCCAACTAATTTCTGGTACCTCTCTCGATCAACTGTGTCACCTGCCTCAGCACCCAGCTTACACTTCTGATCGATCGGTGTTGCGTCCGGTCTATAACCCAACATCCCTTTCTCTGTGAGGAGATCCAAGGCATACCTCTGTCATAGGACAATACCCCTTCTTTCGTAGGCGATCTCAATTCCAAGGAAGTACCGTAGCATCCCCAAATCCTTTACTTCGAACTCCTTGCCCAACGCTGTCTTGAGCCGAACGATTTCCTGTTCATCATCCCCTGTGATGATCATGTCATCCACATACACTGCAAGGATGGTAATGTGATGACCTTCACTTTCCCTGAAGAATACCGTGTGATCAGCGTTGGTCTGCCGGTATCCCATCCCAATCATGGTCTTCCTGAATCGATCAAACCACGAGCGGGATGACTGCTTCAAGCCATAGAGTGACTTCTTCAGTCTACATACTTTACCTTTGGTCTCAGCGGTCTCGAACCCCGGTGGTATTTCCATGTACACTTCCTCGGTTAGCTCTCCATGAAGGAAGGTATTCTTCACATCTAGTTGATGCATTCTCCATCCACCATTTGCTGCCAAGCTTATCAAAGTTCTGACCATGCTCATCTTGGCCACGGGTGCAAATGTCTCGTCGTAATCTATGCCATAGGTCTGACAGTATCCCTTTGCAACTAGTCGAGCCTTGTAGCACTCGATGAGTCCATCCAGGTTCTTTTTCAAGGAGAAGACCCACCTGCATCCGACGCCCCTCTTGTTGTCCGGTAGATATGCCAACTCCCAAGTTTTGTTCTTCTCAAGTGCTCTCATCTCCTCCTTCATCGCTGCTTTCCATTTCGAATCTGTCTTGACAACCTGCAAATTGTTAGGTACAGTAACACTATCTAACGAGGCGATGAATGCTCCATGAGAAGGGGAAATATTATTATAAGAGACAAACGACGCAAGGTCACAGTCGTATCTGTCCGGAGGATTGCCCGCATTGCTGCGTATACTCCGCCGAACAGTGACGGTAGGGGAAGAGGGTGTAAGGGAAACAATCTCACCGAACAAGACTGTGGAACTAGAGGTGCTCCAGAATGAGAGACTGGCGTAGACAAGGGATTGGGCACTGGCATTCTGGGCATCGGTACTGGTTCAGCAGCTTGTTTCTCCCTCCTATGGTAGGTAAGCAGTTCCCCTCAAGCCGTAGGATGCACGTTTCTCACTTCCTCCTCCTACATCCCATCGCTCCCAGACTCCTCCACTGATTCCTCATCACATACCTCTAGTTCGGTCACCAGACTTTCTCTCTCTCTACTAATCCATTCGGAGTTCGTCGGTTCTGGTGTGCGTGAAGTTTCTTCATGACGGTTTTACTGTTCCAATTCTCAAAAGTGGACATCCATGCTCACAAAACTTCTCTTCTCGACTGGACTCCAGCATACGTACCCTTTCTGGGTCCCAGAGTAGCCTACGAAGATACACCTAAGCGTCTTTGCATTGAGTTTTCCAACACCCGGTCTGTTGTCCTTTACATAGCACGCACAGCCAAAAACCTTTAACGGAAGCATCCCGCCATTATTTCCTTGCAGCTTCTGACATGGAGATTTCCATCCGAGAATACGTGATGGCATTCTGTTTATCAGCTGGGTTGTGGTTAGTACGACGTATCCCCACAGACATTGTGGAACGTTCATGTGCAACATCATGCTCCTAGCCACCTCCATTAGATGTCTCTTTTTCCTTTCCGCAACACCATTCTGTGCAGGGGTGTACGCACACGTTGTCTGATGCAGGATCCCATGGGCAGATAGGTATTCTCTCAGCGCTCGGTTAGTGTATTCCGTCCCATTGTCCGACCTTAACACTTTTATCATCTTGTCGTACTGCGTTTGAACATATTTGTGGAAGTCTCAAAAGCAAGTGATGACTTCACTCTTATTTCTCATTAAATATAGCCAGGTAACGCGCGATGCACAATCAATAAACGTTACAAAGTATTTGTAGCCATTCAAAAAATTCACCGCACATGGTCCCCAGACATCAGAATGCACCATATCAAAACTGGCAGAGCTTAGATGTCCAGTACTAACATAAGAACTCCTAGTGAGTTTTCCCAAATCACATGCATCACAAATAAGTTTACTTCGATTCGAATGTTTATACAAAACAGGGTAAACTCAAGCTAGAGTATCAAAAGATAAATGTCCCAGCCGCTGGTGATGTAAGAGAAGAATGTCCTCTGCACTCATCTTCGCTCCTCCTTATTCTGACTCCCTTGACTTGGAGGTGAGAGCTACCTCGAGTTCCCCTCGGTCCAAGTACCATAGCCCATCATGTCAGGTCCCAGTCCCAAGTATCCGGCCCGTCTCTTTCTCCCGGAAGGTCACCTTGGGAATGTCAAAGCAAACAATACATTTGAGTTGAAGAATTATGGAACTTATAGAGAGAAGGCTAACTGGAAAGGATGGAGCATGCAAGACGTTAGAGAGTTTTACCGAACCTGTGCAATCGACAGTGCCCTTACCGATCACGGATTGGAAAGTCCCATATGCTGTCTGTATGCTATCAGTCTTAACTAGGCGAGTATATGAAGAGAACTCACCAGCATCTCCTGTCACATGCTGAGAGGCGCCCGAGTCAGCAATCCAATCCGACGTCTTGGAAGGGTGAGCATACGAAGCTAAGGCTGATGCCCCTCCTGTTCCACTCTTGCTGCCCTCTCCAATCTGTCTCCCCTTGAGACCTTCCATCATACTCATCATACTGAGTAGAGTCTGCTCCTCCTCAGTGTAGATATCGCTGCGATTGTCATTACCTCCACCAATGCCCAGATTGGCACGATGATTGCTTCTGCCACTGCGACCCTGTCCACGACCACGGGGACCCCTCTCCTTGGGTGTCCTGGAACACACAGCCGCTATATGTCCAATTTCCCCGCAGTTGTAGCACTGGCGAGTGTCTTCTTGAGTCCTGTGGAAGGGCAAGCCAGTTGCCGCCAATGCCGACTTCGCCACAGCAGAATCCCCTGGTCCCGCCTGGAGTTTGAATCGAGTCTCTTCCTGAATCATGGCCGAGATGGCCTCTAACAAGGTGGAAATCTTCGTGCCTGACAGAAGTAATGCCCTCCTCTGATCAAACCGTTCGTGTAGCCCTTTAAGGAATCTCATAGTCCTTTCTTCTACAATCAGTTTGGAGGCCTTGCATTCAGGGTCCTTGCAACTCACCCCACCAGACGCGTGGTCATAGTCCATCCATAGTCGTTCTAACTCAGAGGCGTACTCCTGTACGATCTTCTCACCTTGGACTGTATCGTTTACTTCTCCCTTCACCTGGAAGACTCTGAGAGTATTCCCCACTCCATCATAGGTGCATCTCAGTCGGTCCCACACCTCAGAGACCGTCTCCAAGCCATCCACTGTGGCAGCGATCGATGGGACGACGGAGCTGAGAAGCCACATGAATACCGTCATGTGGGTTGACTCCCACTCGTCTCCAGCCGTTGAATTCTCGGGTTTCTTCAACTCCCCTATTAGGAGACCGCTAACTTTCTGCGCTGTAAGTGTCTTCTTCACGCGCCGAGACCAGCCCAGGTAAGTGGTTGGCCCATCGAGCTTCAAGTCGATCGGGGGAAGATCCAACTTCACGGGTCGATGGGATGAGCCCAGTAGCTTCAACAGAGTGTCCACCTCTGATGGGCCCAATTTCTTAAGTACATCCTCCATTTGATCCGACGACGACACTTCCAGGTGTCCACTTCAATCAAGAAGGACACAAGGCTCCTTCCAACCCTTGCTGGATCGTAGAAAGCGGCTGATTCGTCCAATAATAACCCATGTGTCGTGGAGTACCCCAGCAGATTCATCGAAAGCCTATCGACGAATGCTCCTTCCGTCGAAAACACATTTTCGTCGGAAGCCTATCGACGAATGCTCCTTCCGTCGAAAGCACTTTCTCGTCGGATGCTCCTTCTCCGCTACTTTCGTCGGGCGAGCGCACTCTCCTCGATTCGCCCCGACACCTGCAATCAACGACGAGGAAGGCAAGGTTTCTCCCGGGCACCTGCAATCGATGCAACGCTCCCCGATTCGCCCGACCTCGACAAACCTCCGTCAGGCGAGACTGCCGCAACGATGCCAGGGCAGACGATCCTTCAGCAACGGCAACAGGGACAGCAACTCGGCGAGATCGGTAATAACGACGAACCTCCCTCTGATCGATGCCGGACGTGGAGCCTTCCCCTCCTCCGATCGATGCTGCTGTTCTTTGCTTTCGATCGGACGCAGCTTCGGCGCGCTTGATGAACGCCGTCTCCCCCCAGCTCTGATACCAAGTTGAAAGAATAGAGTTTCACTTCACTCCAGAAATCTATTTCTCATGTGTTTTATCCCCGGAGAATTATTTCACTCGATAATTTTCTGAAATAGTCTCATTCTATTTATTTAGATAAAAGTTATCTCTCAAATTTTTTTATTTAAATTCGGTGGGTTTCTCCTACTCAAATTTTCTTTAAAAATTTACTCCTTAAAAATTTCACTAAACATCTCTAGGAAAAGTTCTCTCACAAATATTCGGAGGATTTTACTATTCGCACCTCACGGTGGAGAATTTTACTATCCACCCACTATGATCGGGAGGCGACGACGAGCGTCGGGCGGCGGTAGCCCTGCACAAAAGGCCCGATCGGGCCGGGCTGGCGCCGGCCCGATCGGGCTCGGTCTTAAGTCAACCGGTCCGAGCCCGGTCTTTGACTAGATCGAGCTCGGGCCGGTCTCGGGCAGCACCCCAAGGAAGGGGCCTGAGCCGGCCCCTCAGGCCGGGCCAGGCCGGACCGGTCCGGGCTCGGGCCCGACCGGTTCGGCCCTTTTTTATAAAAAAATTAAATTTTAAATTTTAAATATTATATAATATATATTATATTTATATACATATATTTAAGAATTAATATACTAAAAACTTGACAAAAAAAAACGCAAAGCTTATGGACAAAAAATGGAATTTTTATTAATATTGAACAAAAAAAATTACACTCGTATTCGTACAATTTGCATTTATCGAAAAAAGAATAAAATTTATTATTATTAGAAAATTTAAATAAAGAAAATTACAAACTTTGTTCGTTCAAATAAAAATGAGTAAATTACAATCGTAGAGTCATAAGCGTGTGCGCGACGCGTTCAATTATCTCCTAAATTCATTGCGTCCATCTCGTCTTCTATCTCCTTCGAGCTATCCTCTAATGCCGTTATGTGTTGTTTCCTCTTTGTAGCATCCAAATAGTCCTTGTAGCATATGCAAATTTCCAGTGATTCTTCGTTAAGCCGACTCCTCTGCTCGTTCAAAACCCTGCCACTAAGAGAAAAAGCAAACTCTGAAGCTACTGTACTAGCTTGGATAGTTAGTAAATCACGGGCCATATGAGCCAAAATAGGATAGGTATTAGCTTTTCCTTTCCACCAATTTAAGAGATCGAAGTTTTCGATCTCCTCCGTACTCATAAAATCGCGAAATTGTGTTTTCGTATATAATCCTAATTCATTTAAACTACTAGATGTGCACGTTTTTTTCCTAGAAGCTAAATCTAAAATTTTATTTTTAAAAATATCCTTCGTTCTTAGTTGCGCGCTTTCTTCTCGGGGTCGCGAGCCGTATAAGTTATCGTAATAATTATAACATTGGGTAAAAAAAGTATTAAATTTTGAAATACTAACGGGATCATCCTCATCATAATTTATATTTAAGTTTAAATTAGTATTTATTTCGTCTATCAAATTTTCTACGCCTTCAACGCTAAATAGTGGGTTTAAAGCGGCGGCGCAAGAAAACATGGGAGGCATTTCTCTATAATATTTTAAAAAATTTTCTTCCATTATATTAATTAGAGAAAGCCACCCGTCGTGTTGCCTAAAATAGCTAAATTTTTATGTGATATGTACAAAATTTTCAATGACTAGCGCGCTAGTCGGATAATACACGCCCGATAAAAAAATAGTCGCCCTATGAAAACATTTTAGTAAATCCATATAATTTGCTAATATAAACCAATCATCGTCGGTCAAAGTATGCGTAATATTTAGTAAAGTATAATATTCCATAAGAAGTTGTTTTTGTTGGAACGCTCTTTTTAACATTTTATAAGTTGAGTTCCATCTAATAGGCATATCAAATTGAGGTTTAAAAAAAAATTCCTTGTGCGTTAGCAAAATTTTTAAAATCTTGAGCTCGTTGCTTAGTGCAATAGATAGTTTTGAGCATTTCTCGGATTTTAGAAATATAGACTTTCATTGCCTTTAAACTATCTTGTACCACTAAATTTAAGACGTGACAAACACATCTAGTGTGAAAAAATGCGCCGTCTAGCATTGGTTTTAAATCGCGTTTTAACCACTCAATTGCGACGGTATTATTACTGCGTTATCAAAAGAAATACTCATTATTTTATCTTTAATTTTAAATTCTCGCACACATTTCATAATTACGTGATATATAGCTTTACCCGTGTACGAGAATTCAAAATCTGCAAACCAAATTACGCGTTTATTTTGGTCCCATGAAACGGGATCAATCCAATGACACGTGATACACAAATACGATAATCCTAATCTTAAGTTACTAGTCCAAACGTCGCTCGTTAAACTCACACGTCCCTCAAAATTTTCAAAATAATTTATAAGTTCTTGTTTTGCTTCTAAATAAAATTTAAGGGCGTCGCGCCTAAGAGAGGATCTACTAACCTTTTGATATTTAGGCTGAAGCCCTTGATGCATGTATTCGGACGAATCCTCATTGTCGAAGGTGCTGAATGACAACCCACGTCTGATGACGAACTTCGTCTGCAACTCTCGTTGTCGAAGTTGATCGTACGTCCAAATTTGGTGTGCTCCTGAAATTTGGGCTTGACTTGACTCGGGAGCTTCTTTCGAAATGCAAGACTTAAGGTGTCTTGCTAGCGTCGAGTTGCCGCTGATTGCTAGCAACTTTGAGCATAATTTGCATCGCGCCTTCTTTTCGGTGCTGACTATAACCATATCGAAATACTCTCAAATAGCCGTCGTACGATGGTGCTCCACCACCTCAGGCGTATTTTGAGAAGACGCTGGCGTTGAGGAGGACGATGCCATTAGATGAGAGAGAGTGAGAGAGAAAGAGTGAGAGGGAAGGAGTGAGAGAGAGAAAGTAAGAGAGAAGTGAGGGGGGTTATTTATAAGTTTTTATTTTTTTTAAATAATAATATTTTAAATATTTATAAATAAATAAAAAAGTAAAAAAAAGCCAAACGGCTCTTATTAGAGCCGTTGGCCACGTGGCATGCCATGTGGCCAACGACTCTAATAAGAGCCGTTGGCCGGCTCTTAATAAGAGCCGTTTTTAACGGCTCTTATTAAGAGCTCGGGCCAAGCTCTAGCCCGGGTCGGGCTTTGTCCGGCCCGGGCTAGGGCAAGCCCGATAGCCGGTCTTTGCCCGGCCCAGATCGGGCCGGGTACCGGGCCGGGCAAAGACCAGCAGTTGGGGCCCTTTAAGGGCCCCTGGACCGGCCTCGGCCCGGGTCGGGCTCCTCCCGGGCCGGGCATCTCCGGGCTTTTCCGGGCCGGGCTCAGGCCGGCCCGATGAGCCCGGTTTTTTTGGACAGGGCTAGGCGGCGGCGAGCGATGCGTGCAGTCGCGGGCGATGAGCGCGGCAGGGGGCAATGAGCACGGCGAGTCCGGCGCGCGACGTGGAGGTGTGCGATGGACGAAGTCTACAACGTGGAGGTGAGCGTGGGCGAAGTCTGCAGCGTGGAGGTGAGCGATGGGCGAGGTCTAGAGCGAAAAATCTTTGATTTGAGCGAACTATTTTTGGGTAACCCCATCAATCTCTACCAAAAAGGTCTCTCACAAATATCCTCCTCACTTGAATTCTTCTACAAAAATATTTTCTCTCTCTAAAAATTGTCTATCAACAACATTTTATCTTTTAACGATTTGACATTTTTTTTTTGAAAAATCCCATTTTCTCAAAAAAAAAACATATATTATTGAGTTCTTTTGTCAATGAGCTTGTGTTGCTCTACAACTATGGGTGTGCAAAAATAATCGAAGAACTGAGAATCGGACCTGAACCCAACCGAACCGAATGGTTTGGGTCGGTTCCAAATATGTTCGGTTCGGGTCCGGTTCTCATAATACCAGAACCGACAATTCGGTTCCTGGTTCCAAGGGTCGGGTACCCAGAACCGACCCGAGAACCGACTATCAATTCTAAAGAAAATATTTTGAGACAACGGTTATAGTCGTACTGCTTAATACGTGAAAATAATTGAGAACTGTCGTATTGCTAAAGAAAATAATTGTTGTACTTGTGTAGTTCTATGACTTCAATATTATAAAGAGTCATTATTCAATTATTTTGAGAAATTGATAATGTATTACAAAGAATCATGAGTTTGAAGAGCCATTTTTTTAATTATTTTGAAACATGGTTAGAATCGAGAACTGAATCGGAACCGAACCGAAGCAAACGGTTCGGATCTGGTTCTATACTTTAGGACCATGGGTCGGTTTCGATTCCAAAAGTTTGGAACCGAACCTATATGGGTCGGTTCTTGATTTTGGGTAGAACTAAACCGAACCGATCCGAGTTGCACCCCTATCTACACCAACTTAAATTTTATTGTAATAATGCTTGTATCATGAATTTATGCTCCAAAATCGTTTTTCATACCCACATGAAACATGTAGCTGTGATGAGAATCTGGACGGTGCACGTGCGCTGCGCACAGAGCTGTATGTGCACACGCGCACCTAATTAGCTCTCCCCTGGGTGACCCATGTCTTGTTATTTTAGTTGGCAAGTATTTTCAAGAAAACAATTCCATATGCTCGATTCCACCACATAAGGTCCAAAGAATAATTACTTTATTTTTAATATAAAATAACATAGTCTTGTTGTTATGGTGTTATCTAGAATACTAATTGTATTGCATAAATACAACTAAATACCTAGTAAAATGGGTGTGATATTTCCGATCAAAACACTCTACTCATATTGTTAATTATATGCTTTGAATCCTAACTCAAAGGTGATGATCGCGTGCGTCTGTAACTGTTTCAGAAGTCAGGGGATGCATCCAGAAGATGAAGGCGCGACTTTTTGCGACACACGGTCCGAAACACGTGGGTGTGTTCCCTGACCGTAGAAGGTTCCAGGGTGGTTGGTACTCGTCTGTTGATGTAAAGACGCTTATGTAACTGTTTCAGAAGTCTTATGTAAGGAGTGTTATATAAACTCCTGATCATTCTGGGCTTTGGGTAATTGGGAAATCGGAACTCTGAAATCTTCCCTCTCTGTAACCGCCTCTATTCTTGATAGTGAAGATCCGACTGTTGATGCCCCTGGACGTAGCCCGTTTTGAGGTGAACCACGTAAATCTGTGTCATATTTCCGCAACACTTATCATACGACGGCAATACTTATATCCCTAAGAAATCATCTTGTCTCATATCAAATGATTCAGTTTTTTTTTTTTGAGAAAAAGCAGCATGCATGACATGATTCAGGGAGGTTGGAAGGAGGAATCTTGACACACTGATGGTGCCAATATTTGGGTGTGGGCTACTCTGTAAAGTTTAATCGGTAGTGAGTCCACTAGCTTTCTGTAAACGACTTTATTAAAAAAAATGTGGAGAGGAGGGAGCAGGAGGTGGACTCGGGGGCGAGTAAAGTGCACCCCTGCACTTTACGGTAAAGTGCGGTCGGGCATCCGGGCGGATCCAGAGGGGGGCCTGAGGGACACTGGCTCCCCCATTATTTTTCAAAATTGTTAGTGGATTTGGATTCCTCTCGCCGAGGCAATGAATTTTGACTACTTATATGTCAAAAACGGTGGTCAGATGAGGGAGAAACAGCTCCGATAAGATGAAAGCGTTCTTACTTCACGTAACTAGTTTGTTTTGGGACAAATATTGGCTATTTGCGGACCAAAGTTGCTTATTCGCAGTCCAAATTTGGTTATTCGCAGACCAAGTTCAGCTATGTGCACCCCCAAAATTAATTTCCAACATGTGACTCACGACCCTCCTACTCACCCCGCTAGCATTTGTGTTTAGAAATTTTTTGTGCACCCCCATTTATAACTTTCTGGATCCGCCACTGTTGCCCGCAGACATCTCAAAGCGAGCACATCTCAGCTCGCTTTGAGATGTGTGCGAGCATCCACGCGAGCCGTTGGATGCCCGCACATTACCGTAAAGTGCAGGGGGTGCACTTTACTCCCTCCGGATCCGCAGGAGGTGACCATGTGGGTGTGGACGTATTTTTTGCTGCGTTCGACCCACACGAAAGTGTGCTAGAGGAAATCCGACCGTAAAGATCAGCAATTAATCCAACGGCTGAAATCCAAACTGAAAATTCGACCGTAGCACACACTTCTGTCCGCGTCGGACGCACGATAAAACGCTTCGTGGGTGCGGCGCGCCGGTGCTAATAAAATGGAAAAGTTAAAACAAAGGAATCTTTCAAATGCCTTTTCTCAGTAGTAGTACTCATCTTCAGTGTTATCCGGAAATGCATGGGGCTGGCCAAAGCTTGTGGTCACCCTAAAACCCACCCAGCGTTCCTGGTAGCTTCCAAAAGCTTTCCACACAGCTCTTCTTTTTCTCCTCCGTGTCTTTGTCCTTAAAGCTCTCCTGCACGTATATGATGCTCACACACACGAGTTTTTTTACGCTAATCGTATGAAGAGCATCGTACAGGTAGCGGCTAGGATTAAACGCCCATGCATATCGCGCGGTGCCTTTTCAATTTGATTCCACGAGATCACTCGACGAAAAATACTTAGACAAAATTTCTTCCACTTCTGATTTCAGCAACAATTTCACCTTGTCTTCTCCATAGTGCTTGAATATGAAGTACACATCATTTATACTAATTCATAACATTACGAAACATGTCTGCCACAGTGCCACTTCGATAACGCAGGTCTAGTCAGAAAACCAGCACACTACAATATTAGCATAAAACTTTTAAGCAGAGTTACTCCTAGAAGTGTGTATATGTGCGTTGTGATATAACAATGATATGAGTTAAGGCAATCCAAGGGGTCGTACTCTACGGATCAGGTTAGACTGATGGGATACACTTAAAAACTATTTGGCGTAGAGTACGACCCCTTGGATTGCCTTAACTTAGGTCGTGTTCCTTAATTTAGCATCATGTTAGGACCACACTATACTCGTAGCTAGCAAGTTTTTCTTTATATCACATATATGGAGATAATATCTCCTACAACTAGAGCACATGGTGATGTGAAAAGGGGACTAGGTTCATAGTGCGACACCAATCTAGTAGTGGGAACAATTGCCTCATTGTTATCGCCTTGCAATAAAATTGAGGCTCGTGAGGTTAGCTATCATATTTGAAGCTGAGAACAAACTATGTCAACATAAAGAGATGAAAAGTCCTCATAACCTAATGTACAAACGACCGTTCTTAAAATTACTTACCTGCATAAAGTAATATAATTTTGGTAGATCCCAATCATATAAATCAACTAATATTTTTATATGACCAGTTACTGCATTGTACTGAATACTTGTACTGCATATATACTTTTCTTCGGCTATGTAACTCTTTTGTAGTTGATTAGCGTACCTCCCCTTGAGCAAAATAAGATGTTTTATGGGTGCGAAAGGACCCGGTTACAGTTCGTTAAAATATCCTCAGGAGTCACAATCGATAGATGAGACGCTGGAGCTTGATGATGTATTAGACTTGAAGACGGTCCCGACCGTCGGCTCGTTGATGCTTCACTGTATTAGTTAATCTTTAATTATATTTTTTGTATACAATTTTAGTGTCTCCCGTATGATCCTAGATATTTTGGATAACTCTTGACTACGACTTTTATTTATGCAATTGTCTTTCTTTATCAGCACTCTGCCTGTGATTTCTAGTCTTCCGCTATATAAATGTGTTTGTATTTTGGCGATGAAACCCCTCACGGGACAGGCGTTGTGCGGTAAATAAACTGGCACTGTTAGGTTTTTGAAGTGAGCTAACGCCCGGCGCTAGCGCTACCGCCGGCGTTAGCTCCTTCTCGCCACCCCCCTATTTTTGTCTATAAAGAGAGGGGTACCCCCTGTTAGATTTTTGAAGTGAGCTGTCGCCCGGCGACAGTGGCTGTCGCCCCAGCGACAGCTGGCGAGTATCCTACTCGCCGCTGAGTAGGCTTTTGCCTATAAATAGAGGGGTACCCCCCCCCCCCCCCTAAAGAGTACCAATTCTGAAAGTGACGAGCATAGTCATCAGAAGTGGCGAGTATCATCAACTCTGAGCGAGTTAGAGATACCAGAGCGCTACCTGGCGAGCATCGGACTTGGAGCGAGTGCGACGAGCTCCCTTGAGCGAGTAGCGAGTAGTGGAGATATCGCCCGGCGACAGCCGATATCGCCCAGGCGACGGTGAAGAAAGCGAGGAAGCGTGCGCGACGAGCGTGCGAGTATCCTGGAGTGCGAGCAGCGAGCTTGCGAGTATCTGGAGTGCGAGCGGCGAGCTTGCGAGGATCAGAGATATCGCCCGGCGACAGCCGATATCGCCCCGGCGACAGCGAGGAGCGAGTATCACCAGCCTGGTGTGCTTGGGAGAAGAAGCGGACCTTGTCCGTGACCTTGTCTTACCTTCTATTGGCTGTTGTGATTCAAGTTGGATGCGACTTGTATTGAGCCGTGTTTATTTGTAATTTGGTTGCCTAGTTGGAATATAGCCTTCTTTGTTCATCGTTGGTACACTTGATTGGTAGCAAACTCAAAAATTCAACATGGTATCAGAGGTAGGTTGCTGAAGCAGCGCGTGCTATCGAAGTTCAAGGTTGTCTTCCAAGATGGACGGCGGAGGAGGTTATGCGAGAGGACTAGGAATCGAGCTGCTTACTCAAACCAACTACAAGAAGTGGATGTCTTGTATGGAGAGCTACCTTCTTGGAGAGGATCTCTGGGAGATTGTTGGTGGTGGGGAGCAAGAGGAAGTTGTAGCTGCCGACGATAATGGTCCAGCTGTGAGAGCTTGGAGGAAGACCAACGCCAAGGCAGAGTTCACCTTGAAGAGAGCCATATCACCTGACTTGTTTGACCACATCATTGGTTGCAAGTCAGCGTCTGCGATCTGGATAGCCCTCGATGGGTTATTCAACAAGAAGAATGTGGCGCGCCTACAATTCCTGGAGAATGAGTTGGCGAAGTCGACTCAAGGCGAGATGGCGATATCCACTTTCTTCCTGAAGGTGAAGAACCTATGTGGGGAGATCTCGGCCTTGGATCCTGACGAGCCAATCTCAGAGGCGAAGTTGAAGCGGCACATACTCCGAGGCTTGAGGAGGGAGTATGTCCCCTTCGTTACTTCCGTGCAAGGATGGGCTACTCAGCCCTCCCTTCTGGAGCTAGAGAACCTGCTATTGTCTCAGGAGAGTTTGGCGAAGCAGATGGCGGGAGTATCCATCTCAGGAGGAGATGGAGAGGCATTGTTCTCAAGAAAGAAGAGATCCTGGGACAAGAGAAAGAAGAACTCCGGAGAGGGACCTTCAACGTCCTCTCAGGGAGATGGGGGGAAGTTCCTTCCTGCCCGTGACGAGAAGGGGAGATACCTTTGCTTTGCCTGTAAGAAGTACGGGCACATGGCAAAGGATTGCCGGTCCAATCTGAGGGCCGGTCATGCTGCTAACAAGGAGGGAGATCACCAGAGAGGTGGATAAAGAGGTGGAGGTCACCAGGGCGGTGAAAGGGGGGACAATTGTTTCCTGGCAGAGATGACGGCAACGTCGGTCGATGTCTTAGCCTCCATCAACCTCGAGAACGACTGGATAGTGGATTCCGGTTGCGGGCATCATCTCACAGGAGATATGTCCAAGTTCGACTCCTTGGAAGCATATGAAGGAACAGATGCTATCATCACTGCGGATGATACGGTACATCCCGTAGAGCGAGAAGGGAAGGTGTCCCATGGGAGTATAGAGAAGCCAGTGACACTGAAGAGTGTGTATCACGTGCCTGGCATGAAGAAGAACCTCTTCTCGGTGGCTAACGCCGTGGATGCTGGATACCACGTCCTGTTTGGACCGAAGGAGGTGAAGTTCTTGAAGAACCTTTCGTCTGTCGATGCTGACGTCACGCTCACCGGGAGAAGGGTGAAGGATTTGTATGTCCTGTCTGCAAATGCCTACGTGGACAAGCTGAAGACAAACGACAACGCTGTGATCTGGCATGAGAGGCTAGGTCATGTAGGGATGGACAAGCTAAAGATGATGGCGGCAAAGGGCCTAGTGAGCGGCCTGCCTCATCTCACTTCCTACGGCGACGGCCATGTGTGCGATGGATGCCAATATGGAAAGTCACATCGACTTCCATTTGACAAGTCGGAGACCAGGTGTAAGGAACCTCTTGAGTGCGTACATGCTGACGTGATGAGGCCGTGCGTCACCCGTACTTATGGAGGCAATAAGTATGCACTGGTTCTGGTGGATGACTTCACCCGCTATACGTGGGTATACTTTCTGAGAGAGAAGTCAGAAGTATTCAACAGGTTCCTCGAGTGGAAGGAGCTTGTGGAGGGGAGGCTGGACCGCAGAGTGAAGAAGCTGAGAAGCGACAATGGAGGGGAGTTTACCTCCAATGAGTTTGCTTTCTTCTGTAGAAGGTTCGGCATTCGGCGGGAGCTCTCCTGCGCTCACACCCCTCAGCAGAATGGTGTGGCAGAGAGGAAGATCCGCCATCTGGTGGAGACTACCAGGAGTTGGCTACATGCCAAGAGCATTCCCAAGGCCTTATGGGCGGAGGGAATGGCATGTGCTACTCATGTGATCAACAGGCTACCTCTGAGTCCTAACAGGATGGTGTCTCCACACCAGCTCATGTTTGGGGAGAAGCCCAATGTGGGTCACATGAAGGTGTTCGGTTCTACCTGCTTCGTGCACGTCCCGGACGCTCAGACAACAAAGTTGGAGCCGAAGGCGAGGAAGTGTATCTTCATCGGCTACGATGAGCGGAAGAAGGGGTGGAAGTGCATGGATCCGCAGACTCACAGGTTCGTCGTCTCGCGCGACGTTGTGTTTGACGAACTGGTCTCATACCAGGGAGTCTCTTCTGTGGAGCTGCCGGAGAGTGGAGAAGCTAGCAGGGAAGAGGAGTGGGTCACTGAGGACCCTACTGTGGAGTTGGAGTTATCTCCAAGTGCTCCATTGCCATCTGGCTCAGGAGGAGCATCTGGCTCAGGAGGAGCTTCTGGCTCAGGGGGAGCTACGAACTCAAGAAGCAGGGAGAGCACCACTTCAGGAGGAGCTCAGAGAGGAGCTCAAGCAGAGGAGTCTACCGGAGTGGTAGATAGTGGCCAAGCCTTGAGGAGGTCGAAGAGGACCATCGTCCCACCTGCTCGCTGATAACTTCGCAAAAAGAAGTTATCTTCATCCCTATTTTTATCATTTTAGCCTTGTTATATGATATTTATATATGAAAAGGAGATAAAAATTCAATTGTCTCATGATTTGAAGTCAAAATGGTTGTTATTCTCATTTCTATATCTTTTTATGATAGGATTCAGAGAGAATTGAAGTCAAGGATTGAAGGCTAAGTATTGTGAAAAATCTGGGAAAAATGTTGCAACATGTTCTCAACAAATCTGGCAGGTCAAATTGTGCAGAATTGCAGCCAGAAAAATGTTGCAACATATTCATAACATATCTGACGGTTACAGAAATTTAAACCCGAATTTATCACGTTTTCAACGGTTGCAATCTAGTTTTATGGCATCCATTCAGCAATTAATTATGCCAACAAGTGGGGCCCACGTACAGGAGAGAGAGGGCAGTTTCAAAAGGGGATTTTCGGCCATTTGAATGATCATCTAACATTTTTCGGCCATTGGAGAAGGAGAGAAAAACCTGAGAAGAAATTTTGCCAAGGGAGAAACCAGTCCAGATCTGGCATTCGGGCTGAAGGAAACACTTCTACGTCACTGGAGAAGGGAAGATTCACATTTCTTTCGAAATGTTTAGTAAGATCTCTTCAGTTTTGTGTTATTTTCCCTCAACCATGAACTAAAACTCTCTAGTCTTGCATGATGAGAGTAGTATGTGTATTTTGATGATGAACATCTTTGATTTCGAATTTGTTTTGTGATTATCTTTATAGATCTTGTGATTTTTATGGTGAAATTGTTGGATCTTGTCTTTTTATTATATTGCGTTGCGAGAATCGAGAGATGAGCGTCATAATGTTAATTTAAGGACTATTTTATCGCAATGCGAGAATCGAGAGATGAGCAATGTGAATCATTAACCAAAATTTCTATATTTTCACGTACGTTACGAGAATCGAGAGAGGAGAAACGTACGTGTATCACAAGATCTCTTTAGTTTTGAAAAGTGAAAGAGATTTTCTTTTCATGCTAGCGAACTTGATTTTTGCACTTCATAATATTTTCGTTTCGCCTAAGTTAGAGATAACTAGGGTTGCGTAGATATTAAGATTCCTTGTATCGAGAGATAAAGGTCTCTTCTTTTACAATCATCGCAAGATAATTCAAAACTCAATCGAATGAAATATTTATTTTATCATCATCATAGTATACATATGAAATCAGAAATGCAAGGCTATTTTCTCTAATTGCTAAAAAGTATTTTAAGATCTAGTTAAGTTAGTTCTAATATTTATTTAAAAGTTTTAATCTACTTTCAGAAAATCAATTAACCGTTTTACTTGGATTCATAGAAACGGTGTAGCTAGTAATTGTAAGCACTAAACCAGTCACTTCTCCGTGGGAACGATCTCACTTACTCTGTATTACTTGTACGACACGTATACTTGCGTTTTCAAGCTCTATTTTGCGCGTATCACTCGCTATAAGGAGGGGAACTTCGTGAGTCTGGTTTCCTGCTTCTTCGCAGGACCACTCGATGAGAGGGAACCTGCCTGCTTTGAGGATGCAGCTGGCATCAAGGAGTGGGACGCGACCATGATCGAGGAGATGGAGGCTCTAGAGAAGAATGAGACATGGGACCTGGTTCCCATGGTGGAGGGCATCAAACCTGTCACCTGTAAATGGGTGTACAAGGTTAAGAAGAGAGCGGATGGAGAAGTGGAGCGGTACAAGGCAAGGCTTGTCGCTCGAGGCTTCTCACAGACCTACGGAGAGGACTACGAGGAGACCTTCAGCCCTGTAGCGAAGATGACGTCGGTGAGGACGATCATCGCTTTAGCAGCGTGCCGAGGTTGGAAGCTATGACAGCTGGACGTGAAGAACACGTTCCTATACGGAGAGATCGACAAAGACATATTCATGGTGCAACCACCTGGATACGTGTCCAAGTCCCAGCCGCGTCACGTCTGCAAGCTGAAGAAGGCCCTCTATGGGTTGAAACAGGCGCCGAGAGCCTGGTATGGAAAGATTGCGGAGTACCTGCAGTTCTGCGGCTACGATGCCTCAGATTCAGACTCCAGCATGTTCGTGAAGAAGGATGGAGGTCTTCACGTGCTAGTACTGCTATACGTCGACGACATGATCGTGACAGGGAACAACCCTGAGGAGGTCGCGGCGCTGAGAGAGCAGTTTTCCATACGCTTCGAGATGAAGGATCTTGGTGAACTGCACCATTTCTTTGGCCTCCAAGTAGAGAAGAGAAGAGGCGGACTGGATGTTTCCCAGAGGGCGTATGCCGAGAGGATCATCGAAAGATTCGGCATGAAGGAGGGGAAGAGCAGTTCCGTTCCTCTGGAGGCGGGGCTGAAACTTCGGAAGGAAGAAGGGAGGATTCTTCCTTATCCGAAGATCTTTCGAGCACTGGTGGGGAGTCTTATATACTTGACTATCACAAGGCCAGACATCGCCTTTGCTGTCGGCCGAGTTAGTCGGTATATGCAGGAGTCGCGGAAGCCTCATTTGGAGGCAGCCAAAGGGATACTGAAGACGTGAAGGGCACCCTTGAGATGGGGTTGTCCTATGATGAGAAGTCTGACTTCAAGCTGCACGGGTACACGGATGCAGATTACGGAGGTGACGCTGATGATCGCAAGTCGACATCAGGTTACGTGTTCTTGTGTGGAGCAGCTGCTATCTCGTGGTGTAGCAAGAAGCAGGACTCTATTTCCCTTTCTACCACGGAGGCCGAGTACAAGTCGTCGTCCTTAGCAGCTCAGGAGTGTGTCTGGCTAAGGAGACTAGTGGAGGATGTGGACGAGGAGGTCAGCGAACCTACTGTGCTACGCGGGGACAATGAGAGTGCATTGAAACTGGTAACCAATCCAGTGTGTCATGCAAGGACCAAGCACATTGAGATCGAGCATCACTTCATCAGAGAGAAGGTGCTGAGTGGCTTGATCACTGTGGAGCATGTGCGGAGTGAAGACAACCTTGCAGACATATTCACAAAGCCCCTATCTGCGGGGCCGTTCCGGAGGCTTCGCTCATTGCTTGGAGTTGTTCCCGGAGCTCACTTCAAGGGTGAGTGTTAGATTTTTGAAGTGAGCTGTCGCCCGGCGACAGTGGTTGTCGCCCCAGCGACAGCTGGCGAGTATCCTACTCGCCGCCGAGTAGGCTTTTGCCTATAAATAGAGGGGTACCCCCCCTAAAGAGTACCAATTCTGAAAGTGACGAGCATAGTCATCAGAAGTGGCGAGTATCATCAACTCTGAGCGAGTTAGAGATACCAGAGCGCTACCTGGCGAGCATCGGACTTGGAGCGAGTTCGACGAGCTCCCTTGAGCGAGTAGCGAGTAGTGGAGATATCGCCCGGCGACAGCCGATATCGCCCAGGCGACAGTGAAGAAAGCGAGGAAGCGTGCGCGACGAGCGTGCGAGTATCCTGGAGTGCGAGCAGCGAGCTTGCGAGTATCTGGAGTGCGAGCAGCGAGCTTGCGAGGATCAGAGATATCGCCCGGCGACAGCCGATATCGCCCCGGCGACAGCGAGGAGCGAGTATCACCAGCCTGGTGTGCTCGAGAGAAGAAGCGGACCTTGTCCGTGACCTTGTCTTACCTTCTATTGGCTGTTGTGATTCAAGTTGGATGCAACTTGTATTCAGCCGTGTTTATTTGTAATTTGATTGCCTAGTTGGAATATAGCCTTCTTTGTTCATCGTTGGTACACTTGATTGGTAGCAAACTAAAAAATTCAACACCCCCCAAAGAATACACATTCTGAATGTGGCGAGTATCCTCAATTTTGAGCGAGTTAGAGATACCAGAGTGCTACCTGGCGAGCATCAAACTTGGAGTAAGTTCGGCAAGAGACCTAGAGAGAGTTCCTTACTCGCGAGTTAGCGCCGGCGATAGTGGCTAGCGCGCGCGGTAGCGAGAAGAGGAGGAAGCGAAGAGTAGCGAGCTTGCGAGCAGCGAGATTGCGAGTAGCGAGCTTGAGAGCTAGCGCCAGCGCTAGTGGCTAGCGTCCTCGGTAGCGAGGAGCGAGTATCACCTGCGCGGTGTGCTCCGGAGGAGAAGCGGACATTGTCCGTGACCAGTTCCTTTACTTCATTAACTATTGTGAATCAAGTTGGATGCAACTTGTATTCAACCCTGTTCGTTTGTAACTAGCTGCCAATAGTTTTTATTTGTGGAAGTTTGAGTTCATTTCTTGGTGTCTTTATTCTCCTGTTGGTTGACGTGTTCTTCCGACTTCAAAATATTTCACATGGTATCAGAGAGATAGTGAGAACAAGGACTGAGCAACCAAGATGGACGGCGGAGGAGGGTATGCTAGGGGACTTGGCATCGAGCTGCTGACCCAGACCAACTACAAGAAGTGGAAGTCTTGCATGGAAAGTT
Organism: Dactylorhiza incarnata; assembly: GCA_033032865.1. Taxonomy (NCBI): domain Eukaryota; kingdom Viridiplantae; phylum Streptophyta; class Magnoliopsida; order Asparagales; family Orchidaceae; genus Dactylorhiza; species Dactylorhiza incarnata. The sequence goes on along the minus strand of JAWHQI010000321.1, from coordinate 2,494,144 downwards.
ATCTGCTTGGAGAGGACCTATGGGAGGTCGTTGGAGGAGAAGAGCAGGCAGAAGTCTTTCCAATCGAAGACAATGGTCAAGCTGTGAGAGCTTGGAGGAAGACCAACGCCAAGGCGGAGTTCACCTTGAAGAGAGCTATTTCACCTGACTTGTTTGACCACATCATAAGTTGCAAGTCAGCGTCTGAGATCTGGATAGCCCTCGATGGGTTATTCAACAAGAAGAATGTAGCGCAGCTACAGTTCCTGGAGAATGAGTTGGCGAGGTCGATTCAAGGCGAGATGGCGATATCCACCTTCTTCCTGAAGGTGAAGAACCTGTGTGGGGAGATCTCGGCCTTGGACCCTGAAGAGCCAATCTCAGAGGCGAAGTTGAAGCGGCACATACTCCGAGGTTTGAGGAAGGAGTATGTCCCCTTCGTTACTTCCGTACAAGGGTGGGCTACTCAGCCCTCCTTACTGGAGCTAGAGAACCTGCTGTCGTCTCAGGAGAGCTTGGCGAATAAGATGGCGGGAGTATCCATCTCAGGGGGAGATGGCGAGGCCTTGTTCTCAGGAAAGAGGAGATCCTGGGATAAAAAAAAAGAAGAACTCCGGAGATGGACCTTCAATGTCCTCTCAGGGAGATGAGAGGAAGTTTCTCCCTGCGCGCGATGAGATGGAGAGATCCCTTTGCTTTGCCTGTAGGAAGTACGGGCACATGGCAAAGGACTGCCGGTCCAATCTGAAGGCCGGTCATGCTGCTAACAAAGAGGGAGATCACCAGAGAGGTGGAGGAAGAGGTGGTCACCAGGGCGGTGAGAGTGGAGACAATTGTTTCCTGACAGAGATGACGGCAACGTCAGTCGATGTCTTAGCTTCCATCAACCTCGAGAACGACTGGATAGTGGATTCCGGTTGCGGGCATCATCTCACAGGAGATATGTCGAAGTTCGACTCCTTGGAAGCATATGAAGGTACAGATGCTATCATCACTGCGGATGATACGGTACATCCCGTGGAGCGAGAAGGGAAAGTGTCCCTTGGGAGTAGAGAGACGCCAGTGACACTGAAGAGTGTGTATCACGTGCCTGGCATGAAAAAGAATCTCTTCTCGATTGCTAATGCAGTGGATGCTGGATACACTGAAGAGTGTGTATCTTTCCCTCCACCGATTGGACTCTGATTCATCGTTAAATTTTTCCCTCCACCGATTTGATGTTCGATCCGACTTTCAAAACTTGGTTTGAACAAATGCATAAAATGATTAAAATTATTGAAAAAATAAAATTAATGAAATATTTTTTTTGCTATGTCACGACTCACGAGTATTTTCACGGTTTCACCTCATTTCCGTGCAAGACTCTCATTTCGCCAGCTTAACGTCTCCCTCCGAAGGCAAATACAGTTTTATTTTATATATATACATATTTTTTATTTAATTATTAGACGACAGAAATATTAGAGAGATAAGATTTTGGGACCAACATCAAATAATAATATTTATTATTGTAAATTTAGAATTGAGATCCAATTTTTTGCTCCCCATTAAGGCATACTATTTTGCGAGAAAATGATATACATTAAAATGATAATTAGAATTACCATAGTCGTGGATATATGCATTAAGAATTACCAAGTTCCTCCCTGCGTGCCTGGCATGAAGAGAGACCCAGTGCATGTACACTGAAGAGTGTGTATCTAAAAAGTTGATTTAGATCCTTCTTTACCGGATCGAGAGCACCATGATTTGTCTCCGTCGCGTTCGAACTATTTTGCGTCATAAGAAATGTTCCTTTACCTTCATGAATTGATACTTGTAACTTCCCCTCCCCCTGTTTCTTGTTTCATTTTGTTTGTCTTTAACAAGTAATAATACACACCACTATTGATGGTGATGCTAGCACATGCACGGCTGGCTCTCTCCTTCCAAGAAGGACCAGCCGACTGAATAAGGAGAGACAAAACCCAGAGAGAGAAAAAGAAGAGCAAAACCCAACCTTTCTATTCCAAATCTATCTCTATTCTTCTTCCTTCATGAATTCTATAACCGGAGGCCGGCCTTTTGCTATTCATTCTTTACTGTTTCTGTAACTATTATCTCAATTATTATAGAAGTCGAGAGCTGTTAATAGGAAAACAGTAACCACGATTACGTTGCAACGGTAGCTATATATTATTTAAGAGAGGTTATTTGTAGGTGCGTTCTCCCACCTAGTTTTAGGTGCGAGATTACATACAATAGTATGATCTGGCATACTACGACGGATCTGTTTTCGCAGAGTACTGACAGTATTTCGATCAATCACGGAGAACAAACGGCTTGATGCGCGCGATCGTATGTGAGAGAAACCCACCTAAAATTTGGCTATTGGCAGCACAATGTTAATGTCAGACCTAAAATTTGGCTATTGGCAGACTGACATGAAATATTTACAAAAACATAATAAAATTTGATCGTGCCGAATCTGTAGCGCCGGCGACCCTCTTTGATATGAGCTTAGGGCTAGGGAAGTAAGTATCAAGGAGCAAGAGAAGGTCGATCAGTTTCTTGCTCCGATCTTCTATCTTCACGCGATATCTTGACAATAAATGCCGGAATTCACCATCTTACTGTGGATCTATTGATGCGCGTCTGTAAGAAGCTGCAGAGCCTCGAGTCCGACTTCGGCAAAAAAAAACTTCTCCGCCGCTCGGAGATCGAGGAGAAGAATATCAGAAGGAATTGAGAGGAGGAGCAGCGAGAAATCCAGGCCAAGGCCCTTTGCGAACAGTCCCTTTCATCCTCATATTCCTCCTCTGTGACATCGTACTCGCCTGCAGATTGAAGAGGCCCCGTAGAATCTGGTGGAGGGGCGGCGTCAAACTCGCCTGTCGGAGATCCCAGTCGTTGGAGAGGAAGGATCGTCGATGGAGGAAGTTCTGGGCAGATCGCGGGAAGGGGCGGCGTTGGATCACGGAAGCAGACCGCGAGATGGGGCGGCAGGCTAGGGTTTTCCATCGATTTCATCGGGAGAAATTTCGGGCTGCCCTTAGTGTAAATGAGTGGGAGAAAAAATATTTAGATTTTAGAATAATTGGTTTGCCAATAGCCAAAAACAATATGCTCATATCAGCGCATGATTCAAACATTTGTTGTAGCAGAATAACGAATAATATATTATCTCTCTATATAACCTATGTAAATATCTTTTGATGCACTATAAAACTGATGTCGCTCTAAGCTGTGAGGTGCTGGATCGGTTGGGAAGTTGATCAACATCCTATTTCGATAAGACAAGCATACATGTCGCATTATAGTATACAATATTATAAATATCAAATGTCGTATTTCATAGGATCTCGTCGAGTACTTCTACTCGCAGAACTGTTATTACTCTATCGAACAAAACTTTGACAGATTATTATTAAATGAAGATTTATTCGGAAGTGTATAATTGGCAAAAATATCGGAAAATATTGTCGAATATTTCATATATGTCCGCGCGTGTCGAGACAGACTCGTTAGTGATTCGTGAGTTGTGTGTTATCCTAGGGAAATGCTCTACGCTAGCTGGAGGTACTATATAAGGTCATTTCAAACTTGATGGACGTATGTAGAATACTTTGAGCCAAGATTCAACCCTAACATTCTCAAAGTATTGCTAAGGGTTTTCCGCTCCCGTCTCTCCCGTGTGCCGCTAGAGAGATCTCGCAAATCCTGTCGATCCCTTCTCTACTCTCCCGCGCCGCTCAAAAGATCTCGAGAGGATGAAGAAGCTTTGTGGATGTTCCCGTACGATTGATTGGAATCTTGATCTTTCTGTCGCCATTCGTGCCGCCGAACATTCTCTAGCAGATCTCGACGACGCTCTCGATCTTGTCTGGATATCCCGTTTCCGCTGCTCCCCTGCAGATCTAGGGCAGTCGCCGGAATAGGGGAGTGTCATCTGGTTGTTCGTGTGTAGATCGACATCTACTGCAGCAAGGGGCAGCACCGCTGCTTGTTTGCCTTTTCCTCCAAGGACTTTATCGTTGACAAACGTTCTTGTTTGAGTGGAGTTCTCGTCGATAGATCCAGTTCTCGTCGACAGGCAATTTTGTTGACCGGTGTTCTTGTCGACAGACTGTTTTTCGTCGACCGGAGGTCTCATCGACATGTGATCTCGTCGATAGGAGGTTCGTCGATAGCACATTTTGTCGAGCAATGTTCTCATCGATAGGTCCATTCTCGTCGAAAAGTTTTTTGTCGACTGGAGTTTTGTCGACCGGAGTTCTCATCGACAGTGACAATTTCTCATCGACAAAGGTTTTCGTCGACTGGAGATTTCATCGATGGGAGATCTATCTACTAGGGTCTCTCTTCCTACTGGTCGATCTAGTCCTCGACGACTGTGTTCAGCTGGAGAGGAGCAGCAAAACCATCTCTGGATTGGATCTGAAGTGAACTTGATCAACTCTGCTCGAATCAGATGATATTATTTCAGTTCTGTGTTTTCTATTTTTAAAATGTCGACGTGAAGCATGTACAACATAGTAAAGCTGCAGTCGTTCGACCCCACTGATTTCAATGGTTGGAAGCTGCATGTCCAACTTGGAATGAAAGAACGTGAGATTTTCTACATAGTTCTTAGCGACTTCGCCACGACTCTTGAAGACGTGAATGAGTTTCAGTGGTCCAAAGATGAGGATTTCTGCAGGGATTACCTTCTGAATTACTTGAATCCTCTCCTTGTGATGACCTGCAGTGGGTTCACAAAACCACAAAGGAAATTTGTGGCCGATTGGATGCGCATTTCTAGAAGCAAGAGAGATTGTCAAAAACTCTCATCACCTAGAAGTTATTCAACTTTAAATTGAATGCAAATTCGACAATCACCCACAATTGATTGAACTGGAGAATATGCGGAACAAGCTGGATAATGAAAAGTCTGATATGTCTGATAATCCCTTTGTCGGTCTAATCTTGTGTAAGCTGCCTCCTGAATGGACCACCTTCAAGACTGAAATGCACAGACTGAAGGAGCATATTGGGCTTGATGAACTCATGAGGTTCATCCATATTGAGGATTAAAATGTATCAAGAAATGTGTGGAGCAAGTTAGTCAATCTACTCAGATTTTAACTTAGTTTCATGTCCTGACAAACCTCATAGGAAGCCACTAACACCTAAAGGTGAATCCTCTTCACAGTTCCAGGCCAAAAGTCCTTCTTGCAAAAGGAAGAAGGGCAAGTGCCATGACTGTGAGAAGTGAAGTCACTGGGCCGCAGACTGCAAAGGTCCGAAGAAGCCAAAGGAGGATGCCCCACAAAACAAGTCAAACATACTGGTATACAACACTGGACCCCGATCTTTTGTTGCAACGATTGGGAGTGATCACCGCAGCGCGTTTTCTGAGTGGTGGCTGGACAGCGGAGCTACTTGTCATGTTACGAATGACAAAGATCTTCTCACTAAGGTTACTGAGGTCAAGGACAGTGTGGAGAACTACAATAGAGGAGAGACTAATGTGACTCTTGCTAGGACAGCAGAGCTGGTCCTCTCTTCAGGTAAAATTCTAACTCTAAAATATGTTAGAGTAGTTCATAGTTTAACTAAAAAATTGATTTCTATGAGTTTGTTAGATAAGGTCGGAATGACTTTCACAACCTTCAATGGTAGAATAACCTTAACAATTAATTCACACTATTTTGGTTATGCGTATATAATCAATGGATTGTATAGACTTAGCTTAAGCAGTGATAACATTAACCAAGTGAGTTCAAACTTAATTGATCCTAAGTTATTACACAATAGACTTGGACATGTGAACTATAGAAAATGCGAGATCTAGCTGAGAGTCATAACATTCCTTTAAATCATCTATTCGATTTGATAAGTGTGAGGTGTGTGCATAAACTAAAATCACTAGAAAATCTTTCAAGTCGGTTTCTAGAAACACACAACTTCTTGAATTGATATATTCCGACATCTATGATTTTAGAAGTCATGTCACTAAAGGGGGAAGGAAACATCCTTATATTCATAGACGATTATTTCAGATATTGTCATGTGTATCTATTGAAATTGAAAGATGAAGCATTTGAGACCTTTAAGATCTTCAAATTAATCTCGTGTCGAAAATCAGATAAACTTAAGAATTAAGCAATTTAGAAGTGATTGGGGAGGAGATTATATAGTGACATGGTTTAGAGAATTTTGTGCCTCTGAGGTGTTGCTGAGAAGAAGAATAGAACTTTAACAGAAATGTTGAATTCTATGTTATTCACAGCTGACATGCTTACTTTTTGGGGGAGAAGCAATGCTAACCGCAAATTACATTCTGAATAGATTGTCTCATTCTAAGCTCCCTTTACACCTTATGAGTTGCGGCATAGTTATCCTTGTAGATTTGATACTCTAAATACTTGAGGCTGTATTGCTTATGTTAGGATACAAGAACTTAAGAGACCTAAGGTGGAACCTAGAACAACACAAAATCAAGTGGGAAAATGAAAGCCCCCCTCCAATATGTGCCTTCTCCGATATTGTAAGGTGTTCACCCTGGGCATAAGGTTCCCCAACCTTGGACTGTATTGGAGGGGGGACCTTACAATAGGTGCACTTGCCTTATCATTGTAGTTGACAATAATACACAACATTACTGTATAACAATTCCATTATACTCCCATCATATATGTTCTCCAGTCAATTGCCAATGATCAAAGATTCAATAACATCTCGATGATCTTTGGCCGATAATTATACTCTTGGACAAAAATTTTCTTCAGTTATCCTGCTGCTCCTTGTTCAATGATTTTGTTCGACAAATTGATTTACTTGATTAATAAACGATGGCAAGACCGAAAGTAACATGACCCATAATCTTATACATTTTAGAGTTCAACAAACTTAAGGCATTATTATTGATGTTCTTGTCTCATCAAATCAAAATAGATTTTCACGTAGTGGAGCTTGGGATAGTAGGAGTATTGCATATCTAACTTTGGTTGAGTCCCATTTAAGTTGTTTTGTGAATGTAGGTTTTGTAACCATGTAATTATGACTGTGAATTTTGCACATTATGTATTAATATGTATAGCTTTTGTAAACAATTATATATTGGAATCATATGTAACTGCCATCATTTGTCGGTCCTTCTTTGTGGTTATGTGAAATTCGATGTTATTAGATTGTTCCATTGTTTCGTTCTATAATAGTGTAGTTAAGCGGGTCTTATATAATGGAAATTAATCAGTTAGACCAATTATCATTGGGTGGATTTCACATGTGTATTACAAGATCATACTTAATAAAGTGGGAAATATGAGATAGTGATATTTAGTTCTTTTTCTATACAACATCTTAGAAGAATCATTCTTAAGGGCTCCACATATAATTATCATCAAAAAAATTTTGGTTTGTACTATCAAATCAACTAAGTTTTCCCAATAGCATAAGATGAAAAGCTTCTTAATACCCGGGAGAAAAATATCATTATCTAAGTGTTGAAGTTGTTTCAATCCTTGTTTCAAAGAAGAGAATCCATGCATGTTAGTTTTCCCCTAATCGCATCACGGCTACAACAAGTCAATAGCTCCAGACTTGCAGCGTGGGTTCACCCGCATCAGACAAATAGATCAGGGGAAACACATGTCGACAGAGATGGGTCTATCGAACAGGAGACTCAGTCTCACCAAATTTGACAGCGCCAAAATTTCATGTCAATATTTGATCAAGGTGTTGCGGCCTATCACACCATCCTTTATTAAAGTTGACAGCACTGTCAGGTCCCATGTTGTTATTAAACTGTGCAGTGTATTTGTTACAATTGGGTTGGGTTCTTCATGTTTTGTTTATTTTTCAGAATTTTCATACAAAAATATTATTGTCAACTCATTGTACACATATTTGATTTACCATGACAATCAGACTACTAAAATTTTACGTCTCATCGGAATGTTCGCCATACAATACAATTTAAAAGTAAGGAGTAATATTTTCTTTCAACCAATAGTGTCTAGGTGAATTTGCATATTTCTCCTAATTTGCCCAAGTACTTTATGTCATAGAGAATAGTACATTAATCTTATTCTTACTCCCACGTTTTTATAAACTATTAACCGAGGACCTCTCCACGCAGCTGAGCAGTAGAGCGGCATCAGCGTAACCGTTCGGATATCGGATGGCGATTAGCTAGGTTGGTGTGATGAGGAACCTGAGTCGCGCAGCATTGCACGGTATTTTACAAGCGAAAATATTAATTCGCCTTCAATTTAGGCCACACAGAATTGCACACAATGAATCATGACAGTAAAGAAAAGCTTTTGTTGAAGTCTCATATCAAATAAATAGGCCCCAACAGAACCTCAATCATATAGTATAGGAAAAATATGAAGAGAGAAATCCACCCACGTTCCTCTCTCAGCCTTCAAGTGTCTGTTGCTTTTGGAAGATTTTACTTCATTGGCCACCAGAGAACCACAGCCGTTCTTTTAATGTGCCCACATGTTTCCCTCAGTGTATGGGTTTTTCGTTGCCGGGGCAATTCGTGTCGGCCGATGGGCTCTCATCGACCGTTGCTATCGCTGCCGTGCCGGCTCGTAGACCGATCCGCAACCTCGATCGAAATCAACAGTAATTTTTAAAGTGCGATGTTGTTAGCAGTCCCGCAATGGCCATTCGCAGTCCTAAAAACACTTAAATTCATTGGACTGCGTTTAGCCATTGTAGAACTGCTTATAACATTGCCCTTTTTAATTGCGGCTTTCAATCCTAGACAAGTTCCTAATGGGCAAACAATCAACATCAACTCATTGCACAATCAATACCCTATAGCCGCACCTGTAGCTCATCTGTCACCTACAACTTTCCTGCTTGCTAAAGCAATTTCACACCTAACAGGAAATAAAAATCTATTCAAAATTATTGTCATACTACCACCCTTTATTCCCACTTACCATTAAAATTTTCGAAATTATTGTCACAACTTTCCGGCAAAAAATGGGAGTTGGGGAGATGAGAATGCTTAGGTGGATGTGTGGACACACGAGACTGAATAAAATTAGGAATGAATGTATCAGCGATAAGACAGGGGTGACACCAATTGCAGAGAAGATGTGAGAAGCTCGACTAAGATGATTTGTACACGTACAAATGAGACCATTAGAGGCACCGGTTAGGCATGGGGAGAGGTAGACCAGTAAAGACTTAGAATGAGACTATAAGGAAAGACATGATGAACTTAGGCATTAGTGAGATTATGACTAAAGATAGGGCACAATGGCGACAAGGGATCCATGTATTATTAAATCTTGGTGAGACATATTAGAAAAGAAAGGTTTTAGGTTGAGCAGGGCAAAGAGGGAGTATATGGAGCTTAAATTTAGCAGTGTAAGAAGGACGGATGACTTCGTTATTAAGTTGGCTGATGAAGATATTTCCCGGAGTGAGTGTTTTAAATATCTTGGATCGATAGTTCAAAAAGATGGGGGTGTTGATAAAGATGTGATACATAAAATCCAAGCAGGTTGGTTGAAGTGGAGAGGCGCGTCAGGGATCTTATGTGATCGTAAAGTACCATTAAAACTTAAAGGCAAGTTTTGTCATACAGCAATTAGTCCAACGATGCTCTATGGTTCTGAGTGTTGGGCAGTGAATTGTGTACATGAGCAAAAAAATGGAAGTTGCGGAGATGTGAATGCTTAGATGGATGTGTGGACACACGAGACTGGATAAAATTAGGAATGAATGTATCAGGGATAAGACAGGGTGACACCAATTGCAGATAAGATGCGAGAAGCTCGACTAAGATGGTTTGGACACGCACAAAGGAGACCATTCGAGGCACCTGTTAGGCGTTGCGAGAGTTTAGTCACTGGGCATGTTAAACGGGGGAGGGGTGGACCAACAAAGACTTGGAATGAAACTATAAGGAAAGACATGACGTACTTAGGCATTAGTGAGATTATTACTAAAGATAGGGCACAATGGAGACAAAAGATCTATATAGCTGACCCTACAATAGTGGGATAAAGGCTTGAGTGTTGTTGTTGTTGTTGTGTATATATTTTTATCCGCTCACTCCATCCTGCATCAATTTTCCAATTTAAACTACTTTTAGTTTGACTGAATTGTTTCTCTTATAACACAATCTAGTGGAATTTATTTCTAATGGATTTTTTCCATATCTAATGCATTCTGTATTATTTATCATGCATAAAATGGCCAATGATTGTAATGCTCGAACCAATAATCTCACAAAGTTGAGTGAGAGTTTACCGATTGCAAAAGCCAAATCTGAACTCACAAATGGTAATGACGACCAACGGGACTCCGAGTCCCAGTGACAGTGTCGATCGAAAATCGACTATTGTGAAGTGGATAATCAAAACCATATATGCTTGCATAGAAGAGCCAAAACAGAAATCCTAGCTCAACTTTATTACATTCGTGATTTTATAATATACTATCTAGCAACTAGGATCGAACGACATATATAAATCAATTGGAAGGTTGAGTGCTTATGACTGAGGGTTTAGGATTCTAATTAAGACTCTTTTTAGAATATTTTGTAGGACTCTTTGTTAGAATTCTCGTAGGACTCTTCATAGGACTATTCGTAGGATTCTTCTTAGGAAGCTACTTAGAACTCTACATAAGACTCTTCGTTGGACTCTTCGTAAAAGAGAGAGAGTTTACCAATTGCAAAAGCCAAACCTGAACTCGCAAATGGTAATGACGACCAGCAGGCCAGACTCCAAGTCTCGGAGCCAGTATCCACCGAAAATCGATTAGTGCAAAGTGGATAATCCAAACCATATATGCTTCCATAGAAGAGCCAAAACAGGAATTCTAACTCAATTTTATTGGATTCATGAGTTCGTGCTATCCTGTCTAACAACTAGGATCGAGCGACATATATAAAGTGATTGGAAGGTTGAGTGCTTATTGCTGAGGGTTTAGGATTCTAATTAAGACTCTTTTTAGAATATTTTGTAGGACTCTTTGTGAGAATCCTCATAGGACTATTCGTAGGACTCTTCTTAGGAATCTACTTAGAACTCTACATAGGACTCTTCGTAAAAGAGAGAGTTTACCAATTGCAAAAGCCAAACCTGAACTCTCTAATGGTAATGATGACCAGCAGGACTCCGAGTCCCGGAGCCAGTATCAACCGAAAATCGATTAGTGCAAAGTGGATAATCCAAACCATATATACTTCGATAGAAGAGCCAAAACAGAAATCCTAGCTCAATTTTATTGGATTCATGATTTTGTACTATCCTGCCTAGCAACTACGATCGGGCGACATACACAACGTGATTGGAAGGTTGAGTGCTTATGACTCTGGGTTTAGGATTCTAATTAAGACTCTTTTTAGACCATTTTGTAGGACTCTTTGTTAGAATCTTCGTAGGACTACTCTTCTTAGGAATCTACTTAGAACTTTACATAGGACTCTTCGTAAAAGAGAGAGTTTACCAATCGCAAGAGCCAAATCTGAACCCACAAATGGTGATGACGACCGGCAGGACTCCGAGTCCCTGATCCAGTGTCGACCGAAAATCGCTTAGCGCGAATTGGATAATCCAAACCAAATATGCTTGGATAGAAGTGCCAAAACAGAAATCCTAGCTCAATTTTATTAGATTCATGATTATGTACTATCCTGTCTAGCCACTATAAAGTGCTTGGAAGGTTGAGTGCTTATGACTGAGTGGTCCTAATCGTCTCAAGTGGACAGCCGGTGGCATATCAACGGACCCCACCATGTGTAAGAAGGATGAAGTGGATAAACGCAGCCCTTACCAAAATTTGTCAACCGACACTAATCTTATGAAATAAAAATAAATATAAAGAAATAATTACCCAAACATTTCCCGTAAGTTAGCATAATTATTGAAAGCACCGCTCTTAGTTTCGAAATTACAAAAATCTCCCCTTGAATTTTCATTGCATTACAAAAACCTCCCCTTAAATTTTCATTGCATTACATCCATGAACAAAAATACCCCCTGGACACTGTTCACCGAGGGTTTTTTTTTGTGCATGGATGTTGTGAAATGAAAACTTCAGGGAAGGTTTTTGTAATGAAATGAAAACTTCACGGGAGATTTTTGTAATTTTGAAACTAAGAGCGGTGCTCTCAGTAATTTAGCAAATATGAAATATACACACACACACGAATCATTGTTATCTTAATATACTTATTTTGAATCAATTATAAGATGTCGGGCTTTGTTTATGCCTAGGTGGAAAGCCGAACCGGGGGCCGTGTGCGAGTATGGAAGTGTACTCAGTCATCTTCGTACGCTCACTGCAGGAAATCTTGGTTTTAGTGACGAAAATGTTTGTCACTAAATATTGTTAGTTGGTCAAAAAAGATATTTAGCGAGCAAACTTAGGGCCAGTTTGAGTGAGAGGTTGCTGATGAATAACTGCTGATAATAAAAGTGTTGTTTCTGGAAAATAGAGTTTTGTTAAAAAACTGTTTGTGTGAAATAGAGTTTGCAGAGCTTTTGATAAGTTGTTTTGTACAAATTGCTTGGCAAAAATAGAGTTTTAGGTTAATTTTTTCTATTTAATTTAATTCTTTTTTTTCAACGCCTGAAATAGTTTAACTGTTTGGCAAAAACGGAGGACGAAGGAGGAGAATGGAGGTCGGCAGCCGGATTTCTGAAGAAGGGCAGCGGCGGTAGCACGGATGAATCGCGGATGCGGCGCTGAGGTGCGGTCGAACTGGAGTTTATTGTCGCGGTCCAAAAACCCTTAAAACAGTTGATTTAAGAAACTGCTTTTACCAAAAAAAAAGCGAATCCAGATGCAGCTTATGCTCCAAACGGAGTTTTGGAGCTACCTGTCACGATATCAAGGTTAGCTAACACGTCTCGTGACCATTGTTCAAGATTACTCTAGATATGTTGAGAATATTCTAGAATATTGGAGAAAGATCACACTTGGGAGATATGGAAGAGCATGGAAGAATGTGGAAGAATCTAGTCTCTTCCATGTGTGGAGAAATCTAGATTCTTCTTGAGTTTGGAGGGAAAAGGGGGAGGAGGCCTATATAAGGGGAGGACCTCTCCCCATTTGGATCATCCAAGGTTTTGGAGTGTGTTGTGATAGTGAGACTCCTCTTGTGAGTGCTTGTGAGCTTGGAGTGTTGAGCATTGTTGTATGTCTTGTTCCTTTTGTATGTCTCGCGCAACTGTCTACCTAAGTGTCTTGTAACTTTGTTGAGAGTTATAATAAGAGTTGTTCTCTTTATTCCACTGCTTTGTTTGAGGAAGGCTTACTTGGTTAACCTAAGTTTGTTGGAATTCTAGCCAAGTGCCGCACGTACTTAGTGTCAAAGTGCTAAGTCCGTGACAGTTGGTATCAGAGGGAGGTTGTGCACGTCGTGCTGCAACAAGACCAAATATGGCAGGAGAAGATTACATTACGGAGGAGGAACGGGGTAGAGATGCTACCCTACAAGCTAGCAAGAAGAAGCGTGACCAAAGCCGGGTTCGAGAAGAGAGTCACTTGCTGCTAGCTATGGAGGACTGGGAGAAACGCATGGAAGTTATGGAAATCAACAACCATGCGATGCGTAAGGAGTGGGAAGCCACTCGTGTGGAGCTAGAGAAGAGACTCAAATATGCATTTGATGACAATGCCACATTACATACACGCATCGATGAGTTGGAGGAGGAACTGGCCATTTGCAAGAAGGCTATCGCCAATGGAAGTGTAAGCACCACCTCCGCCATCCCTAGGGTGGACATCCCAAGACCAGATTCATTCTTGGGCAAGCGGGATGCCAAAGAAGTTGAGAACTTCCTATGGAAGATGGAGAACTACTTTGAAGGATGTCATCTACGCGATGATGCGACCAAGGTACGCACTGCTTCACAATTTCTTGATGACAATGCTGCACTATGGTGGCGAAGGAGGCAGACGGATGTCGCAAAAGGATTATGTCGATTGAACACATGGGACGATTTCAAGAGGGAGCTTAAACGCCACTTCTACCCAGACAATGTGACATATCTTGCACGAAAGAGGTTAAGAGAGTTGAAACAAAAGAGAACAATAGCGGAATATGTGAGCGAGTTCACAACACTTATGTTGCAAATCCCTGACATGTCGGAGGATGATCGACAATTCTATTTCGTGGACGGGCTACAACTATGGGCAAAACAAGAAGTGCAGAGGCGTGGGCCTCGTACTGTCGATGAAGCAATTGCAGCAGCCGAATCACTCAGCGAGTTCCACCAAGAAGAAGAGACGGGTCATCCTGAGGATGTTGAGGATGCTGAAATAGAACCCAAGAACTACACACACCGCCAAAGAAGATTCGAGGAAAGAAGAAGGCCACCCACCTGCTTTGTATGCAAGGGACCCCATCACATGAAGGAATGCCCGAAGCTTGGGGCCTTAACAGCAATAATGAAGAAAGAAGAGTCAATAAGTGGGGATGTAGAAGAGTCACAAGAAATGGCAAGGCTAAGTATCATGCAACGCCTTAATGCCATGACAACCCAATGATCCTACATAATACGCCAACTTTTGCAGTGTTTCTTCTGTAAAGGACCACATAAAGTGAATGCTTGTCCGACTTTGGAGACGATACGATTCACTGTAGATCAAGTGGGGAGAAGGAGCAACTACAAGACAGGAAGGGCAAACCAAACCCAAACTAGGGGGAGGATAGTAAGTAATGGACAAATGATGGTGGATGTAGAGATCGAGGGCACGAAGATGAGAGCCTTAGTGGACACAGGCGCAACTGACTTCTTTATGTCCAAGTCTGCTGCCAAGAGAATTGGACTACCGATCAAATTTAGACCAACTCGGCTCAAATTCGCGAACTCTCAGGAAGTGCGAACTATCGGTCTTGCTCCAGATGTGAGCGTTCGTCTTGGAGATTGGAAGGGAAAGGTGCCCATTGAAATTATCCCCTTTGACGATTATGACATTATCATTGGAATGAATTTTCTTGATCAGTTTGAAGGTTTTCTCATCTTCCCAACATCTGAGATGCACCTCATTGATGGCCTGACTTCCTACCCGGTGCCGATAAGGAGAGTACATGAACGAGAAGCGAAGACCCTCTCCGTGATAAGGTCTGCACAAAGATGGTGAAGGAAGGATGCGTCGAGGACGACGCATGGTTTCAGTGGGGGAGAATGTCACGATATCAAGGTTAGCTAACACGTCTCGTGACCATTGTTCAAGATTACTCTAGATATGTTGAGAATATTCTAGAATATTGGAGAAAGATC
Source organism: Dactylorhiza incarnata (assembly GCA_033032865.1). Lineage (NCBI taxonomy): Eukaryota > Viridiplantae > Streptophyta > Magnoliopsida > Asparagales > Orchidaceae > Dactylorhiza > Dactylorhiza incarnata. Next base: position 2,478,938 of record JAWHQI010000321.1, on the reverse strand, counting down.
ACACTTGGGACATATGGAAGAGCATGGAAGAATGTGGAAGAATCTAGTCTCTTCCATGTGTGGAGAAATCTAGATTCTTCTTGAGTTTGGAGGGAAAAGGGGGAGGAGGCCTATATAAGGGGAGGACCTCTCCCCATTTGGATCATCCAAGGTTTTGGAGTGTGTTGTGATAGTGAGACTCCTCTTGTGAGTGCTTGTGAGCTTGGAGTGTTGAGCATTGTTGTATGTCTTGTTCCTTTTGTATGTCTCGCGCAACTGTCTACCTAAGTGTCTTGTAACTTTGTTGAGAGTTATAATAAGAGTTGTTCTCTTTATTCCACTGCTTTGTTTGAGGAAGGCTTACTTGGTTAACCTAAGTTTGTTGGAATTCTAGCCAAGTGCCGCACGTACTTAGTGTCAAAGTGCTAAGTCCGTGACATACCGCACCGGAAACGCAACCTTAATTTATCACAAAGTGATTGCAAAAGCACCATCAATACATATATATATATATATATATATATATATATATATATATATATATATATATATATATAAAGGGCAGCCCGGTGCACAACTCGTGTAGCAAGGGTCCGGGGAAATGTAGGCAAATCTTGCCTTGCAATTTTGCAAGAGGCTGCTTCTAGGACTCGACTCTGTGACCTCAAGGTCACACTGCAACAACTCAATAGGTGCGCCAAGGCTCCCTTTCGACAATAAATATATATGATGACATAAAATTTGTTTCTAATGATGAAGGTTTTTTGCCACTAATTTCTAATGATGAAGGTTTTTTGCCACTAAAATTATTTATTATTTTATCACTAAATAGTTTGCAATGTTTTCAAGAAAATAGTGTTGAGGAATTCTTTCATTTGACAGTTGTTAGAAAATTATTTAAAAAATTTAAGTACAAGAATAAATTAAATTTCCAATGTCTGAAACAAGATCTGTAAATCGAACTTTTTTTTATTTTAATTTTATTAATAGAAGAAAGTTTGGTGGGAAAATAGCTCAAACCCTCAAATCCTCACTACAGACCAATATTATTGTCATCTTTATTTCAACTTTATACAAAAAAATAACTTACATTCTTCATTTTGTGTTTTGATCCTTCTCTTAATATATTGTCCAACATGCAAGGAAACGTAGACACTTTGAAAACAATGCACTGAAGAAGTAAATGCGCAGTTGTTGATGTCAAAATTGTCACCAACTTCCAAGTATTGCCACAGATCTTTTGAGGAGCATGGGGAATCAGGATCCACAAGTAATTGTCTACTAGCCACAGAGAGTTGAGGCGAACTGAAGAAAATAGAGGGGTGGTACGAGGAAAAGGATATCGTGAACGACCACATAAGATTTGTCCGCAACGTCAAATACCACTTGTTGCGGATGATTTTATATTTTTAAGGAGCTATTAGAGGTCTAGGATAGACGAAAGGCGCTAGAGAAGTAGGCAACACAGAGCGACTCTGAACTTGTAACCGCACCTACTACCGGGCAGGTTCTGACCAAAGTTTTGCTTGACCCTCTACTTATACTTGATGGGGTTCCCACAAACGTCTTCCGAGTCAAACTGGGCAAAAACACTCAAGCGAGTCAATCAGACCAAGTGAACCGCGCGCATGGACCGCGTTCGCTCAAAAACCCAAAGCTGCCCAAAGGGGGCACAGGACAACAAGTGAACAAGAGACGAACCCGCGCGTAAGGCACCGCACGCACGCCACTTATGTGAACAAGTCACGCGCGCGCCGCATACACGCGCTTCCGTGAACAATTCGCGCGCGCGCACCACTCAATGGACTCAAATACTTGTAACATCAAGGAAAATAGAGGATTTCGGCCCGACACGTGGTTTTCACCCTTTCCGAGTTTGGTTTACTTTTGTCTGTTTGCGCGCCCGGTCCGATCTGGAGCTATGAAGGTCTGATTCTCCGGACCGGAGGAAAATCGGGCGAACTGCAACAGTTTGGCACCGTCTGTGGGAACATGTTCCCTACCCTACAACAAATTTATAAGGACCGTGCTTTCCTCGTGCAAGCACCTCGGCCGGCAGCAATGGCAAGGAGAAGCGCACGCACCCCTAACGACACAACATTGGAGGAATGCACCAATCTGGCCCCGACCGATCCACCTGCAAGCAACGTCATGCTTCTCGAAGAAGCCTTACCAACAACATCTATGGAGGAACGCATGCGCCTGATGGAAGAACAACAAGCTGAAATGCTCATCTTGCTAAGAGACTTAGGGGCCCCTCGAGACCCAACCTGGCCATCACTCTAGAAGGCCGACCGCCGATGATCCCAAATCATATGGTTCTTGAAGACACTCCTCGCCCCGAGGATCCCATCATTGGCGAGTCATCCGGTGTTGACAGCTCTTCACGTCTCGCGTTACTCGGCGGGCTTCCCGGGCACGCGAAGTGCAACCCCCGTGTCGCAAAAGAAGTTGTCTCTCAGACAGAAAGAAGGCTCATTCGCAAGGAAGTGAGGAACATGATAGAAGAGGGGTACGAGCGCGACGGACGTCAAGCCGCTGAAGCACGATGCCCTGCTCACCACAGCTCCCTGTTAACTCCATAAATTTTTGCGCACCCCTTCCCACATGGATTCAAACTACCGAATATCGAGACTTACGACGGGATTAACGATCCCTTGGAGCATATAAATCACTTTGTGGAAATCATGCAGATTTGCAATGCCCCCGACCAACTGTTGTGTCAGGTGTTCCCGGCAACTTTGAAGGGACAGGCTCGCACCTAGTTTTATTCTCTAAAGGAAGGAGAAATTGTCAACTTCGTAGAACTAACCCAGCTGTTCATCAACCAATTTGTGGCCAACTGTCGGATCATTCGAGACCCCTCGCACCTCTCTAGGATTCAACAAGGTGAGGGGGAGTTGCTTAAGGATTTCTTCCGCCGCTTCACTAACGAGGCACGTCAAATTCCTGGGGGCCTATCCCGAGCTCCTGCGCGGTGTTTTCATCGAGTGGGGGGGGGGGGGGGGGGGGGGGGGGGGGGGGGGGGCTCCGCCCCGGAAGATTCTACTTAACGCTAATGAAGGAGAAGGTGCCCATCTATCTCGACCAAGTCCATCGAGTCGAGGCGCAGATAATAGCAGACGAAGCAACCGAGACGCACCAACAGTAGTTTGAGGGAAGCCTGAAAAGGAAGAAGGAACAAGATCCCCTGCCGGCAACCAAAAGGAATGGCGGGCGTCGTGACGACTCTTGACGGGACGGGGTGCACCAACATCGTCAGAACTTCACCCCCTCAACACGTCTCGGGCAAATGTGCTTATTGCTATCAACAACAACAACATTCTCAAAAGGCCAAGGCCGCTCCCCCCCCCCCCCCCCCCCCCCCGAACACATGCAACCAATCGCAGTATTGCAATTTTTACTGTGGGCATGGGCACAAGACTGAAGATTGCATTCGGCTAAGGGAGGAGATCGAGCATCTCATCCGTTAAGGACATTGAGAATTTCTGAAAGCGCCAGCACTAGGGCGGTGAGCCCTAGACGGGCTCAGGGGGGAACCTTGAGATTATTCATGGCAGGAGTCATTCCCTCACCTACGACACACAGGACATACGCCCCTCCTATCAGTATCTGCAATTTCATTCTCTATATGCTTTATAAGTTTTCATGGTAATATGCCGCAATGTCAAGCTTGCGCGCAAATCTATGGTTAATTACTGTTGCTTTTCGACTTCACTTGTCATGTCTGCCATAAGAAACCAAACTCTGAAGAATGAGGGCCCGACCTCCGGGGAAAGGGGGCTAGCTCCCGCTTTGGAACCAAGCAAGGACCAGGTTCCCCGCTCAGCAGTTGCCCTCACCAGGTAATGTGCTCTCAATAGTCGCCCTCACAGGGTAACTTGCACGCAGCAGTTTTTCTTGCCGGATAATGCACTAGCAACATCTACCCTCGCCAGGTAGCGTGCTATCAGCAGTTTCCCTCGCTAGGAAGCACACTCTCAGCAGTTGCCCTCGCCTGGTAACACGCTCTCAGTAGTTTCCCTCGCAGGGTAACGTGCTCGCAGCAGTTTTCCTTGCCGGGTAACGCGCTCTCAGCAGTTTCCCTGGCTGGGTAGCGCGCTCGCAGTTGTTGCCTGATACGCCCAAAGTGTATATACGCAAGTATACGTGCCGGATCAAGTAATATAATAGTGAGATAAGATCGTTCCCTCGGAGAAGTGAAAACTCTAACGCTTATGAGTATTAGCTAACTCTTTTCCTTAAATCCAAGTTAAGTAATTCGATTGGTTTGATGAAACTAAATCACAGAAAATTTAAAACTAATTTTAAAACTAAAAATACTTAAGTTATCTTTTATCAAATTTGAGAGAAAAGAATCTTGTATACGCTGGAATTTTTCTTCGTTTGGAACTTCTATGTCAAACAAACGATTGATTTCAGTTTCTGAAAAATCGACCTGGCGCCCCCTTACAAAAATTTTTCTGTGCTCAAGAGTTAGAGCATTGGCATAAAATTCATATATCCATGGTAAAACAGCCTCCTTCCGGGGGTGGCAAAATGATTCCCAACCGAAATTGGTCATGCGGGTAACGTACTCAGAACTCCAAGACCTTTTTTCGATGTCAAACCCTCGCTCAAAAATGAATGGTTTGTCCTGCAATCCCTCATATCGTAATTTTGCTTCATCATTTATAAATCGCGTGTCTTTGTTGGGCTCGGGTTTGCTCTTCCCCTTACGCTTAGAAGACATTTTCTGACATGGAAAATTTAAGCTATCATGAACCCTAGAAATATTGGAAGAGTCTATTACCTTTTCTGGAAGATAAAGAGTTGGGAAGTGCTACCGAATCGAAGCCGAAGTCGAAGCTTTAATGTTGTGGCTGTGCTAAAAGGTGGTCGCCGCCTCCTTGCGAAGAGGATGCGAACTCAGGCACCGCCTCCTTGACGAGCAGTCGCCGCCGCTAGCAGTCCTGCAAATCTCCCCGTCGAAAAGGGTTATAGGGTTTGCTTTGTCTCACAGCCTTCGAACCAGGGCGTGGAAGCAGATAATGAAACCTAAACCGGTTTCAAATCGCTTTAAGCTTTTAGCTTGGACCGGCAGTTCACTCATGCGTGTTGGCGTTTTGATCCAAGCGGGTCAGTCGAAATTGAACCAGCGGGTTAGTTGGTTAATGAGTTTTATTTTGCTTTGTTTTCTTAGTCAAAGTGACAGAGAATAAAATGTCAGAACCTTGGTTATAACCTGGTCATGACAATTTAATGCAGTAATTTTACGGACTTTCCTAACGCTTTTCAACCTTTCACCTTTATAATTATTACATAGTTTAATTATTTTAGTTGGGTTGCCTCCCAATAAGCGCTTGATTTAACGTCTCGGCTGGACTAAGCCGTTCTTAGACAAATAAATTTATCACCGTCGCTTCCCGATGCTCATTGTTATGGAAGTAAGTTTTGAGTCTTTGACCATTTACTTTAAAAATAGAACTGTCTTTGTCGTTACAAATTGAAACTACCCCAAAAGGATGGACTTCTTTAACTCGAAACGGACCGGACCACTTAGATTTCAATTTACCTGGAAATAATTTAAGGCGTGAATTATGAAGTAATACTAACTGACCCGGAATAAATGCTTTCTTCTCTATTCTAGCGTCATGCCATCTTTTTGTTCTTTCTTTATATAATTTTGCATTGTCATATGCATGAAATCGCATCTCATCGAGTTCATTGAGATTAAGCAACCTATTCTTACCGGCTTCCTTATAATCGAAATTTAATTTTCTAGTAGCCCAATAGGCTCTATGTTCTAGCTCGACAGGAAGGTGACACACTTTTCCATAGATCATCTTATACGGGGTCAGTCCTATGGGCGTCTTAAATGTTGTTCTATAAGCCCACAACACATCATTCAATTTGTGCGACCAATCTTTCCTAGTGGCACTTACCGTTTTCTCTAAAATGGATTTAATTTCCCTGTTAGAAACCTCAGCCAAACCATTAGTTTGGTGATGATATGCTAAAGCGATCTTATGCGTCACTCTGTACTTCCTTAGTAATGTTTTAAATTGTGAATTACAAAAGTGGCTTCCGCCATCACTAATAATTGCTCTAGGTGTACCGAATCTTGAAAAGATATTAGTTTTTAAAAATTTTAATATGACCTTGGCATCGTTCTTATTCGTAGCGATAGCTTCGACCCACTTTGACACGTAGTCGACTGCTAATAGAATATATAGGTTGTCATCCGAATTAACAAATGGCCCCATAAAATCAATCCCCCAAACATCAAAAATTTCAACCTCTAAAATGGTATTCATTGGCATGCTCGCTTTGCGACTCAGATTTCCCGTTCTTTGACATTTATCACAACTCTTCACGAATAAGTGGACATCCTTAAATAAAGTGGGCCAATAAAAACCTGACTCCAAAACTTTTGCCGCAGTCCGGCTCCCTTAAAATGTCCTCCATAAGATGATGAATGACACTTTTCTATGATACTAAGAACCTCTACTTCAGCAACACACCTCCGGATAATTTGATCCGAACAGATTTTATATAGGTATGGATCATCCCACAGGTAATATTTCACCTGCCGGAGGAACCTTTTCCTTTGTTGATAATCCATATCTGGATGTAATATATTACTAACTATGTAATTCACATAGTCAGCATACCATGGTATACTTCCCACAGCGACAGCTAATATCTGTTCGTCTGGGAAATTTTCTCTTATCCCTACTTGTTGATTCCTCTCATCACTTTGTTCTAATCTCGATAAATGATCGGCTATTTGATTCTCCGCCCCTTTTCGGTCCTTGATTTCAATGTCAAATTCTTGAAGTAGGAGCACCCATCTAATCAGTCTAGGTTTAGCGTCCTTCTTCTCCAAAAGATACCGGATTGCCGAATGATCCGTATAAACTATCACTTTAGAATTTATTAAATAAAAACGGAACTTATCAAATGCAAACATTACGGCTAAGAGTTCCTTCTCAGTTGTGGTGTAGTTTATTTGTGCATCAATAAGTGTTTTGCTAGCATAATATATAGTATGAAAAATTTTATCCCGGATTTGTCCTAGAACAACTCCTACGGCATAATCACTAGCATCACACATAAGAACAAAAGATGACGACCAATCCGGTGTTGTGACAATAGGTGAAGAAACTAACTTGTATTTTAATGTGTCAAAAGCGTGCAAACAGTGGTCATCAAATATAAAGGGAGTATCTTTTTCTAACAAGTTACATAAAGGTTTTGATACTTTAGAAAAATCTTTAATAAACCTCCTATAGATCCCCGCATGGCCTAGAAAACTACGAATGCCCTTGACATTCTTAGGAGGAGGAAGCTTTTCAATAACTTCTATTTTAGCCCGATCTACCTCCAAACCTTTGCTTGATACTTTATGGCCTAAGACAATTCTCTCTCTCACCATGAAATGACACTTCTCCCAATTTAGCACTAAATTTGTCTCAACACATCTTATTAATACTTTCCTAAGAACTTCCAAACAACAATTAAATGACTTCCCAAACACAGAAAAATCATCCATGAACACCTCTATTCTTTCATCCATTAAATCAGTAAAAATAGATATCATGCACCTTTGAAAAGTGGCGGGTGCATTACATAATCCAAATGACATTTTGCGAAATGCAAATGTATCATAAGGACATGTAAATGTGGTCTTTTCTTGATCATCCGGAGCAACCATAATCTGATTATAGCCGGAATACCCGTCTAAGAAACAAAAATAATCATTACCCGCCAATTTGTCAAGTACTTGATCAATAAAGGTAGTGGAAAGTGATCCTTCCGAGTTGATTTATTTAGTTTCCTATAATCCATACATATTCTCCAACCGGTAACCGTCCTAGTTGGTATCAACTCGTTGTTATCGTTTTTCACCACCGTAATTCCTCCCTTCTTCGGTACACATTGTACCGGACTTACCCATTTGCTATCTGAAATAGGGTAAATAATTCCTGCATCTAACCATTTTATTATTTCTTTCATAACTACTTCTTTCATGGGTGGACTAAGCCTACGTTGATGTTCAATTGACCCTTTAACCTCATCTTCTAATATTATCTTATGCATACAAATTGAGGGGCTAATGCCACTAATGTATGTTATAGTCCATCACATGACCTTCTTAAATTCTTTCAAAACAAGAAGTAGCTTTTCTTCATCTTCAAATTTTAATGATGCATTAATTATTACCGAAAGAGTGCTTTCTTCTCCAAGAAAAGCATATTTAAGATATTCCGGAAGAGGTTTCAAATCTAAAGTTGGAGGTTCAATAATTGAGGGTTTCATAATTTTTGGTACATTTGACCTAGTTATAGATTCAAAACTCCTAAAGATAGGCAATTTATAATGGGATTCTAAGACCTTCACACATTCATCTAATTCTAAATCATCATCCCACTCTTCATTTGTCAAAATTGTGAGAAGTCTTTGTTCTAGGTTATCTTCATTACCCTTAATTAATTGATTTTAATCTCCACTTCTTCAATAAAGTAACAATCTTCTTTTTCATTTGGAAATTTCATAGCTTTTAGAATATTGAATGTTACTTCCTCTTCATTAACTCTCATTGTTAACTCCCCTTTTTGTACGTCAATTAAAGTTCTACCAAATGGCCTCCCTAAGATTATGGGTACATCCTTATCCTCTTCCATGTCCAACACTACAAAATCGGCCGGAAAAATAAATATCTCCACCTTAACCAATACATCCTCAACTATTCCCTTAGGGAATGCTAAAGTCCTATCGGCTAATTGGAGAGTAAGAGTTATTGGGGCTATCTCTCATAGACCTAACTTTGTATAAATAGATAAGGGCATTAAATTGATGCTTGCACCTAAATCACATAATGCTCTCCCGATAAATTTCACTCCTATGGAACACGGTACGGTAAAACTAACGGGGTCCTTAAGTTTTTGAGGCAATTTCTTTTGCAAAATTGCACTGCACTCTTCCGTTAATGCAACTATTTCTTTATCTAGAAATTTTCTTTTCTTCGATAAAATATCTTTCATAAACTTGACATAAATAGGCATTTGCTCTAATGCCTCGGCAAATGGAATATTAATTGTAAGCTTCTTAAAAATTTCCATAAATTTTTGAAATTGTTTGTCAAGTTTTGTTTTATTTAATCTAGATGGAAAAGGTGGAGGAGGGTAAATAATTTCTTTCCTTTTATTATTTTGTGGATCTACTTCCACTTCCTTCGACTCCTTAACTTCTATAGACTCTTCTCTCCTAATCATATTTTCTCTTGCCTCTTCCTCCCTTAACTTCTCTAGCAATCCATCCCCACTTGAGATTTCTACCCCACTACTTAATGCAATAGCTTTACAATGATTATTTGGTTCTTCTCTTGTTGGATTAAGTGTGGTGTCAGATGGTTGATAACTTCCCAAAAGGAAGTTATTTCCCTACTTATTTTATTCTAATTTTCATTAAAAAGAGGAAAATAATCCCCAATTATAGTAAATATGTTTAAATATCTTATTAATCAATATTGGACTGATTTCGGTCATTTTCCATGGTTTTCTATCTAAGATTGGTCAAAGGATTCAAGTTGGGGAAGCAATGGATCATTTATTGCTGATGCAGAAAATAGGTTGCAACGCCAAAAATTAGCAGGTTGCAACGTGGCGGCGAAATTCAGATTTTGAATTTTAAAAGAGGCGCCTACGTGTATTTCCAAAGGAGGCATCCCTTCAGATTTGGAATGGAAGTTAAGAGCACGAAATTTCAGCACTAAGGGGGATTATTCTTGGAGAGAACTTGGAAAGAAAAAAGGAGGGAGGTCTTCTTCTTCTTGAAGGGGAATTTCGGTTAGGGCTTGGAGAAGGAGACTCGGTCCAGCACTAAGGAGATAGATCTGAACCTAAAAAAACATTCCTACATCGTTTTGATTTCCGGAATCATGTCTAGTAAGATCTACTTTGATTTGTGGTTTCTCTCTTCCTTCATGAACTAAATTCCCAAGTCTTGCATGTGTGGAGTACCTTAGTTGTGATGATGATTTGATTTTCATTTATAATTTGTGAATGTATTGATGTGATCTTTATTAAGTTTATGATCTATTCTTGGGATTTTGGTTTATGTTTCATCTTTAAAGTGCTTGGCAAAAATTCGAGAGATGAGTCGGGCTAGATGAACGTTTATTCGCACGGCGATATTCGAGAGAGGAGTCGTGTAGTTTTTAACCAAACTTCCGTATTAATACTTCATCGCGAGATTCGAGAGAGTAGCGTTGAAAGTGCATCATAAATCTTAATATAATTCTGAAAGAGAGAGAGATCTCCTCTTGAATTAGCAACCATGATTCTAGTACTTTATGTTATTTTAAATTCATCTAAGTTGGAGACAACTAGAGGATTTGGGATAAACTGATAATGGAGATCGAGAGATAAAGTTATCCATTTTAGAATCGTTGCAAGAGAATCATTAATAATTCATGAATTATCACTTTTATTGGTTGTCATCATAGCAAGGGAAAATCACATGCGAGACTATCTTTCCAAGTGAAGTAAAAGTAATTTAAGTAACTGTAACTAGAATTATAGTTGTTTTATTTTGCACTATTTAAGTTTCTCTATCAATCATTATTACTTGCTTGCATTTAGAGAAAAGGCAGAATTAGTATTTGTGAACGCTAAGTTAAACACTTTTTTAAACTTGATACGCCCGTGAAAGGTGTATATAAATACGCAAGTGCACGTGTCGTACAAGTAATAAAATGATGAGAAAGTGATCGTTCCCACGAGGAAGTGTTTAACTTAGCGCTCACAAATACTAATTCTGTCTTTTCTCTAAATGCAAGCAAGTAATAATGATTGATAGAGAAACTTAAATAGTGCAAAATAAAACAACTACAATTCTAGTTACAGTTACTTAAATTACTTTTACTTCACTTGGAAAGATAGTCTCGCATGTGATTTTCCCTTGCTATGATGACAACCAATAAAAGTGATAATTCATGAAGTATTAATGATTCTATTGCAACGATTCTAAAATGGATAACTTTATCTCTCGATCTCCATTATCCGTTTATCCCAAATCCTCTAGTTGTCTCCAACTTAGATGAATTTAAAATAACATAAACTATTAGAATCATGGTTGCTAATTCAAGAGGAGATCTCTCTCTCTCTCTCAGAATTATATTAAGATTTATGATGCACTTTCAACGCTCCTCTCTCGAATCTCGCGATGAAGTATTAATACGGAAGTTTGGTTAAAAACTACACGACTCCTCTCTCGAATATCGCCGTGCGAATAAACGTTCATCTAGCCCGACTCATCTCTCGAATTTTTGCCAAGCACTTTAAAGATGAAACATAAACCAAAATTCCAAGAATAGATCATAAACTTAATAAAGATCACATCAATACATTCACAAATTATAAATGAAAATCAAATCATCATCACAACTAAGGTACTCCACACATGCAAGACTTGGGAATTTAGTTCATGAAGGAAGAGAGAAACCACAAATCAAAGTAGATCTTACTAGACATGATTCCGGAAATCAAAACGATGTAGGAATGTTTTTTTAGGTTCAGATCTATCTCCTTAGTGTTGGACCGAGTCTCCTTCTCCAAGCCCTAGCCGAAATTCCCCTTCAAGAAGAAGAAGACCTCCCTCCTTTTTTCTTTCCAAGTTCTCTCCAAGAATAATCCCCCTTAGTGCTAAAATTTCGTGCTCTTAACTTCCATTCCAAATCTGAAGGGATGCCTCCTTTGGAAATACACGTAGGCGCCTCTTTTAAAATTCAAAATCTGAATTTCGCCGCCACGTTGCAACCTGCTAATTTTTGGCGTTGCAACCTATTTTCTGCATCAGCAATAAATGATCCATTGCTTCCCCAACTTGAATCCTTTGACCAATCTTAGATAGAAAACCATGGAAAATGACCGAAATCAGTCCAATATTGATTAATAAGATATTTAAACATATTTACTATAATTGGGGATTATTTTCCTCTTTTTAATGAAAATTAGAATAAAATAAGTAGGGAAATAACTTCCTTTTGGAAAGTTATCACACCCCCACACTTAGTCAGTTGCTAGTCCCTAGCAACAAAATAATAAATTCAAAACTTGAATAAAGAACTGATGAAATTGTGCAAACTCAGATAATCACACATCCTTAACAACAAATTAACTAAGGCATATTAATGAAATCCGCTTTACTCAACTGATAAGCCAATAAATCAACACGAATTCAATCATTCACAAATCCATTAGCTCGAATGAAAGGTAAAGCTCAAATAAAGTCATAAGTGTTGTGTGTGCTTTTCCTTAAAATTAGTTACTCATAAACATCTTTTAACATTGGATCTCCGCAACATAGGGAAGGATAAGAATAGCTAAATTATTGATTGAGCCTACACAAAGATCTGTAGTTCAAATGAGAGTAGAATAGACTTGGTTACGCGTTCAGGGATGATGTTGATAGCAGAAAGACATTCCCTTAGTTCGTAATCTTAATAATTCACCAAATCATGGGGTTTATTGACATTTTCACTCTCTTTTTTTATATTCATAGTAGGGATCATTCCAAGTATAAGTGTACATACCCAGGCCACATAATCACTATGATGCAATTTTTTTTTATAATTTATAATTTGCTAGCATAGTAGGGATCATTCCAGGTATGTATACATATACTTAGGCCCATATCACTATGAATCTCAATCATTTTTTTTAATTAAACACCCATAAAATGGCTAATATACTAAGACGTAACTAATAAGAATATTGGGAAGGTAAGCGTGGAATAATACGTAGCAACATGAAAAGAGTTCAAGTACAAAGATTGTAGTGGAGGGTCAAAATGGTTTAACTACATAAACCCAAGCTTCAGCCAACATCGCTAACTCAGTTCTTACTCACCCATTCTCATAATATTTTAGAAAGCCATATCAAAAGCTAGGTTTTGAAGTAAAATCTTTCAAGGAAAATTGTGCTTAAATTAGACTTAAGAGCGCTTTACCAAAAAAAAATTCTCACTAATTTCAAATTCTGTGACTGAAATCGTTTGATTAACCGGCCATACCACTCGATTATCATTGGATAACAAGAATGTCCTATAGGTTAAATTGCAAAAACAAAGACGGAGTTATTGAGTTCGCATATATAAATAAATAAGTCCTTATCCAAGCAGTAGGGGTTGCACTCTAACCACCCCCACATTGAAAATCTCCACCTCTAGAATATTAGTCATTGGCATGCTATCCCTTCGATTGATGTTTCCCGTTCTTTGACATCTATCACAACATTTTGTGAACCTATGAGCGTCCTTAAATAGTGTTGGCCAATAGAAACCAGCCTCTAGGACTTTTATTGCTGATCTCTCTCCCATAAAGTGTCCACCATAAGGTGAAGCATGACATTTCACTAGGATACCTTGTACTTCTACCTCGGGGATGCATCTGCGGATCACTTGGTTAGCACAAATCTTAAACAGATACGGATCATCCCATATGTAAGATTTCACCTGGTTGAGAAACCTTTTTCTTCGTTGATAGTCCATGTCTGGGGGAAATACATTGCTCACTATGTAGTTCACAATGTCTGCATACCATGGCATACTCGCCTCAGATATTGCCAGCAACCTCTCATCAGGAAAATTCTCTCTAATCTCTATGTCCACATCTTTCTCACACTCATACTCCAGACGTGATAGGTGGTCTGCTACCGGATTCTCCGCTCCCTTACGATCTTTAATCTCTAAGTCGAACTCTTGCAAGAGGAGAACCCACCTAATCAGTCTAGGTTTCGCGTCCTTTTTCTCCACTAAAAATCGAATTGCTGCATGGTCCGTATAAACAATCACCTTAGAAGCTACCAAGTAGGATCGAAATTTGTCAAAAGCGAAAATGACTGCTAACAACTCCTTCTCGGTAGTTGTGTAGTTTACTTGTGCATCAATCAACGTCTTGCTAGCATAGTAGATTGT